>CM062297.1:603016577-603344265 GCA_031216915.1 Pictodentalium vernedei
AGTGCGTACATCATGTGTATGTGGTGTGTGTGTGTGTGGGGGGGGGGGGGGGGTATGGAACCCTAGCCTACGATTGTCAGTGTAGACATTATAGGAGGGACTGCACTTAGATCAGTGGTGGAGGGCATATATATGCTGCAATAGTGGGTTGGGACAAGACATTTACACACCCTGGAAGGATCGGGCGGGGTGGGGGGGGGGGTATTACTACGCAAGGAGGGTATAAAAAATTATATTTTCCATCAGCGGTATTGATGTCTGATTGACGCGGTTTGGGTACTGGGGCGGAGATATGGAGGCGCGCGGAGTGGTTGGATGTGTGAATACGGTATACGAACTTACTTGCCTCTGCCTCTGTTACCAGGGCGAGGTTTTAGAAATAGTGTCTAATTCATATTTGCTTTTTACGTAATAACGCGGAACATATCTTTACTTGTTGCCACCCAAGGAAGATATGATACGGTTATTTTGCGCGTAATAGACTCGGATACGGGGAACAACATGAAACGGGGAACATATCTTTACCGCCCAACGGAGATATGATACAGTGGTTTTATAAGCAATACACTTGAATATGGAGAACAACGCAAGTAAACAATTCGGGTCAAGGAATGGCTGAATGTGTGAATACTGCATGCGAACTCGCTTCTGCCTCTGTTACCAGGGCGAGGTTGAGATAAATGATTGAATGTTTCTAATTCTAAGGCTGAGAACCAAAAA
The DNA here is from genome assembly GCA_031216915.1 of Pictodentalium vernedei. Lineage (NCBI taxonomy): Eukaryota > Metazoa > Mollusca > Scaphopoda > Dentaliida > Dentaliidae > Pictodentalium > Pictodentalium vernedei. The sequence continues at coordinate 603,017,298 of CM062297.1, forward strand.
AAATGCGCGAGATAACGCGGAATATATCTCCACTCGTTACCACCTTAGGAAGATATGATACGGTCTTGTTTGTCCATAATTTACAATTAAAGAAGGTGAACAACGTGTAATGCGGAACATATCTTTACTTGTTGCCACCCAAGGAAGACATACATCGGCGATTTTATAGACGGGTTCGTGATTAGGAGCTAGGGCAGCCACTTGCCAAATAATAAATCGATCTGTAAGACGTACGCGTATCACGATCAATTTTATAATTCCCATTCAACAATTAGGATCAGCGTGACGCTAAATTTTACGTTCCCATGACGCGATACACATTGGTACGGCACTTAACGTAACGGAATAAGTATTAGTCAAAAATGAAAGCCGCTTAGAAGGAAGTAAACTTCCGAGCATGACGGCAATTTGACGAAGTTATATATATATATATATATATATATATATATATATCAGAAGTTTATAAACAAATCCTTGTGCTGGTAGTTATAAGAAAAAAAATATTAAAGTTCAAAAACAAATACACCGACATCACTGACTATATTCCTGCTAGCGCTTTCACCGCTCTGTATGCGGATCTTCAGGCATTTTTATTTTTATAAAATACGTTATACAAATATTTACAAAATAACGTTATGACGTAAACCACTGGGTGTGGTGTATCGATTTTGGAGACGTTGTTCCAGAAACTGCATATGCAATAATTATTTCATACATTTGAACAGAGGCGTGTTGATCCTTTATCGAAAGAAATTATAACGAAATTAACATAACAAATAAAATAATGATGTTTCTTTTATCCTAGAAATTAAGTTATAAATGTTGTGGGCTCCGAAAAAAAACCCGGTATATTTATTTCCCACAGATGCTTCCCACTCCAACTCTCTATATATTACTATGTTGGTAATACCCATATTTCTGCATAATGTAAGGGAATGAACTCCTTACTCCCCGACTCTAGCTCGAACCCCCGAGAGTGTTTGTCATTCTCGGGGAGTCGAGCCGGACTCGGGGCAAGCGCCACTGTACATGTAACTCTCTGGCTAAGGGAGAAGAAAAGGTTGGGTAAGTAGGGGGCTATACACAAAGACTCAATGTGCCAGTCGTGTTATTTCTATGAAACATAACATATAATACTATGATATGGCCTTTATACTAGAAGTAAAGTTTATGAACTCAGAATATATGTGTTTTTCCACGAATTTTCCTATGTTAACCATCTATTTATATTTATTTTCACGATACCAATATTTCCGCATAATTTAAATTAATGGCTGTGAGCGCCTTACTCAGACTCCAGCTCGACACCTCCTGGAATCGAGCTGGATCCGATGCAAGCGTTCTTGAACAGAGAACTAATCCGACGTAAACGGAGTCAAGCATGATATTCCGATAAATAAAGTCAAGTTATCCGTAGAGAGACTATACTTTTGTAACTCCGTGGTTTAATCCCCCCCCCCCCCCCCCCCGCCCGGGGAATCCGTAGCCATTATGTGTCCCGTTGACGCCACTCCTGTAATAAGGAAAAATTGTACGATTAGATAAAGAATTAAAATAGGAATTATAAGGATGAACAAATAAATAATTCTTAATGAGCTGGTCATCCAACCCACCCACCCCCCTCCCGTCACCCCCTACACCAAACTAATGCTTACAATCATCCCCATTATATTACATTACTCGAGCTAGAGTTCGGGAGTAAGGTGTTCGGGAGTAAGGGGTTCGAGCTAGAGTCGGGAGTAAGGAGTTCATTCCCTTACATTATGCAGAAATATGGGTATTACCAACATAGTAATATATAGAGAGTTGGAGTGGGAAGCATCTGTGGGAAATAAATATACCGGGTTTTTTTCGGAGCCCACAACATTTATAACTTAATTTCTAGGATAAAAGAAACATCATTATTTTATTTGTTATGTTAATTTCGTTATAATTTCTTTCGATAAAGGATCAACACGCCCTCTGTTCAAATGTATGAAATAATTATTGCATATGCAGTTTCTGGAACAACGTCTCCAAAATCGATACACCACACCCAGTGGTTTACGTCATAACGTTATTTTGTAAATATTTGTATAACGTATTTTATAAAAATAAAAATGCCTGAAGATCCGCATACAGAGCGGTGAAAGCGCTAGCAGGAATATAGTCAGTGATGTCGGTGTATTTGTTTTGAACTTTAATATTTTTTATAAACACCTGGAAGAAAAATATAGATACTTGAGCTAACTTTTGACAACTGAATCGAAATACTCCCTGTTGGTTTGGATATGGACACATGTATTCTACACATTGTATGCAGTTAAGGGGTCGTCCAAACTAACTTGTTTGTCAATTTGTTGACATTTTTCCCAATGCCACAGAAACAGATAAGAGAAGTAAGGAAAGGCAAATTATATATCATAATAATGGGTAAGGTGCATAGAAAAGGTATAAATAATTATGTTCAGGAAAAAATGTGAATTTTATGATTTTGAAGAAGATTAATTTGCCAATGGCATAAGTAACGAACCTGTAAAACCACAAAATAATCGGTAATTCGAAAGCCTTGTCATCAATGTAATGATAACATACTACAGACTCGAAAGGATTTTTATGACACACACTCTGGTGTGTTTTGATGTTGGAATGTAATACCATCAACACAAATTTTGGATGTTCCGGGTGTTACTGTGACCATGTTTCAATGATGTTTACTGCAGTCATGTGGTTGTAATGTGGTTCTTGCAGGAATACTCATTTTGGGCGATCGTAAGAATGCAAGGACGTGATCACGCCCTTTATTTGTTCTAGACAATGTATGAGCGGATTTGCAAACAAGTTATAGCAAATACTTGAGCTGTTAATGTCATAACTGCAAAATATGCTTTGAAATTCCCCCCAGCGCCATCCAGTATTTACAGGCCGTCTGAACTTTTTTGTTGACGAAAAAAACTGAATTATTGCGCACTAAAAGGACATCACGAACCACTTGTAAAAAAAAAATAACCTAGTGTATAAAATCGGGACGATACACATAAAATAAGGTAATATTCATAAAAAGTAAGCCGAATGCTTCAGAAATCACTTTTTTCTTGAAGCATATTCCAAGTGAGCTGGAACTATATTGAGCGTGTTGATTTCCCCTGATGTTGTGAAGTTATTTACTCGCTAGTAAGCATGGACCTCTGTCGCAACTGTGTTGATGTCCACAAAGGACCGATGGGAGATGGGTTGAAAATGATGCATTCGCGCTTTTAAATAAGGTGCGATTGGACGATGCTGTGAATTTAGTTTTTTCTTGCAAACAGCCATACCAACAGAAGCGTCGAACAGAGTCTTTTGTCATCGTTTTAGACTTTACAAATGTGACAAATCTCCTTTACCGGGAACTATCTCCCAATTTGCATATCATAATAAACATAATAGCGGTCAGCGTGACCGTGATGGTCAAAACCCAAACGAATTATCGAATCCACGGTCAAATTGGAATTTAAACAAATGAAATACACGAAATATTCGCAATTTCTTCAGTATCCGTGCCGAGTTCCTTTTTAACCTGACACACCAGACCACATGTTCAGTTTCGTTTGTCAGCATCATACTGTCTGCAGATGTTTGTGGTAATAGTACGAGAAGGCGACAGAAGCCAAATATTTTCCCATCATCTATAAATTAATTAAAACTGATCATTCCGTTTATTTTACTGAAATTATGAATTGATAAGGTGGGTGTGTTGTGATTATTACGCCCAGGACTTGGAAGTTGGGAAGTCAAAAGCGTGTGTAGTGCCGTGGAGACCTCTGTCAGTCCATACCAACATTCTCCCTTGTATCTCAACCACTGCTACTCCAATTTGAATGATATTTGGTGTTGTGATCGAGCATCATGGGGAAACAATGCCTGTGTAGCTGCTGTAGCGTGCGTTTCTTCCACACATGTTTTACAGAGTTATGGTCCTTTTTCACTCTTTCGAGTTAGAAAATTTTGTTTATAGCTAGTTGATTTGTTACAATTTATTAGAAAGTGCCTGCTGACACCCTCGAATTAATTGCAACAAAATATTTTTGGTGAATATTTTGTTCCTATTACTTATCAAACAACAAGCTAATGAATATTCTGTAAAGCCACCAGTCTGATGTTTGACACTGATCGGAGCTGTTATGGTTATGGAGGCTTCTGGAACTCAGCATGTTGATTATAGCAGGGTTTTTCTATTCACCCATTAATCTGTAAATTAACTGTTACAGTTGGAAGTAAGAAGCATGAAAGATTCAGAACTTAAGTCTAAAAAGAATGTTCTGCAATGTAATAAGATTTTTGCAGATACACTTATTTGGAGGGTTACCTGTCTGATGGTGTTTAGAGCATGTGTGTGGCAGGATTTTCAAAAAGAAAAAAGAGTTAAACTTTGATGAAAAAGGCGTATGCCATGAGTGCCGAAGGTACAGACATGCATACAAGGGAGCCCCCCCCCCGCTCCCCCACCCCCCACCCCCCTCCGAATTTTTTTTTATCAAATGGAGCTCACTTGTCACCTTTTGGATTTCTTTGCGTACTGCGTTCTTGAAAAAATATGTAAACACCTATGAATGGAAGACCTACTGGATGTGCCTTCCTGATCTCAATATGCCTCTTTTGGAAAAGAACAGGCAATAATAGGGTTGATTTGATGTGTTTTGAATAAAAATGTACTTTTATGTACATTTGATGGTTTATTGCAGTGACAGGTTACAGTTACTTTTATTTCTTCTCCAACAGATTGCTCGAGGGTAGTGGTGTCCAAAAGTAAAAGAAGCTATGTTACTTATTGATAAATTAGACAAATTTAACAATTTAATCACTATCAAATTGATGCATGGGATAAAAGGAGTTACAGTGCAAAGGGTTTGTAAATATATTTATTCAGCTACAATGTATGACTTTGCAGTGCATTCTAAATAGGACAATATCATAGTTTCTTTCCAAACCACCACAGTGACACATACATCTTTATATTGGGAGACACTCTTTTGTCCTTCCATACTTCTTCTAGTGGACTCCTTCAAGTTGACCTTTGCTGAACCTTCCCAAATCAAATCATAAACAAAGTAAAATGTCTGCTTTCAATCAGTGAGCACTCCACTTATAACATTTGGTCTCAATCTTTATTACTTTCAGGAATTAGGAAAATATTTCTTCGAGTATGTACTTCAGTGTTTATAGAATGATCGTTAGAGATCACGACAGGCGATCACTAGTGATCACTTGAAACGAGATGAGGATAACAGGGGTGTGAGGTGAGGCCTCACTTATAGATGTGTTCACTAGAGGGCTATGAGGGCAAGATGAGGTCAAGAGGTTAGGCCTATGGGTCAGGGAAGGCCATGAGGTGGGGACTAAGAGGGCAGGGGAGGCCGTGCGAGCTATGAGTTAGGGTCTCATTCAAGCCTCTCCCTGTAGGCTTCTTGTACTTTTGTGGGCGAAGCTCACAAAGGTCCGTTTGGGTAAGTCTCGGAGGGGATTCGGTCCCATAAAAGATCCGTTGGGGTAAGTTTGGGTCATTGTTGGGTTATTTGTGGTGGGCCGCTGAATCGAACACACCCTCATAACACGCCCCTGTCCAACAAGAAGGTATTCCGCACCACAATAACCACGTCCTACCATATTTTATAAGGAAATGGGGTGGAAGCCCCCCGAAAAAAGCCTTTAAATCGGGGTATTCTGCTCTGCTGGCTGTCGGAAGAGTGCGTCACCTTAGAAACACGCGCTGCGTCTGCGCAGTGAGATTACGTGTCACCATGGGAATGACGTCACAAGATGGCCACTCACGCGGGCTACCATGGCAACCTCACCTCGCCCCTTCCTGAGACGTGACTGATGACGTCAGATGATAACCTGCATGAGGACCTGCTAAAAGGACAATAAGTCAACATCACATATTACTGACCTTGGCCCCAGCATTTTATTTTTGTTTCTTCATCACTTATTCTTTTAAGAGATATCTTTTTTCCTAGTGGGATGATCTCCCTGAATTTCAAGCCATTTTTCCGCTTTTTCTATTAGGGAAATCGGCGAGTTGAACAATTTTCTACTATAATCCTTATTTAACATTATTCTTATTACTACGTTACACCACACCCTTTAGAAACAACCCAGCGATGACATTATACAAACGGTGACGTAGCTATATTCCGAAAACCAATTACTCCGAAAGTCCGTTTTACCAACGGCCCATTACTCCGAAGGTTCGTTTTTCCGACGGTTCATAACTCGAAAAGTTCATCACTCCGAAGGCTTTTTTACTCCAAAAGACTATTACTCAGAAGGCCCATAACTCCGAAGACCCGTTACTTTTAAGGCATGTTGCACTACAAGAGAATGCAGTCATATAGATATATTACTGGCTGCCGGATGTCTTGAAAATGTACCAGAGCACACCCCCTCCCCACCCCCCCCCCCCCACCCCCAGACAAAAAATGTTTTTGTTGGCAAGTGTTATCTTCAAGCCATGTTAGGAAAAGACTTATAGTTAGTACTTGAATGTTTTATTCAGGCGAACATCCAGCAATGTCTTATACATTCTACAAATATCAGAGAATATATTTAGTTTCAAAACGTTAAGTGCAAACTGCATAGCTACACCGCAAAAAAACTGTATGAGGCCAGTTAACCCTTTATCTAACACGAAAGGAAGACGACACTTGTAAATAAAATTATTAAATAACTATTTTTTCCATTTTTGCGTCAAAAACATAGCTTATGACCCCTCATTGAAACGAACTCGTTTCAATGAGGGGTCATAAGCTATGTTTTGAGACAAAAAATAAAAATTGAATGGTGATTTTCGTGAATAGCGCTGGTCGGTTTTGGCCGTTACGTTGGGTAAAAAGTTAAAATATACGGTTGACCAACAAGAGTCATTTCCTATCCATTCATTGTTCTTTAAAAATGTTGGCAGACGATAATTGTTTTACGTTAAGCAAATAAGTATCCCAACATTTATTTCTGATCGTAGTTGTAGTTCAGTGTATCGGAACGGTAGTCGGCAAGATGTATTCCTCACACAGGACATTAATGACCTTTTATTATTATTTATTTATTTATTGGTGTTTAAGGTCACATACTTATGCACAATGGCTAATCATTACCTTGACAGTTTTACGGGTGGAGGAAGCCGGAGTACCTGGAGAGAACCACCGAGCAACGACGAGCAGCTGCCAGCTCCCCAACATCGTAACTCCTCACTGCAGCACAGACAGGGTTAGATTGGTTGACGACATGTGCACCATCGACGTGCAGTACGCCTTAGTACACGGCGTCATCGTGCCCCGATGTGGACAATCGGGGCTAAGTGCCTTGCCCAAGGACACAACGCGGGAGTCCGAATCGATCGCTCACGGTCACCCATCCGAGGACTAACCGGGCTCGACGTTGCTTAACTTCGGTGATCTGACGAGAACCGGATACTGCAACGCCACCGCGCCCCCTGACCATTTATGGTACACAGTCAGTATACCATAGTTGGGCGAGGGAATGAGTGGGGAATGTGGCGCAATAGTCGCGTGACTCATTGAAGGCAATGGTGGATTGTGATGGTAACCCGCGCGACGGGGTCATGTTACGTCGGTTGGTTCTCGGAATGCCGGCTCACTCTAAATAAACACTTCTCGGAATGACGGCACATTAATTAATTTTGTCCGCACAACGGAGTGAGATTGCATTGTAGTTTATTCTATATTAGAAGGCAAAAGGTTTGTCAAAGAGAGAGTCATGGAAGATTGCAATCGAAACTGGCGAGCAGGGGTTAGCGTGAAAAGATCACTGCAGGGCTTACAATATAAAGAAAAGCCAGCTTTTGAGAAGTACCTAGATGGCACCTTTGGAGGGTCACTGCTGTTCAAACTGAGATCAAGATCACTGGAGCTTCGGGGAAAAATTGGGAGAGATGGAGAAAAGGGATGCCAAATGTGCCACTCTGGAGTAGTGGAGACCCTGGAACATTTTCTCTTGGAATGCCCACAGTATATACCTCATAGAATAAAATTTACTGGAAGAATAATGCAGAAGTGGGGTGAAGAAACAAAGGATAGATGGCTGAAGGGGGACACGAGGGAGAGGGTAGGAATGCTTATTGAAGAAATTGAAAAAGAGGAAGTGAGGGACACTATTAAGCAGTTTATATCTGAATGCTGGGAGGAGAGGAGGGGAAGAGGGGGTGGGGTGCAGGGGGAATGATGGCCTTCTCTTATGAGGACCGCGACAAATCAGCGGCTGGCCAAAGAGTTATTATTATTATTAGTGAACAGTTTTAAGACTGCATTTCAAGTGAACACAATGTTAGAAAGTTATCATTTGTGTTTTTAAATGACTGAGTACATAATCAATGTTAGATATGCAACAAGTTACTGAGTTATCAACTGTGTTTTTAAATGACTGAGTACATAATCAATTTAATTTCTTATAAATAAGAAGAAACTGCGTCAAATTACATACAATATCATCGAACAATTTGATCTTTTTTTTATTAAATAACGACCACGACATTACTCACGTCAGTAACAACACCCTCCACCAATCCGACATCCTTGACCTAATTATAACCAGTAAATCACTAACTAATCAAATGCAAGACATATATGTGGGGGACGATGATTTAGGTAGCGACCACCTGCCCGTTCATGCTACATTACACGGTTGCAGCGGACCCGCAAGATACCCCACAATGAGGAGGAGGAATCTGTCCAAAATTGACTGAGACCTCTTCAGAAAAATAATTCAGGTTAAAATAAACAAAAACGACCCAATGAATACCTGCGAGCTCGAGCAAGCATGTACCAATCTCAGTGAAGTCATTAACAACACTCTTGATGAGATTTGTCCCAAACAGACAGTTAAACCGCGGGCCAACAGAATAACTGAAACCACACTCCAAATAATAAAACAAAAAAGAAAAGCCTTCCGTGCATACAATTCAGAAAAACTTCCAACTAAAAAGGTCGAACTTAAAGCCGTGTATAATCGCCTCCACGGCGAAGTTAAAAAAAGCAATAGCAAACGACAATCGCGTGAGATGGGAAAAAGCAACGGAAAATCTAAATGGACTCAGGGAGACTAAAAAGTTTTGGGATACTTTTAAAACCCTTACTGGACAAAAACATAAAGACGCCAACAGTAAGGCACTAAAGATCAGCGATGGAACTATGGCCCTGGATGACAAGGCGAAGGCTAGCGCCTTTGCTGAGCTCCTTAAGAAATATAATCGTCCACATGAGGGCGATAGGTTTGATGACGAGTTCAAAGAAAAAGTAAACCAATTTGTTCAAGACAACAAGACAACGTTTAACGATGCCAACTTCAGCCAAACGCCCGAGGACGGGGATGGCCATGAACTCACGGAACCGATAAGCAAAGAAGAAGTGGCTAACACAATTAAAAAATGTAAGTCTTCTTCTTCCCCAGGAGGGGACGAGGTCTCATACAAAATCCTGAAACAATGTCCCAACACTTTTTTCGGTAGACTCACTAACCTCCTAAACTGCTGTCTCTCTAGTGGATACTTCCCAAAATGTTGGAAAGTAGCTACAGGAGTCATGATACCCAAACCCGACAAGGATTTGAGCAACCCAGCTAATTACCGCCCAATCAGCCTACTCAGCTGTATTGGAAAAATTTTCGAACGGATTCTCACGACTAGACTCCGCAGCCATCTCGAATCAATCAGCTTTTTCAATAAGTGGCAAAGGGCATACAGGAGCCAAAGAGAGGGAATCGAGCATGTTTATAGACTGGTAGATTATATGAAAACGGCGTTCAGTCAAAATGAAATAGGAACCGCGCTATTACTCGACGTAGAAAAAGCGTTTGACTCTGTCTGGCACAATGGCATGAGATACAAACTAGCTAAAATGGGGCTACCTACCAAAATTCTAAGGATCATATCATCATTTTTATCTGATCGAAAAATCAAAGTGAGGGTCAACCGCGAAGTGTCAGCCGAGGTAAAACTCGAAGCGGGCACTCCACAGGGTTCGGTCCTCAGCCCGCTTCTATTTATAATATATGTGAATGACATTGACAAACTAGGGAAGAACCATGTTGAACTATCTCAATTCTCAGACGACAAAGGAATGTGGACGGCCAGTAAGTCTGGAAACATAATACAAAACCGCCTGCAGGATACCATCCGCGACCTGCAAGACTGGTGCGCTCTGTGGCGCATCAAGCTAAATGCCACGAAAACACAAAGAATCACATTCTATAAAAAACAAAGGAAAAAGCCTGTCCCTAATATTGAGCTTAAGCTTTACGATCATAAACTTGAAGCTAGTAATGAGGCAAAGTTTCTGGGATTCAACCTGGATAGCAGTCTCAATCCAAACAATCACATAAACTCAGTCACCGTCAAAGCCACTAAACGCATCAATTTCCTGAAAATGATTAGAGGTAAAAATTGGGGAGCCAATAAAGAAATTCTCCTCAATCTTTACAAATCATATATACGCACAGTACTAGAGTATGGGGCCATAATAACAAGTGACCTGAATAAAACCAACATTGAAAAACTACAACGGGTCCAAAATCATGCCTTGCGCGTGGCTCTGCGCAAGCCCACGTGGACATCGATAAAACAACTTCACGAGATAGCAAAAATAGACACTATAGCAATGCGCTTAAAAGATCTTCAAAGCAAAACTCTAAATAGACTTCAAGACAGCGATTTAATAATGGAACTCAATGCGCATCGCGTCCTCAATAGGAAAACTAAATAATCTGGGGCATGTCTATCGAAACGGTTAAAGATTACATCATTGTGATGGGGTGAGCCAGGCATTCTGTGACCTAAATTTAGAACTGGCTGCGGGTGACACGATACGCACGAAAGCTTGCCTCTGTTACCAGTGGGAGTTGCAAACAGCGAGGAAGATCTCCACCTGCTGCCGGGTCTCCCCTCCCTGAGATATAAATCTCGGGGAAAAAATGCTGGCTTCCCCATCCAAAAGGACGGAAAAGTTGTAAATTAAAAACCGAATTGCTCCAATTTCCAGCTCTCTATCTTTTCTACCTCCTCTATCTCATCAGACACACAACCAAACTGAATGACAAACTATGAGGGATTGAAACAATCCTCAAGCAAAGATGTGCAGAAAACCTAACAAGATCATTTTGGAATTCCCGAAGGATAACCAGATACCTCAAAATCACATACGGCATCCTATCTCCCAGAAGGCTTGATGGATGACTCCCGGTTTTTTCAAACTAAACTGTTGGAGCTTTCTCCATTCCTTTTTTGTAACCGCTATGGTCATATACCGGGGCCGCTACCAAACCGGCGTTGCTGTTTGGTTTTCTTTTTTCTTTTTCCCTTAAAATTGCCATCGCACAACATTATATTCTGGCTCGCCACCATGGTGGGACTCAAACCTCTACCATCGCCAAGCTGGAACCGAATAGAGCCCACTCTCTAATAGTCTTAATGGCGTCGAGGGTTTGGTCTTTGACAATCTATCACTGCAATGCAAACTGCCCCTTCAGACCCCATTTGAGGCAATAGGAAAGCTAGGCCTGTGTGATCCAAGATCCAAGTGAAATAAAATAAGGCTAACCGGGTCGCAAGGGATTTGTAAATCCCACATCGTCCCTGCGCGCCTTCGGCGCGCTAAAACCTTTCATTCATCAAATTACATATCAGTCTAAAATGGCAAATGCTCAAGTGAATGTTCGGTTTATCTCCAATAGACGTGGTGGTCAGAATTTAGTATATGGCGGATATAAATTTAGGGTAAAAAGCAGTAGAAATGGCACGGTGCATTGGAAGTGCAGTGAAGATGGCTGCTTAGCAATCATAAACACCAAAGATGGCATGCTCACGTCTTACAGAAATTCACACAACCACCAGCCAGATGAAGGTAAGTTAACTGTCGACGAGATGTTAGCTAATTTAAAAAAACTGGTACGCACAAACTCCAGACCAGTTTCAGTAATATATGATGAAGAAATAATCGCATTGCGGTCAACGGACTACGAGCATGTCACCCCGAAAGTTCCCACGTTATACAGTATGCATTCCAGTTTATATCGTCAAAGAGCAAAGAACATTCCATCTCTTCCATCTCAGCGTTCTGATATAGATTTACCAGACTTTTACACTAACACTATTTCTGGTCAATCTTTTCTTTTATATTCTGACGTCAACAACAATTTTCTTACATTTTCAACACATCAAAATCTTGAAAATCTAGCAGCAGCCAACACATATCTTTGCGACGGAACTTTCAGTATGACTCCCGATTTATTCTACCAGATCTACACAATCCACGGAAGTGTTGATGGGAAGATGTGTCCTTTAGTGTATGGACTTCTCCCCAACAAAACCAAGGCGACGTATCTCCGCTTCTTCCAGGCAATACAACAAAAATCAGCAGAAATTAATATAATATATTGTCACCAACAACTGTTTTTACTGACTTTGAGAAAGCTGCCCAATCTGCAATTCAAACTGTTTTTCAATGTGAAATGAAAGGCTGCCTCTTTCATTATCGCCAGTGTATCCAAAGAAATGTGCAGCGTAAGATCCGATATACTTTCTTGTCCTAACCCACGAGATGGTTCTGGAACCAATGTGATACCAGTGTATACTTTCAATTCTTTTTATTTTCCATTGTCGGTCCTCATCGCCACCTGGACGACCGCTTCCTGGCGAGAAACTTGTCATAATTGCAATTGTAACTGCAGTTTGCCTCTAACAAATAGACATTCCCTAATATTTGAAAGTTTTCAGTTTTGGGCTCAGGATCAAGGCTTGTGATCCTTCATTGAAGCGAGCTCGATGAGCTTGATTCTTTCAATGGGGGTCGCGAGCTCTGTTTTAAAGGCTGTGTTTCACACGGCTTGCTCCCTTTTCACTGTAAAAAAAACCCTTGCCCAACCCGGATAGTGAACGACACTTGCATAAATTTTCTTGACCTGTTTTTTGTTGCCTGATTATGTCTGTCTGCTCAATATGTATGTATGCGTACATGCACTTGAGAATGTTTGACCTTGAGTCTAGATTTTAATCCCCCCCCCCCCCCCCACCCAAAAAAAAAGGAAAAAAAAAAAAAAAATAGATTCTTTAACATCTTTGTCTCGGGTTTATGTAGAAAAATAAGTTCACTAATGTCTGTCTGCTCAATATGTATATATGCGTATATGCACTTGAGAATGTTCAGTTTTGGGTCTAGTTTTCAATCTTAAGTCTCGCTAAGGAACCTTCCCTGCTTCGGTCATGGCATTATGGTTGCTCTTTCGATTTTCAAATTACGAAAAATTACAATTAACTGGTGTGCAATGTATCACGCTTCATTTGCTATCTGATCGATCGAAATACCTTCTGCGTGATCATAAGCGTACCTTGGTGGTACTTAATGTATTGATACTATATCACGATTTACCCTACACACCCAATCTACCCCGTGCTACCAACACCCTGTGCTATTCTCGCAAAACCGGTCAGAAAATTTCGACCGGATCGTGATTTTTTCGAGATCCGGCCGAAGTCTTATCTCCGCTTTAGCGCTTTTCACCTCGTTGTATTACATCGTATTTGCCGGAAAAAAGACACTTTTCGCAAAAGTTTACAGTGCCATTTTTGTTCTGTGTTGATAATTTGTAGATAATTCTTGCCTGGCTCAGTGATTCTGGCGAACCTAGCTATCCCTTTTACATTGAGACTTGGCATATTGGAGACACAGTGTAAAACCTACATCCAACCTCAACCTAGGCAAAGACTGCCTATTGACAATTACAAAAGTTGCTAACCAAGCTACTGTATTTGCTTATTAATTGCCCTGAGGACATGCCCTGTGACCCCTCATTGGAGCGTGCTCGCCGCGCTCATTCCGATGGGAGGTCACAGGCCGTGTGTGGAAATATTTAATCTTTCAGAAAAGGAGCCTGGTGGGCATAGACAACTATCTTTGTAATAACAACCTAAGATCCAAAGAGGTTTATAGAGTCTTAGCTGGCTGCTACATACAATTTACAACCTTGCTCCAGATTCATCATGTTAGGTGGGACACCCTTGACTCCCTCTTGCAATTTTTTTTTTTTTTTTTTTTTTTTTTTCAGGATGACATCGTTCCAGTATAAGATTTGTAAGATCGAGCCTATTCAGGGGTGAATCCCCATCACCCATGCCATTGTACTTCAAACACAACAACATTCCCTTCTTTCCAATTTTCGACACTTTCGTGGCAAGAAGGGTTTGTCTATCGTTCCAAATGTGACTGCTTTGTGGTAATGGTACCAATTCCTTGATGATTCCCGCTCAACACCCAGTTATTATAAACAGACCTCTATTTCCGCACAAACTCTACGACCCATCACTTAATGGTAGAAGAATTATTAATCTAGACAGTAATAACCAAGGCCATTTTACACCCCTGTGACTTGTGTTTTTCCTTCTATTGTTCCTTCTAGCACTTCCTATGTCATATCGTACTTGCTGGGCCCTTGCTCGGCGTTGCGGCCAGGAGCGATCAACGCAGTTTACATTTATAGCCGTTCAAATTTGGTTATGCCTTCACTCCCTCTCTCCAAGACACGGTCCGTGACCCCTCGTTGGAACGAGCCCAATGAGCTCGTTCCTTTGAGGGATCATGGGTTGTGCTTTCGAGATTAGGGTGAGAAAGTTGAGTGTTGCACTAATTGTTCATTATAGAAGTGGTATCTGCCTTTCGCGTTAGGTGGGGGATCAATCACGGTAACTTTTTTCCGTAAGATATCTTCTTCCTTGCCAACATGTGCTATAGATGTGACAAGTATCTTCTAAGCTGTCAAGCTGTGAACCTCACCAATGCTTCAACGTATTTGTGAGCTATAACATAAGGCTCCCCAACCGCTCTTCAACCCCCCCCCCCCCCCCCCAACCCCATTCATATACTCTGTCTTGGTGTCAAGTGCCTTTCCCTCAGCACTCCCCAATATCCGTCATGTTGTTTCACCGATCTGATAACTAATGCATTAATATACAGAACATCCACATCGCTTAGTTACAGCAATTCTCGACCTCGGTTAAGCAGATTCCATCCTAAACTTATATATAAGCACTTACATTCATTCTGTATATATTTACCTTCTACTTTTCTTAATGTTTTATGTATTCTTTAGTCTTAAGTTCAGCTATCGTATTCTCCTTATTCTACACCTCATCCTCTTTTGCCTAGCCAGCTTGAATATAATTTTACTTCCGAAGATATTTTTTTATCTATATCAACAGGTTACATAGTAGTTCACAATGTGTTCCCTTGAATCATATCGTGTTCGGATAGGCACTTTCAATCTTAAACTGTATTGTAGTAACTTGAAGTATTGTCTGCCAAAAAAAAGTTCCACTTGTGTTTTAACTTATCTGCTCCTACGTCTCGGTGGGGTTGGGCTGCATGAAAGCTTCACTACTATGGTTACGTTGTTCTTTGGCTCCTTCAGTGAGTCCGTTACTACTGATTTAGTAGGTCCGCTGGATGAAATTCCATATCGTTACAGTGACGTGAACGCGTCAAAGGTTGTGCCTACACTAGTAGTGCTGATTTCAGCTTTCCTTGTCACCTCGCTGTTCCACTTGGCCCTAACATTATTATTGTCGGGCGACATCGAAACTAACCCTGGCCCAAATTCGTTTAACTCGGATCACAAACAGAATACATTGAAAATTGTCCATCTTAACGTCCAGAGTCTAAAACCCAAACTGGATATCGTTCAATATGAATTCGCACCAAATGACGTCGTGGCATTGTCTGAGACATGGCTGTGTAGCAATGACCCCACATCCGATCTCCTTCTCCATGGGTTTCAAGAACGATTGAGATTTAACCGCACGACAAGGGGAGGTGGGGTCGCAATTTATATTAAAGACGGTATCTCATTTCGACCAAGACCGGACCTAAGTACGTTGAATACGGAGTGCCTCTGGGCAGAAGTATACACAAAACAGAGTAGATCGTTATTGTTAGGGGTATTCTACCGGCCACCCAACAGTCCTCCCGATGCATGGGAAGCCATATCAGCATCCATTGAAAAAGCCAGAGACACGTCAATTGTCGACTTAATTGTTACAGGTGACTTCAATGACAATCAAGTGGTTCCCTCAAGAAGCGGCTTTTCTGAAATCTTACATTATTTCAATTTAAGACAGGTTGTGAGTGAGCCAACATGTTTTACCGAGTCGTCGGCTTCGATACTGGACCTCTTTGCTCTCAGCGATACAATCCACATGAAAACTTGTGAGGTCCTGGAACCAATTATCCCAGACATGATTCGTTACCACTGTCCAATTTCAGTCGAAGTCGAATTTTTAAAATCACCACCTCTCTCATTTAAAAGAAGGATATGGCTCTATTCCCAGGGTAATTATGAAGCATTGAATGATGCTTTTTCTAACACTGACTGGGACTCTCTATTCGATAATCCATGTCTTGATACTATAGTTTCTGATTTCACCGACAAAATACTCGATACTGCATCCATCCACATACCCCACAAATTTATTACCACGCGAATAGACCAACCTAAATGGATGCATAATGAAATCAGATTACTGATTAGACAGAGAAAACGTTTGTATCGCATTGCTAAACGCATCGATCTTCCATATGCCTGGGTAAAATATAAACTGAAACGGAACGAAGTTGTGTCGGCTGTTAGGAAGGCCAAAGCGTTATATATGTCCAAAATCCAGTCCACTCTAAGGAGCAATGAAACCCCACCATCACGGTGGTGGAAGACCTTAAAATCATTTATCGGTAGCAGTAATAGAGTGGGAATTCCCACTCTCATCCACTTAAACAAAATATACTCATCAAGTGCTGAGAAAGCGGAAGTGTTCAACGAATATTTCAGTTCTATCTCAACAGTTGACGATTCGAATGCTTCCCTGCCTGACCCACCGGTCCGTGCTTCTGAAAGTATTGATAGTATCACCCTCCATTGTAGCGAAGTATATACTGCAATGAAGTCGATAAAAGTGTCCAGGGCGTCTGGCCCAGATCTGATAAGCCCGCGTCTTCTTAAAGAATGTAAAACCTCTTTATGTGAGCCACTTTCAATCTTATTTAACATACTGATGAACAACTCGTACTTTCCGTCACTGTGGAAAAAGGCAAACGTCTCCCCAATCTTGAAAAAGCAACTCTCTAATTCTGTTGTTAATTATCGCCCAATATCCCTAATCAGTTGTGTTGGCAAAATTTTCGAAAGATGTGTATTTAAACGCCTGTGGGCTTTTCTGATTGAAAATAATGTCCTCAGTCAATTTCAGTCAGGGTTTCGATCTGGCGACTCAACTGTCCTCCAACTGACTGACATATATGATGAATTCTGCCGTGCACTCGATGAAGGCAAAGAAGTTAGGGTAGTGTTCTGTGATGTAAGTAAGGCCTTTGACAAAGTATGGCATACTGGTCTTATCTACAAGCTGGAGAGCATTGGCGTTTCTGGAGAACTCCTGTTGTTTTTAAAATCGTATCTTGCAGATAGGTTGCAACGTGTTGTAGTAGCGTCAGAGGCATCTCCGTGGAGACCCATCAATGCCGGTGTTCCCCAAGGGTCGATTCTCGGCCCCCTTCTGTTCCTCATTTACATTAATGACATAACCGATAACCTGCTTAGCAGTATACGCCTCTTTGCAGATGATACTTCCTTATATCTCATTATAGAGGACCCAGATCAAGCCTCGACCTTAATCAATCACGATTTAGCCACAATTGAACATTGGGCTAAAACATGGCTGGTTGAGTTCAATCCTAATAAAACAGAAAGTATGCTAATTTCGCGTAAAAGTAGCACCCATCCACCCTTATTTTTAGGCGATTCTCAGATATCTGAAGTGTCCAACCATAAACATTTAGGAGTCATACTGAATAGTACATGTACATGGAACGACCACATCGATCATATTTGCGCTAAAGCCTGGTGCCGTTTGGACTTACTGAGGAGGCACAAATTTAATCTGGATCGTAGTGTTTTAGAAAAAATATACTTTGCCTTTATTAGGCCACTTATTGAATATGCTGATACTGTTTGGGATAACTGCTCTGAAACCAAATCGGCGGAACTGGAAAAAATACAAATTGCAGCAGCTAGAATCATTACGGGGGCAACCGTTAGTGCCAGTAAGACTTTGCTTTATCGTGAAACGCAATGGGACCCATTGCAAGTAAGACATCGCAAACACAAGCTAATTCAGTTCTTTAAAATGTATCATCGCATGTTACCTCCTTACCTATCCAATAAGGTCCCCCCGCCTGCCTCTTCGACTATTTCGTCACTCAGTCTACGATCAAATCAAAACCACCGAGTTCCTTTTTTGTCGGACTCAATTGTACAAGTCTTCCTTCATCCCTAGCGTTACTGACCAATGGAATAACTTGCCCCTGCCTGTCCGCGAGAACTCGTCACTGATTAATTTCAAGACTTTCCTAAATAAGGGAAACCATCGACCTCCAGGGTTTTACAGTAATGCAAATTCTCGTGCAGCTCAAATATATCATTGTATGCTACGACTAGGGTGCAGTAACCTCAATTCCCACCTATACGATAATCATCTATCACCAAGCCCTCTATGTCAGTGTGGCGAGCACGAGACTCCTGATCATTTTCTTCTTCACTGTCCAATCTTCTCAGACGTACGTAATTATACCATCAATCTTCTCCCTTTTGAGGCATCCACATCCTCACTTTTATTTGGTTCAGAATTCCTGAATGACGAAGACAATCGCCTTATCTTTGAAGTGGTTCAATTTTACTTAATAATAACAGTTCCAATCTAGCACAGCGACACTAATATTTCCCTCCACACCTATCAAATTTCACTGCAGCCCAACGCCACCTTAACGCCACCTTAACGCCACCTTGACTCCTTGACTCTATTTGTCGACTCTATTCGTGGACTCTATTCGTAGACTTTATTCATTACTCTTTACCAAATGAATTGAATGATTTAACCTACTCACTTAAGCACTCTTCGAGTGTAGTTAATACATCATGTATTCTAACTGGCCTACTCTCTTCTTTTCTTTCATCTGGTTCTTTTTTTTTTTTTTTTTTTTTTTTTTTCTTTTTTTTTTTCTTTTCTTCTCTTCCTCTTTCCTTTCATATCTGTCTTATTCCATTCCTGTTGTAGTCCAAACACGTTTGCATATCGTTGCCCGGTGGTCTGCCCCCGCCCACCCTTACTACGCGTGATGGTCAGTACGATCAGTGCTATTAATAAAGCTAGCCACCTATATTTAATTCAGTTTTCAGTTTTGGTCTCGGAGACTTGTCTTATGACCCCCCGTTGGAGCGATCAATTCAAGCGCGTTCCAATGGGGGTGATGGGCTGTCTCTGAGGGCATAAATTTGTCTATGCCCAATGAAATCCTTTTTGTAACAGTCATCCCTTTATCCATGTAGGGAAGGAGGTTACGAGGGGCGGGTGGGGGTCCTCGGGTGACGATGTGCGAGTTTACCTACTAACTGTTACCACCTGCCCGAGTGAATTAATAAACTAGCCAGGGAGACGACTTACATAAGCTGTCAGCTTTTTGTCGAATCCCTTCTTTACATTGTAACCCATCTATTTGTTCATCTTTGTTATCTTGTGTACTATTGTGCATTTTGTGTTGTACCTTTCTTATTATTTACTATGTAATGTATGCAAGTAACAAATTTTCCAATAAATATTGTTTAAACTAAATGTGCAGCGTTGTGGCCTTCAAAGTGCCTTTGCATCTGCATGATGACAGCATAAATCAGTTTGTCCGTCGTGCATCTGCACTTCCTCTTATAAGGCAATGTGACATTGACGATGTATGGTTGAATGCGTTGGAAAATGTTGATTTAGAAAATGGAAATGTTCTAAAGTTTGCCGATTATGTGACAGAACAGTGGGTTGAAATGCCAGGCAGGGACATGTGGAACCATTTTGACACTGTAGGTCCACGGACCACTAACCACGTGGAAGGCTGGCATTCAAAAATTTCCAAGTTGAGTGCTGCACACCCAAATTTATTCAGATTCATAGATCTTATAAAAAATGAACAAGATCAAACAGAGACTGTTATCGTGCAATTACAATCCGGAGGGAAAATGCGAACTCGAAAGAGGAAATACCGACAATTAGACCAGGGTCTGGAGAATGAGAAACGAAAATTGTTGAGTGGTGCCAAGACTGTTCTTGAATATGCTGATTCTATATCACATCTCGTTGGGTTATAAATGTTTAGTTTGCTTGTTCATATTGGTTATAAATGTTTAATTTGCTTATTTAGTTTGTAAAATTCGGATAAAAATACATTTTTTGTATGAAATTCATGTAAAGAATACATATGTTTGTATGCCTGGTTTTATGTATTTTTGTATGTGTATTCTCATGGTAATGTATTTAATTATTAATTAGTGCGTGAAAAACTTCTTATTTTTGCGAGAACCGACTGAATAAACGTATCTTTTGTATTAAGCCGACATCTCTCATTTCTCCCATTTATCAGAAACAAACTATACTTTCCTAACACCCAGAAAGTGTTTTTTAGCACTCAACGTGCACAACTGACTCCAGGTTAGAAAACAATAGTTGCCGGCATTCCGAGAACCCCCCGTTACGTCGTCACCATGGTGAATCGTGCTTTCGGTAACATGCGCAGCGAAATTTGTTGGGGAAATAATCCCTGTTGTCTACTGGAGTAGCCATTTTACTTTCTATCGTGTCAAGTGGTTACTGTATAAATAAAAAGTCTAAAATAGGAAAATGGTGTTTTGTGAAGGTATGTTTTCGATTGAATACGAGTATGTAATTACCAAAATCAACCCGAAAACTACCAAGAATCACAGAACGACCCACTTTTACTGAAATGGTTTCAGGAACTTACCAGTCTAAAGGTATGTTTGGTTCAATAGGGGGTATCTCTAATTACCACAAATGATCTGACAGTTTTCTTTTATCAAGCCCGGATTCTCCCATCTGTCAACCCCAAGCCTTATTCCCTCCATTCCTGGGCCTGTTGTACATATGTTGTGGCTTGTATCTGACCTTGTCTACCTATTCTGACTTCGACAGGTATGTTAGTGTGTTAGTGCACTATGTGTAACAATGTGTACTCATCACATGGGGTAATTCTGTATGTGCCGATATATGCTTTGTGCAATGGGTGTTATAAGAAGCTATCTTGGCAGTGATGATCGTTTCCCAATTTACTTTATACTTCAAATGCTATAATGATATTTCTGTTATGGAGATTCTGCAAAATGATGCGGGCTACGAATAAACGGGTCAAGTACCACAGCCGCACTAGAAGAGGTCGGGGGAACTTGTATGCATGTCGGTTAATGATAACCTTCCAAATAACAGGTGGTGCAAAATGACGTTTAACTATGCATGGGATTTCAAAATTCAGAGAGGATGAACAATACAGGTGAAGAAGCTAATGGAGAACTAGAGAAACAGAATTTACTGCATCCAGTAAATTCAAGTCTGTGAAAAGGGTTAAAGTATCAGGAATAAACTCTACAGAAAGAGAGGCTCATTTTCTGGAGTAAAATATTTTTTAACAAATCAGAAATGGGTTTTCGTTAACAGTATTTACAGATATTCATACAGGAATCAGAACAATTTTTATAAGAAACCAGAAAAGGCATATATATGACCAGCATTCAAAGGGTTCGATACACGAATCAGAAAAGAAAAGTTTGGCTCTGCCCACTAATTTGAGTGATGAAATACATTCCTAAACTTTAGAAATACATTAAGGTGTAAATGCATTTCCCAGTCATTCTTAATAATATGCACTTGATGACCCCATTCAGGTGGACCATATATTGAATCTCCAGCAATTTTTAACTCAGTCGGTGTAGTCCCATGTCTACATCTACATTGAAGAATGAGCACAACCCACTTTGAAATAATGGCTCCACCAACTTCAGATCTGTCTTTCAGATCGAACGGGTGCAAAAAAAACATAGATGAGTGCAAACTGGGTATTGTTAACCAGCATGCCAAAATGCATAGAGATAGGACGATCCGTATTTGAGTTGTCGCGCTGACAAAGGGTGCATAGACTCTATATCGGAGATATTGTCATAAAAACCTTAAAAACCCCAAGAGATCATTTGAAGGCCTGCTCATAAAAGAGCATCTAGTGACATAAACAAGGCATACATAAAACTCGAACTTCTCTAATAAATTAATTTTAAACAGTCATAGCACTAACACAGTTAACAGTACAGTCAACTATGTCAGTATTACATCTTTTACCGGCATCCTGACAGTATTGTGATATGTTTCAATAACAAATCTTCAGTGTAGTTTTACAATTACATGTACCCTGGAATTCTTCATGATCAAGTTGTTTGTTTTTATATCAACTTGGTTTGGGAATTAATTCTGTACAATGAGATTAAATAAACAGATCATGTTATTGTATGTGGCAGTCACAGCTTACTCCCTAACTGCTTTTTGTGAAATTCTTTCATGGAGAAAATATTCATACCGGAATCGGAACAATTTTTCTAAGAAACCCGAAAAGGCATATATGTGCACACCATTTATAGGGTTCGACCAAGGAATCAGAAATTGACATTACTGCCACTGCCATTTGATTGATGAGATACACGTATAATCTTCAGAATTGCATTAATTGGTATAAAATGACTTTCCTAATAGGTCGCAAAAATATACATTTAATGACCTCTCTTGACCGCATAGAGGTGGATCACATTTTGAACCTCCAGCAAGTTTCAACTCATTTGGTGTAGGTACTATTTCTATAGGTCACACCAAGCCTGAAGTATGAGCAAAAACTACTTTATAACAAGAGAAACCCCGGCTATGGTATGTGGAACATCCTTCCATGGTCCTTTATAATTGTGTGAAGATGGATGACTGTGGCCCTAACAGTCTTCGAGTTATTGGCTCGGGCACACACACATGGACACACACACACAGGTGGACACACGCACACTTCAGTCACTATATGCCACCCGACTTTAGTCGGGGGGGGGGGGGGGGGGGACATAAAAAGAAATATTTGAGTCCCAGAGTGGGTCTGACTGAAACCAAAAATATTTGTTCTCATAGCACAGTGATAACAAAAGCACCCAAATACACTCATTTCTGTCACAATGTGATAACAAAGGTACCCAAGAAGTTTTGTGAAGATAGGTTCATAAATACAGCCTCTAGCCCAAGTCGTATTGACACATGCATTACTGTGCATTAGTAGCATTAAATAAATCAAAAGTTCATCTAATTTGCATAATTTCTGCTCGAGAAAAAAAACCCGTAATATATGTGATGTATCCCATGGTACTAAACATTCATACAAAAATTTATTCAAATCAGATCTTTCATACACAAGTTCTGTACAAAAAAACTGATGCACTAACTAAAGTACAAAATGGCTGCTGGTGGCCATCTTGAATTTCGAACTGCACCCAAAACCACTCGTTCTCGTCCCACAGTGATAACAAAGGTACCCAAGAAGTTTCGTAAAGATCAGTTCATAAATACAGCCTCTAGTCCGAGCCGTATTGGCATTTGCAGTTACAGTGCTGAAAGTAATATTAAATAGATCAAAGTTAGTCTAATTGGCATAATTTATGTACGAGAAAAAAACCGTATTATATGTGATGTATCCCACGGTACTAAACATTCACACAAAAAATTATTCAAATCAGTGCTTTCATATGGAAGTTCTGCGCAAAAATCTGATTGCACCTAATTTTGTACAAAATGGCTGCCAGCGGCCATCTTGAATTTCAGAACGGATCCAAAAACACTCGTTCTCGTCCCACGGTGATAACAAAGATACCCAAGAAGTTTCGTAAAGATCGGTTCATAAATACGGCCTCTTGCCCGAGCCGTATTGGTATTTGCACTTACAGTGCTGAAAGTAACACTAATTAAATCAAAAGTTAGTCTAATTTGCATAGTTTACACACGAGAAAAAAAACGTGTTATATGTGATGTATTCCATGGTGCTAAACATTCATACAAAAAATTATTCAAATCAGAGCTTTCATATGGAAGTTCTGCGCCAAAAAAAATCTGATTGCACCTAATTTTGTACAGAATGGCTGCCAGTGGTCATCTTGAATTTTGGACCGGGCCCCAAAACACTTGTTCTCGTCTCACAGTGACAACAAAGGTACCCAAGAAGTTTTGTTTCATAAATACGGCCTCTAGCCCGAGCCATGTATACGGCACGACAGACAAACGAACAGACAGACGATGGGCCATGACAGTACCTCGAATTTGGCTTCGCCAAAGTTGAGCTAAAAATGGACTAAGTTTAACAACCAGTAGTTTTGTAAAATATTGAGGCAAGTCAAAATTCTGACAATACGCACACATCTGGCAAATGTAGAAACATCCTCTGAAATAAAAAAGTAATACCTTGAAAATTACAAGAGGCCTCACGGGGCCTGAAGCGCTCATCTTGAACAGAACACACTTTAAACAGAGTCCAAGAATGAGTACATTAAGCAAGCCATCTCCATAGGCTACACTCTCAATTCTTGAGTTCCTCAGGAGTAACAAAAATAATACGGGCATCATGCCTTTTCTTCAGTTGATCATAAAGTAAAATATAGAGCTCCCCAATGAAGCCCCTTGATACAACCTTTGTGGATTAATCCTAGTTACACACCTCTACACCTCTAGAGGGTACTGAATACAAAATTTTTAATTCTTCAGCAAAATGGCCAATTCCGGCTCCATAGGGAGCCCAAATATTAACCCAAGCTCTCGATTTGAACATAGTTGAATCTGACTTCCCTGGAGATGTTGTGTACCAAATATAAAAGCATTCTGACAGTTGGATCTGAAGAAGAGATATTTTAAAGAAATTTCTTCATATTGCATCAAGTTAAAATTTGGGCTACCATAGCGAGCCCAAATATTAACCTATGGATCCGATTTGAACAAACTTGAATTTGACCCCCCCCCCCCCCCCCCCCCCCCCCCTAGAGATGTTGTATAACAAATATGAAAGCATTCTGACTAGTGGATCTGAAGAAGATTTTTGAAGAAATTCACTCATATTGTACTAAGTTAAATTTCCGATTCCCATATGGAGCCCAAATATTAACCCAGGCACTCGAATTGAACAAACACAAAATCTGCCCACTCCCCCCCCCCCCCCCCACCCTTTCCCGAGATGTTGTATACCAAATATATGAAAGCATTCCGACTGGTGGATCTTAAGAAGAAGATTTTTAAAGAAATTTCCTCATATTGCACTAAGTAAAAAATTGGGCTACCATAGCAAGCCCAAATATATACCTAGGGATCTGATTTGAACAAACTTGAATCTGACCCCCATGTTGCATACCAAATATTAAAGCATTCTGACTGGTGGATCTGAAGATTTGTTTTTAAATCTCCCCCCCCCCCCTCCCCCCATATTGAACAAAGTTAAAATTTGGGCTTCTGTAGGAAGCCCAAATATCAACCTAGGGACTTGGTTTGAACAATCTTGAATCTGACCCTCGTAACAATAATGCATACCAAACATTAAGAGATTCTGACTGGTGGTTCTGAAGAAGAAGATTTTTAAAGAATATTCCCCATATAACCCTATGTTAAAAATTTGGGTTCCTATGGTGAGCCCAAATATGAACCAATGAGCTTTTTTTATTTCAACAAACTTGCATCTGACCCCAGAAAATATTTTGGAGCATTTTCCCCACTCCCTTCCTGTGGGACTGGGCATGCTGAGTTGAACAAAAATGCAATGCCCCTTTGGAATCATCACTCACACAAACTTTCACTTAAATTGGCCCAGTGGCTTTGGAGAAGACGACCAAAAAATGGTGTTGACGCACGGCGGACGACGGGCGGAGAGCGATGAGATTAGCTCAGCTTGACTTTGTCAAGATGAACTAATAAGAAAGGTTAGACGGACAAACAATATACCCTATATGCAGAAAGATAGAGGGAAAGACAGAGGTAAAACAACATGCCCCCTGACTATTCGTTGTGGGCATAACAAGGACATACGCCAATTGTAACCAGACCGTCCAAGGCAGCCACTTGAAATTCTGAGAATGTGTTCTATCCCCTCTCGACTGTTTAGTATCTTTCTGGAGTCCTGTGACCGGGTGAAAACACCGTGGATGTACCCATAAGAGAAGTCTCAAATCTGCCAAGGGTCAAACGTTTATTAATAACATGATATAAAACTAGAAGGGTGGTTGGTACTGCCGGTAGGTCATAAAAAGTATACACTCCGTTACATGTACAGTAGATTGTGGAGAGAGTTTTTGGAGTAGCGACTCGAAATTTTCAACGTTTGTTCTAGAAGCTCTGCCCAACTCGATCTGTGCCTGAAATATCCAACAACCGAGTGCATAGCCCGTGGGAGACTCACGCGCATGCGCATACGCTCTTTTGGAAGTGGACTTGAGGAAATGCGAAATTCGTGTCTACTTTCCAGGCATCCGATGGAGCAACTACTCGTGAATGCTGAGTGAAAATTTCGTGGAAATCCGCGGAGAATTCGCTGACATATAGCGTTTTTGAAGATAGGCGGTAATTTTCTGAATTTGGTCTTTTTCAAGTCGGGGCGAAAGAAGAGGGCGGGAATGGGCACAGTCTCTCGTGGTGCCCCCCCCCCCCCTCTCTGGGGTGGGTCCACTTAAAAGTAACAATAGAGCGCGACTGACGGAGAGATGGCTGTAAATCAAAGTAGTTTCTTTAAGAACAGCACCCAGGGATCTCATCGCAACCTTGAAACCTATGAGAATCATCGGAAGTTAAAAGTGAAAAGAAAACGGCGGTGAGTAGGTTTTTGGCGGGAAAAGATTAATGAGAACTTGCATATAAGACATTAAAATAGCACATCAGACATACGCTCACTGTGTCCAGACTGCTGAAGGCAGCGACTTGCAATTTTCAGAACTTGTTCTACGAAGCCTGGCCGACATTTGGGCATAAAATCGAGTGTTCTGACCGCGTGAAAAACACCACGCCTCGCGTGGAAACCATGGGGACAGTTCGTTGCCACTTTATTTTCAATGCAATGAAATTTCCATTCATTATTTACTTGTCAACGGCAGAGTTTGGCATTATTTCTGTCTGATGAACTGTTCAACTTTAACTATTTGCATCTTTATATAGGACCGGAAGATACCAATATTCAGGTACTGATTTTACGAAAATAACAATTATTTCAACAGTACCCACTTGGGAACTCTCAAATCTGCCAAGGATTAAACTTTTAATAATAACATGTAAAACAAAAGTTGTCATACTTTGCTAGCCGCATGCACCCATAGACAACATTCAGCACTCAATCAATTAGGAATGGAGTAAACTGCGAGTTAAACTTACCAAATTCTGAAAAATGGAGTTATTTTCGACGGTACCTATCTTTATGCGACCGAAACCGGGATTGGGTTAAACTTTACAGCTACCTTATCAAGGAAAATCTTCTTGAACTTGAACTGTAAATCTGAATGTCAACAAAATTTTCAGATATTATCAAAATCACAATTATTCAGACAGTACCCATATGGGAGTCTAAAATCTGCTAAGGGTTAAACTTTTAATACTCACATATAAAACAAAAGTTTTCATACTATGACTGCTGCATGCAGCTATTGAAAACATTCAGCACTCAATCAATTAGGAATGGAGTAAATTGTCACTTAATCGTACCAAATTCTGAAAAAGCGTGAGTTTTTTTGGACAGCATCTATCTTTATGCAAACAGAATGGGCATATGGTTAAACTTTACAACCAAACGTACAACAGGAAATATGCTCGATAGGTAATTTTGAATACGAACATGTAAATTATTTTTCGATATACCATTCGTAAAATGGAAGAAAAATGAACTAAAAACGAGCCATTTTTATGAACGAGTTAAGGGTACTCGAATTGAAGGCTCGAAAACGAGTTGAAGGTTAAAACTTTGAATAGAATATATAACCGCCAAATTATTCTTGGATGAATGCCCAAACTTCTCATAGGAAAAGGTTTGAAAAAATGTGGCCGCAGAGCTGAGAAATTGCATGTGAAAACTGACCAGTTTTTCCAAAATTGCACTTTGCTCGGAATTTTGAGGTCAAAAGGGAGAACGTGGGTGATACAGCTTATGTAGTCAGGTGTAGTAAGTCATGCTACAAATATAATGAAAGCTCCAGCCAAATCGTCCTGGAATTGTGGCAAAACGTAACATTGTGACAACATTTTGCACAGTTTTGGCAGAAAACGAAAAACTTCAGAAATGCCATGATCCAGGTGAGAAACTTCTAATGAAGCTCTACATATGTACCAAATTTAAGTAGAATAGTAAAGAATCCAACAGACGAAAATCATTGAAATAGAAAATAATGTTAATACTAGAGAAATAGAATTTACTGCACCCAGTAAATTCAATCTTGTAAGAAAAGAGTTAAAATATCTATTGGGAAAAAACTATATAGAAAGAGAATTTATGGAGGGTTATTTTCGGGAGTAACATATTTTTAAACAAATCAGGAATGGATTTTCGTAAACAGTATTTACAGATATTCATAACGGAATCAGAACAATTCTTCTAAGAATCCAGAAAAGGCATATATGTGCACAGCATTCAAAAGGTTTGTCAAGAGAATGCATTAGGTGTTCAAAAATGTGCTTCCCAACAATACTAAAAAATGCACTCAGTTATCCCTGGGCGACCTCAGTGACCTTGTCCATATTGTGAACCTCTATGGAGTGTTGACTCATTTGGTGTTGGTCCCCCATGTCTATGTGTCATACCATCCTTGAGATATGAGCGTGACCCACTTTCAAAAATTTTGGCCACGCCCACTTTTTTACGTCAAAATGCATGTGTGTACATCAGGAATGACTCAGGGGGTCAAAAAATGTGATTTCTAGCAATTATGAAAAATGCACTTAATGACCCCTAGGTGACCTTCATGACCTTGACCCATATTTTGAATCTCCATCGAGTGTCGACTTATTTGGTGTTGGTCCCAGGTCCATATGTCGTACCATGCTTGAGATATGAGCGTGACCCACTTTCAAAAATTTTGGCCATGCCCACTATTTTTACGTGAAAATGCATGTGTGCACATCAGGAATGCTTTGGGGGTCAAAAAATGTGATTTCCAGCAATTATGAAAAATGCACTTATTGACTCCTAGGTGACCTTCATGACCTTGACCCATATATATAATCTCCATTGAGTGTCGACTCATTTGGTGTTGGTCCCAGGTCCATATGTCATACCATGCTTGAGATATGAGTGTGACCCACTTTACTTTCAAACATTTTGGCCACGCCCACTTTTTTACGTCAAAATGCATGTGTGTACATCAGGAATGCTTTGGGGGTCAAAAAATGTGATTTCCAGCAATTATGAAAAATGCACTTAATGACCCCTAGGTGACCTCTGCGACCTTGACCCATATTTTGAATCTCCATCGAGTGTCAACTCATTTGGTGTTGGTCCCATGTCCATACATCATACCATGCTTGAGATATGAGCATAACCCACTTTTAAAAATTTTGGCCACGCCCACTTTTTTATGTCAAAATGCATGTGTGTACATCAGGAATGCTTTA
The DNA here is from genome assembly GCA_031216915.1 of Pictodentalium vernedei. Taxonomy (NCBI): domain Eukaryota; kingdom Metazoa; phylum Mollusca; class Scaphopoda; order Dentaliida; family Dentaliidae; genus Pictodentalium; species Pictodentalium vernedei. The sequence goes on from CM062297.1 coordinate 603,046,825, forward strand.
GGGGGTCAAAAAATGTAATTTCTAGCAATTATGAAAAATGCACTCAATGACCCCTAGGTGACCTCCGTGACCTTGACCCATATTTTGAACCTCCATCGAGTGTCAACTCATTTGGTGTCGGTCGCAGGTCTGTAGGTCATACCACGCCTGAGATATGGGCGTGACCCACTTTCAAAACACCTCTCGAAGAAGAAGAAGAAGAAAAAAGAAGAAAAAAAAAAAGAACTAGAGAAACAGAATTTACTGCACCCAGTAAATTCAAGTCTGTGTGAAAAGGGTTAAAGAATCAGGAATAAACTATACAGAAAGAGAATTTATGGAGGCTTATTTTCAGAAGTAAAATATTTTTAAACAAATTAGAAATGAGTTTCCGTTAACAGTATTTACAGATATTCATACTGGAATCAGAACAATTATTTATAAGAAACCAGAAAAGGCATACATGTGACCATTCGCAGGTATTCGAGTGACATTACAAGTTGCATGAACAAAATGTTTCAGTAAGCATTTGTTAACCCCCCAGAGGCTGCCAAGCATTGACATTTGGAGAAAATGGGCTGTTCTTGGGCAACCATAACACCAAATGTGTACCTACGAGATAAACATAACCTCCTTCATTGGAAGTGGAATTCACCGTCGATCATTTTTGTAAATGAATGTAATGAAGATATTCACAAAACCAAGCATTAACCCTTTAGAGCTGGTTAAAGAGAGATACCCCTCAAAAGGTTAAAAAATCATGTTATCTAAGGATTTCTTTAAAAACATCCCGTAGATTTTCAGGAAAGAATGGCCATTCTCATATCTTAGTGTGACATTACAAGGTGCATCTACAAAATATTCCTGTAAGCATTTGTTAACCCTATGCAGGTTCTCAAACATCAAAATGTTGATAAAATAGGCTGTGTTTGCGTACCCACAGCATCCGAAGTTGGGAGGAGAGATCAAAATAAGTGGAAGTAGAATTCACTGAGAATTATTTTTGGAAGTAATAAGAGTATTCAAAAAACAACACTTAACCCGTTTTGGGCTGGATAAACACTGATACACATCAAAAGCTTAAAATTCCTGTTCTCCCTGGATTTCTCTGAAAACATCTTGTAGATTTTAAAGAAAGAATGGCCATTCACAGTTCTTGGTGTGACATTACAAGTTGCATGAATAAATATTCCTGTTAGCACTTGTTAACCCTCTACAAAATGCCAGACATCAATATTTTGGATACATTTGAGATAAAATGGACCATTTTTAAATTGACCCAGCACTCAATGGGTATGTGTCAAACAAACATAACTCCTTTTGACGGTCATTAACTTGTTGGACGACGATATTGACGTTAACCCACTCCACCGTTAATGATGGTTTTTACCTAAACAATTTTTTATCAAACTGTGTCATTTGAGACTACTATCTTCACCTTTCTCATAACATCAATTAAGGAACTTCAGTGAGACAGTTAAAAACAATTCATCAGACACTGTGGGGTCATGGAAAATCATGGAATCTCATCGGGAAATGCCATGATTCTCCAGAATCATAAAGTCTAGTTTTTTTTTGTTTTTTTTTTTAGACTTTTCCCTCTGGAAAAGACTATTGTTTTTCTACGGAAGATTTTTTTTTTTTTTTTCCACACATTTTGTCCGTACGATTCAGAAGCCATTTTCGAACCGATTTGCACAAAATTTTGCCCACACATAGAGGGGCACAAAATCTAAAAATGTACCGAAGCGGAATTTTCGATTTAACCCTTATTTCGTCAGAATTGGCAAAAAACTGTCAAAATTGGGGTTTATCAGCACTTTCTCGAAACACGTCTTGTAGATTTTTTTTAAACATTCCTCATTGCTAGACCTGCCTGTGATACGACCTTTGATATACACGACATATCAGGCGATGCATATGGAAACCCTCCACAGGCTGCCAAACATAGAAATTGTGATGAAATGGGCTATTTTCGGGCCCCCACAGCACCCAAACGAAACACGATAGATACACATAACTGCTTTTATTGGAAGTGGAATTCACCGTGGATCATTTTTGTAAGTAATAAGGGTGTCCACAAAACCAAGCGTTAACCCGTTTTGGGCTGGTTAAACAGCAATACCCCCAAAAAGCTCAAAACTTCATGTTTTCCGTGGATTTCTCTAGACGAGTCTTGTAGATTTTCAGGAAATATTTGTCACTCCCAGGTCTTGGTGTGACATTACAAGTTGCATGGACAGAATATTCCGGTCAGCATTAGTTAACCCTCCCGAGCTGCTAAACGTAAAAATTGTGATAAAATGGGCTGTTTTTGGACACCAACAGCACCCAAACGGTATACCACAGAGAATGTGGCCTTCATTTATCGGACGCAAAATATTTTTGAAAGTGGTAAGGGTATTCAAAATTCGACGTCTTAACCCATTTTCGGCTGGTTAAAGAGAGATACCCATTAAAACCTTAAAATATCCTCTTTCTGTGGTTTTCTCTAAAACCATCTCGTAGGTTTTCAAGAAAAAATCGGCTATTCGCAGGTCTTGGTGTGACATTACAAGTTGCATGGACAAAATATTCCGGTCAGCATTAGTTACCCCTCCCAGGGCTCCTCAACATCAAAATTGTGATAAAATTGGCAGTTTTTGGACACCAACAGCATCCAATGGGTACACCACAAAGAAAAGCGCCTCCTTTTATCGAGTGTACAATTTATACAGAAACATTTTTGTAAGTAGTAATGGTATTCAAAAGTCGAAGTCTTAACCCATTTTGGGTAGGCTAAGAGAGATATCCCTTAAAAGCTTTAAATTCCCATTTTATGTGAATTTCCCTAACAGTAACTTGTAGGGTTTCAAGAAAAATTAACTATTCGTAGGTCTTTATGTGACATTACAAGTTGTAGGGACAAAATACTCCGGTGAGCATTTATTAACCATCTACAAGCTGCCAAGTATCGTAATTTTGTTGACATGGGCTGTTTTCGGACACGTACAGCACCCAATGTATCTCTAGAGATAAACATAATCACCTTTGTTGGAAGTGGAATTCACAGAGGACCATTTTTAATAAGGGTATTAAAAAAAACAAGCGTTAACCCCTGTTGGGGAGGTTAACAGGGATACTCCTCGAAAGCTTAAAAATCGTTTTCACTGGATTTCTTTACAAACATCTTGTAGGGTTTTCAAGAGAAAATGGCCATTGATAGGTCTTGGTATCACATTACCAGTTGCATAGATAAATCATTCTGGTAGGTATTTGTTAACCCTCCATGGGCTGCTAAATGTCAAAAATTTTGAAGAAATAGTCTGTTTTTGGACACTAACAACATCAAATGGAAATGCCACAGAGAAACGTAACTTCTTTTACTGGACGCGAAACTGATAGAGAAACATTTTTGTAAGTAGTAAGGATATTCAAAAATCGATGTTTTAACCCATTGTCGACTGGTTAAGGAGATATACCCCTCAAAAGCTTAAAATTCCCGTTTTCTGTGGATTTCTCAAAACAATCTAGCACGTTTTAAAGAAAAACTGACCATTTGCAGGTCTTTGAGTGACATTACAAGCTGCATGGACAAAATATTCCAGTAAGCAATTATTAACCCTCCAGAGCCTGGAAAGTATAGACATTTTGAGAAAATGGGCTGTTTTGGGGCACCCATAACACCCAATGTGTACCTGCGTGATAAGTTAACCTTCCTTATTGGAAGTGAAATTCACTGAGGATCATTTTTGTAAGTAATGAAGGTATTCACAAAACCAAGCATTAATCCGTTTTGGGCTGGTTACAGAGCGATACCCCTCAAAAGGTTAAAAATTCATATTTTCCGAGGATTTCTCTAAAAGCCTCTCGTAGGTTTTCAAGACAAATATTGGCCATTCTCATTTGAGACTACTATACTCACCTTGTATGAACTCAAAAGTAAGTGTATATTTATTTATTATCAAGAATAACCGCCCATAAGTTCCACTCTCACCGTGTCCCGCTTCATCGGTCGCCAGTGGACGATTTATCCAAACAAAATTACCAAGGTTACCACCTCCCCCTGCCTCTTTCACCAACCAAACCCACATTGAATGGTACGCCTCACCTCGTATTCCACACTGCCCTGCATGATATCATTTATTATTTATTTATTGGTGTTTAATGGCATATACTTATGCTCAATGGCTAATCTACGGGTGGAGGAAGCCGGAGTACCTGGAGAGAACCACCGAGCAACGACGAGCAGCTGCCAGCTTCCCAACATCGTAACTCCGAACTGCAGCACAGGCAGGGTTAGATTGGTTGAGACATGCGTACCGTCGACGTGCAGTACACCTTAGTACATGGCGGCATCGTGCCCCCATATGGAGAATCAGAGTTAAGTGCCTTGCCCAAGGACACAGCATGGGAGTCCGAATTGATCGCTCAGACGGCCACCCATCCATTGATTAACCAGGCTCAACGTTGCTTAACTTCGGTGGTCTGAAGAGAACCGGCTACAACAATGCCACCGCTCCGCCACTGCATGATAAGAAAGCAGTAAATAACGTTAGCTACAATGGTATCAGTTACTTATAATATCAAATAGTGTTGACACTATAGCGTTTCCCCGACAGTGGGTCCAGGTATATAATAGTCTGTAAAACGGCTATACACTGCCCCTCCTCCGCCCCAGAGTGGCGACGTGGCAGTATATATCCATCTTACTGACGCTATGTTGTGCCCAAGGAACCTTACAATAAACGGTGGGGATCCCCAACATGGGAAGGGGGGGGGAGGTATATTTACTACTCTGTAGGTTATCAAATGCAGTGGTGCATGGCGCCAACATTCCCCCGGCAGTGGGACTAGATATATACTAGTTTGTAAGACGGTTATACTCCCCTTCTCCGTCCCAGGGTATATTTTATCTACACATATGTACAAACAACACTTCCTATTTTCGTATGAAATTATTGTAGTTTATAACTTCATGTTTGTCGTTGAATATATGGATATCTTCATTGTAATAAATAAAACTAACCCTACGGGGAAAAACCAATTGCAGAGAAATTTACTTCTGCTATTAACAGACAGGTGACAGGTGAGCTCTGCAAGGTTTGAAAAAATGACATAATCATGCAAAACAACTGTGGTCTAATAGGAGATAATTGATACAGGGTCTATACATGACATGCTCAAGAATTTAAAGTTCACATTTTCTGTGGATATCTTCAACTGGTTCTTACAGATTTTTAAGAACAAATAAACCCTGGAGAAGAAGTATTCTCGCAAGCCTTCATTAACCCTCCACAAACCGTCAGCTATCGAAATTTTAGGTAAATTTGAGATACAATGGGCTATTTACATTAGACGCTGATTCTCAGACGCTGATATTAATATTAACCCTCTCCACAAACAATGATGATTTAACCTTTTATCACGCTGGGTCATTTGAGACTATTATACCCACTTTTCTCAAGACATCAATAAAAATACTTTAATGATACATTTAAAAACAATTCTTCAGACACTCCAGGGTCATAAAAAATCATGGATGTTTATTATCCCTCTACAGACTGCCAAGCATCGTAATTTTGTTGAAATGGTCTGTTTTCAGACACGCGCAACACCCAACGTGTACCTGGGAATTACCCATAATCTCATTTGTTGGAAGTGGAATTCACCGAGGACCATTTTTGTAAGTAATAAGGGTATTCAAAAAACCAAGCGTTAACCCCTTTTGTGGTTGTTAATAGTGATACCCATCAAAGGCTTAAAAATTTATGTTTTCCTTGGATTTCTTTACAAACATCTGGTAGCGTTTTCAAGAGAAAATGGCCATTGATAGGTCATGGTGTCACATTACCAGGTGATTGGATAAATTATTCCGGTAAGCATTTGTTAACCCTCCATGGGCTGTTAAATGTCAAAATTTTGAAAAAATAGCCTGTTTTTGAACAACAACAACATCAAAAGGGAATGCAACAGAGAAACGTAACTTCTTTTACCGGACGCAAAACTGACAGGGAAACATTTTTGTAAGTAGTAAAAGGATTCAAAAATCGAGGTCTGAACCCATTTTTGACTGGTTAAGGAGATATACCCCTTAAAAGCTTAAAATTCCAGTTTTCTATGGATTTCTCAACAAAAAAAAAATTCAAGAACAATTGACCATTCGCAGGTCTTCGAGTGACATTACAAGCATGAACAAAATGTTTCGGTAAACATTTGTTAACCCTCCAGAGGCTGCCAAGCATAGAATATTTGGAGAAAATGGGCTGTTCTTGGGCAACCATAACACCAAATGTGTACCTACGAGATAAACATAACCTCCTTCATTGGAAGTGGAATTCACCGTCGATCATTTGTGAAAGTATTCACAAAACCAAGCATTAACCCTTTAGAGCTGGTTACAGGGAGATACCCCTCAAAAGGTTAAACATTTGTGTTATCTGAGGATTTCTTTAAAAACATGCCATAGATTTTCAAGAAAAAATGGCCATTCTCTGATCTTAGTGTGACATTACAACTTGCATGTACAAAATATTCCTGTAAGCATTTGTTAACCCTATGCAGGTTCTCAAACATCAAAATGTTGATAAAATGGGCTGTGTTTGCGTACCCACAGCACCCAAAGTTGGGAGGAGAGATCAAAATAAGTGGAAGTAGAATTCACTGAGAATTATTTTTGGAAGTAATAAGAGTATTTAAAAAACAACACTTAACCCGTTTTGGGCTGGATAAACAATGATACCCATCAAAAGCTTAAAATTCATGTTCTCCCTGGATTTCTCTGAAAACATCTTGTAGATTTTAAAGAAAAAAATGGCCATTCACAGTTCTTGGTGTGACATTACAAGTTGCATGAATAAATATTCCTGTTAGCACTTGTTAACCCTCTACAAGCTGTCAGACATCAATATTTGGGATACATTTGAGATAAAATGAACCATTTTAAAATTGACACAGCACTCAGTGGGTATGTGTCAAACAAACATAACTCCTTTTGTCAGTCATTGACTTGTTGGAAGACGATATTGACATTAAACCAGTCCACCGTTAATGATGGATTTACCTAAACAATTTTTTATCAAACTCTGTCATTTGAGATTACTATCTTCACCTTTTTCATAACATCAATGAAGGGACTTCAGTGAGACAGTTAAAAACAACAAGACACTGTGGGGTCATGAAAAATCATGGAATCTCATCGGGAAAAGCCATGATTCTCCAGAATCATAAAGTCTAGGTTTTTTGGGTTTTTTTTAGGCTTTTCCCTCTGGAAAAGACTATTGTTTTTCTACGGATTATTATTTTTAGGCTTTTCCCTCTGGAAAAGACTATTGTTTTTCTACGGATTATTTTTTTTTTGGAGGGGGGGGGGGGGGTTGGTTTTTTTTTTTTTTTTTTTTTGCACACATTTTGTCCGTACGATTCAGAAGCCATTTTCGGACCGATTTTCACGAAATTTTGCACACGCATAGAGGGGCACAAAATCTAAAAAGGTACCGAAGCGGAATTTTCGATTTAACCCTTATTTCCTCAGAATTGACAAAAAACTGTCAAAATTGGGGTTTATCGGCACTTTCTCGAAACACGTCTTGTAGATTTTGTTTAAACATTCATCATTTCTAGACCTGCCTGTGACACGACCTTTGATACATACGAGATATTCGGCGATACATATGGTAACCCTCCACAGGCTGCCAAACATCGAAATTTTGATGAAATGGGTCGGTTTCAGGCCCCCACTGCACCCAAACAATACATGAGAGATAAAGATAACTTCCTTTATTGGAAGTGGAATTCACCGAGGATCATTTTTGTCAGTAATAAGGGTGTTCATAAAACCAAGAATTAACCCGTTTTGGACTGGTTAAACAGCAATACCCCCATAAAGCTAAAAAATTCATGTTTTCCGTGGATTTCTCTAAACGAGTCTTGTACATTTTCAAGAAAAATTTGTTACTCCCAGATCTTGGTGTGACAATAGAAGTTGCATGGACAAAATACTAAGGGGAGCATTTGTTAACCCTCCATGGGCTGCTGAAAGTCAAAATTGTGATAAAATGGGCTGTTTTTGGACGCCAACGGCACCCAATGGGTACGCCACAAAGAAAAGTGCGTTCTTTTATCGAGCCCACACTCTATACGGAAACATTTTTATAAGTAGTAAGGATATTCAAAAGTTGGAGTCTTAACCCTTTTTGAGCAGGATAAAGAGAGAGACCCCTTAAAATCTTAAAATTCGAATTTTCTGTGGATTTCTCTAAAAACATCTTGTAGGTTTTCAAGAAAAATTGACTACTCGCAGGTCTTTGTGTGACATTACAAGTGCCATGGACAAAATATTCCGGTGAGCGTTTATTAACCCTCCACAGGCTGCCAAGCTTTGTAATTTTGTTGAAATGGGCTGTTTTCGGACGCACACAGCACCCAATGTGTACCTGAGAAATAAACATAATCTCCTTCGTTGGAAGTGGAATTCACCGAGGACCATTTTTGTAAGTAATAAGGGTATTCAAAAAACCAAGTGTTAACCCGTTTTGGGTGGTTCAAGAGTGATTCCCCCAAAAGCTTAAACAATCATGCTTTACGTGGATTTCTCTAAAAATGTCAAGTAGATTTTCAAGAAAAAACTGGTCCGTCGCAGATCGTGGTGTAACATTATAAACTGCAAGGACAGAATATTCTGATAAGCATTTGTTAACCCTCCACAGACTCTCAAATATCAACACTTTGATAAAATAGGCTGTTTTCAGCCCCTCACAGCCCCTGTAGCTGGGAAATAAACATAACTTCCTCTCTTGGAAGTGGGAATCACCGAGGATAATTTTTGTAAGTAATAAGGGTATTAAATAAACCAAGCCTTAACCCGTTTTGGGCTGGTTAAACAGCGATACCCATCAAAGGCTTAAAAATTCAAGTTTTCCCTGGATTTCTTTAAAAACATCTTGTAAATTTCAAGAAAAAAATGGTCATTCATAGGTCTTAGTGTGCCATTACATGTTGCATGGACAAAATATTCCGGTCAGTATTTGTTAGCTCTACACCAGCATCTGAACATCAAAAGTTTGATAAAATGGGCTGCTTTGAAAATAATGCCAATTGTTTTATTTAGTGTGTATTTTGTCCGTATACAAAATTTCTCACCCACATATACCTAAAAATGATTCAATGATACGATTGGACATGTTTCTCTCATATAAAACATGCATAAAACGTGAAAAAAGACTTGATTTATTGCATTTTAGGATTGCACATGTATATTTTTAGAAGATTCTCTGTCTGTTTTTAATCTTCGGCGTCAGTCTTTGATCTTGTTTGGAATGATCAGTAATTAACACCTTTTCGACAAGAGCCATCGAAATTTAAAATAAAAAAAAATGAAATTTCACTAAAACTTTTTGCAGAATCGAGTTTTTCAGAAAACTCTGTCACGATTGCGTGTGTCATTTTCAAAATTCCGATCAGAAATAATGAAATTATAAATATGTAGTTAGCAATAACAAAATTGAAAGCATGTCGACCAAACTTGCATGACGTCAGAAATCGATTCGGGTGAAATACTGCAGTCATGCACTGAAAGGTTGAGAATAAGGGACGCTGATATCGAAGTAGGCTTTAAACTGTCCATGGAATGGTCCTAAAATCAAGTTCATGTTTGCAGCGTTACTGCAAATAGGTTTCCCGTATTTCTTGTTAAAATGTTTTGGACCGCCTCACTTCATATTCCACACTGCACTGCATGAATTATTCTGGTAGGCATTTGTTAACCCTTCATGGGCTGCTAAATGTAAAAAAAAATTGAGAAAATAGTCTGTTTTTGGACACCAACAACATCAAATGGAAATGCCACAGAGAAACGTAACTTCTTTTACCGGACGCAAAACTTATAGGGAAACATTGATATTGATATTAACCCATTCTACCATTAATGATGGGTTTTACCCAAATATTTTTTTATCAAACCCAAACCGAGTCATTTGAGACTACTATACTCACCTTTCTCATACATCAATGAAGGAACTTTAGTGAGACAGTTATAAACAATTCATCAGACACTGTGGGGTCAAGAAAAATCATGGAATCTAATCGGGAAAAGCCATGATTCTCCTGAATCATAAAGTCTATTTTTTTTTTTAGTTTTTTTTTCACACATTTTGTCCGTACGATTCAGAAGCCATTTTCGAACCGATTTTCACAAGATTTTGCACACTCATAGAGAGGTACAACATCTAAAATGTACCGAGGCGGAATTTTCGATTTAACCATTATTTCGTCAGAATTGGCAAAAAACTGTCAAATTTGGGGTTTATTGGCACTTTCTCGAAACACGTCTTGTAGATTTTTTTTAAACATTCATCATTGCTAGAACTACCTGTGACACGACCATTGATACACATGACATATTTGGCGATGCATATGGTAACCCTCCACAGGCTGCCAAACATAAAAATTTTGATGAAATGGGCTGTTTTGGGCCCCCACAGCACCCAAACGATACGCGATAGATACACATAACTTCTTTTATAGGAAGTGGAATTCACCGAGGATTATTTTTGTAAGTAATAAGGGTGTTCACAAAACCAAGTGTTAACCCGTTTTGGGCTGGTTAAACGGCAATACCTCAAAAAAGCTCAAAACTTCATGTTTTCTGTGGATTTCTCTAAACGAGTCTTGTAGATTTTCAAGAAAAATTGGTCACTCTCAGGTCTTGGTGTGACATTACAAGTTGGATGGATAAAATATTCCGGTAAGCATTAGTTAACCCTCCCCGAACTGCTAAACGTAAAAATTGTGACAAAATGGGCTGTTTTTACACACCAACAGCACCCAAATGGTATACCACAGAGAAAGGGGCCTTCATTTATCGGACGCAAAATTGATCGGAAAATATTTTTGAAAGTGGTAAGGGTATTCAAAATTTGACTTCTTAACCCATTTTGGGCTTGTTAAAGAGAGATACCCATTAAAATCTTAACATACCCGTTTTCTGTGGATTTCTCTAACAGCATCTTGTAGGTCTTCAAGAAAAAATTGGCTATTTGCAGGTCTTGGTGTGACATTACAAGTTGCATGAACAAAATATTCTGGTCAGCATTAGTTAACCCTCCCCGGGCTGCTGAAGGTCAAAATTGTGATAAAATGGGCTGTTTTTGCACACCAACGGCACCCAAAGGGTACACCACAAAGAAAAGTGCCTCCTTTTATCGAGCGCACAATTTAGTCGGAAACATTTTTGTAAGTAGTAAGGGTATTCAAAATTCGATGTCTTAACCCATTTTGGGCAGGCTAAAGAGAGATATCCCTTGAAAGTTTTAAATTCCCATTTTCTGTGAATTTCCCTAACGGTAACTTGTTGGATTTCAAGACAAATTGACTATTCGTAGGTCTTTATGTGACATTACAAGTTGCGTGGACAAAATACTCCGGTGAGCATTTATTAACCATCTACAAGCTGCCAAGCATCGTGATTTTGTTAACATGGGGCTGTTTTCAGACACGCACTGCACCCAATGTATACCTGAGAGATAAACATAATCTCCTTTGTTGGAAGTGGAATTCACAGAGGACCATTTTTGTAAGTAATAATAAAGGTATTCAAAAAACCAAGCGTTAACCCCTGTTGGGGAGGTTAACAGGGATACCCATCGAAAGCTTAAAAAATCGTTTTCCCTGGATATCTTTTACAAACATTTTGTTGGGTTTTCAAGAGAAAATGGCCATTCATAGGTCTTGGTGTCATATGACCAATTGCATGAATAAATTATTCTGGTAGGCATTTGTTAACCCTCCATGGGCTGCTAAATGTAAAAAAAAATTGAAGAAATAGTCTGTTTTTGGACACCAACAACATCAAATGGAAATGCCACAGAGAAACGTAACTTCTTTTACCGGACGCAAAACTGATAGGGAAACATTGATATTGATATTAACCCATTCTACCATTAATGATGGGTTTTACCTAAACATTTTTTTTTATCAAACCCAAACTGAGTCATTTGAGACTACTTTACTCACCTTTCTCATAACATCAGTGAAGGAACTTCAGTGAGACAGTTAAAAACAATTCATCAGGCACTGTGGGGTCATGAAAAATCATGGAATCTAATCGGGAAAAGCCATGATTCTCCAGAATCATAAAGTCTAGTTTGGGGGTTTTTTCCCACACATTTTGTCCGCACGATTCAGAAGCCATTTTCGAACCGATTTTCACAAAATTTTGCACACTCATAGAGGGGCACAAAATCTAAAAATGTACCCAAGCGGAATTTTCGATTAACCCCGCATTTCCTCAGAATTGGCAAAAAACTGTCAAAATTGGGGTTTATCGGCAATTTCTCGAAACACGTCTTGTAGATTTTTTTAAACATTCATCATTGCTAGAACTACCTGTGACACGACCATTGATACACATGACATATTTGGCGATGCATATGGTAACCCTCCACAGGCTGCCAAACATCAAAATTTTGATGAAATGGGCTGTTTTCAGGCCCCCACAGCACCCAAACGATACGCGATAGATACACATAACTTCTTTTATAGGAAGTGGAATTCACCGAGGATCTTTTTGTAAGTAATAAGGGTGTTCACAAAACCAAGTGTTAACCCGTTTTGGGCTGGTTAAACGGCAATACCTCAAAAAAGCTCAAAACTTCATGTTTTCTGTGGATTTCTCTAAACGAGTCTTGTAGATTTTCAAGAAAAATTGGTCACTCTCAAGTCTTGGTGTGACATTACAAGTTGGATGGATAAAATATTCCGGTCAGCATTAGTTAACCCTCCCCGAACTGCTAAACGTAAAAATTGTGACAAAATGGGCTGTTTTTACACACCAGCAGCACCGAAATGGTATACCACAGAGAAAGGGGCCTTCATTTATCGGACGCAAAATTGATCGGAAAATATTTTTGAAAGTGGTAACGGTATTCAAAATTTGACTTCTTAACCCATTTTGGGCTTGTTAAAGAGAGATACCCATTAAAATCTTAACATACCCGTTTTCTGTGGATTTCTCTAACAGCATCTTGTAGGTCTTCAAGAAAAAATCGGCTGTTTGCAGGTCTTGGTGTGACATTACAAGTTGCATGAACAAAATATTCCTGTCAGCATTAGTTAACCCTCCCCGGGCTGCTGAAGGTCAAAATTGTGATAAAATGGGCTGTTTTTGCACACCAACGGCACCCAAAGGGTACACCACAAAGTAAAGTGCCTCCTTTTATCGAGCGCACAATTTAGTCGGAAACATTTTTGTAAGTAGTAAAGGTATTCAAAAGTCGATGTCTTAACCCATTTTGGGCAGGCTAAAGAGAGATATCCCTTGAAAGTTTTAAATTCCCATTTTCTGTGAATTTCCCTAACGGTAACTTGTTGGATTTCAAGACAAATTGACTATTCGTAGGTCTTTATGTGACATTACAAGTTGCATGGACAAAATACTCCGATGAGCATTTATTAACCACCTACAAGCTGCCAAGCATCGTGATTTTGTTAACATGGGGCTGTTTTCAGACACGCACCGCACCCAATGTATACCTGAGAGATAAACATAATCTCCTTTGTTGGAAGTGGAATTCACAGAGGACCATTTTTGTAAGTAATAATAAAGGTATTCAAAAAACCAAGCGTTAACCCCTGTTGGGGAGGTTAACAGGGATACCCATCGAAAGCTTAAAAAATCGTTTTCCCTGGATTTCTTTTACAAACATTTTGTTGGGTTTTCAAGAGAAAATGGCCATTCATAGGTCTTGGTTTCATATGACCAATTGCATGAATAAATTATTCTGGTAGGCATTTGTTAACCCTCCATGGGCTGCTAAATGTAAAAAAAATTGAAGAAATAGTCTGTTTTTGGACACCAACAACATCAAATGGAAATGCCACAGAGAAACGTAACTTCTTTTACCGGACGCAAAACTGATAGGGAAACACTGATATTGATATTAACCCATTCTACCATTAATGATGGGTTTTACCTAAACATTTTTTTTTATCAAACCCAAACCGAGTCATTTGAGACTACTTTACTCACCTTTCTCATAACATCAGTGAAGGAACTTCAGTGAGACAGTTAAAAACAATTCATCAGGCACTGTGGGGTCATGAAAAATCATGGAATCTAATTGGGAAAAGCCATGATTCTCCAGAATCATAAAGTCTAGTTTGGGATTTTTTTTCCACACATTTTGTCCGCACGATTCCGAAGCCATTTTCGAACCGATTTTCACAAAATTTTGCACACTCATAGAGGGGCACAAAATCTAAAAATGTACCCAAGCGGAATTTTCGATTAACCCCGTATTTCCTTAGAATTGGCAAAAAACTGTCAAAATTGGGGTTTATCGGCAATTTAACACGTCTTGTAGATTTTTTTTAAACATTCATCATTTCTAGACCTACCTGTGACACGACCTTTGATGCATACGAGATATTCGGCGATGCATATGGTAACCCTCCACAGGCTGCCAAACATCGAAATTTTTTTGAAATGGGTCGGTTTCAGGCTCCCACTGAACCCAAACTATACATAAGAGATAAACATAACTTCCTTTATTGGAAGTGGAATTCACCGAGGATCATTTTTGTCAGTAATAAGGGTGTTCATAAAACCAAGCATTAACCCGTTTTGGACTGGTTAAACAGCAATACCCCCATAAAGCTAAAAAATTCATGTTTTCCGTGGATTTCTCTAAACGAGTCATGTAGATTTTCAAGAAAAATTTGTTACTCCCAGGTCTTGGTGTGACAATAGAAGTTGCATGGACAAAATACTAAGGGGAGCATTTGTTAACCCTCCATGGGCTGCTGAATGTCAAAATTGTGATAAAATGGGCTGTTTTTGGACGCCAACGGCACTCAATGGGTATGCCACAAAGAAAAGTGCGTTCTTTTATCGAGCCCACACTCTATACGGAAACATTTTTGTAAGTAGTAAGGATATTCAAAAGTTGAAGTCTTAACCCTTTTTGGACAGGCTAAAGAGAGAGACCCCTTAAAATCTTAAAATTCGAATTTTCTGTGGATTTCTCAAAAAACATCTTGTAGGTTTTCAAGAAAAATTGACTACTCGCAGGTCTTTGTGTGACATTACAAGTGGCATGGACAAAATATTCCGGTGAGCGTTTATTAACCCTCTACAGGCTGCCAAGCTTTGTAATTTTGTTGAAATGGGCTGTTTTCCGGCGCACACAACACCCAATGTGTACCTGAGAAATAAACATAATCTCCTTCGTTGGAAGTGGAATTCACCGAGGACCATTTTTGTAAGTAATACGGGTATTAAAAAAACCAAGTGTTAACCCGTTTTGGGTGGTTTAAGAGTGATTCCCCCAAAAGCTTAAACAATCATGCTTTACGTGGATTTCTCTAAAAATGTCCAGTAGATTTTCAAGAAAAAACTGGTCCGTCGCAGATCGTGGTGTAACATTATAAACTGCAAGGACAAAATATTCTGATAAGCATTTGTTAACCCTCCACAGACTCTCAAATATCAACACTTATAAAATAGGCTGTTTTCAGCCCCCCACAGAACCCAACCTGTAGCTGGGAAAGAAACATAACTTCCTCTCTTGGAAGTGGAAATCACCGAGGATAATTTTTGTAAGTAATAAGGGTATTCAAAAAACCAAGCCTTAACCCGTTTTGGGTTGGTTAAACAGCGATACCCATCAAAAGCTTAAAAATTCAAGTTTTCCCTGGATTTCTTTAAAAACATCTTGTAAATTTCAAGAAAAATAAATGGTCATTCATAGGTCTTAGTGTGCCATTACATGTTGCATGGACAAAATATTCCGGTCAGAATTTGTTAGCTTTACACCAGCTTCTGAACATCAAAAGTTTGATAAAATGGGCTCCTTTGAGACACCAACAGCACCCAATGGGTATGTGAAGGCTAAACAAAACTTCTTTTACTGCGCGTAGAATTCACAGAAGATCAGTTTTGTATGTAGTAAGGGTATTTAATAGAATGAAGCTTAACGCATTTTGGAATGGATAAGGAGAGATACCCCTTAGAAGCATAAAATTTACATTTTCCGTGGAGTTCGCCAACTGCTTGTTGGCGATTTTCAAGAACAATTGGACATTGGCAGGTCTTGGTTGGTATTACAAGTTGCATGGATAGAATATTCCGCTAATAATTTGCTAACCCCTCTACAGACTGCTAAACGTCATAATTTTGATAAAATTGGCTGTTATCGGGCTCCAAATGCGTATGTAATAGATAAACATATCCTCTTTTATCAGAATCAGAATTCACGAGGGATAATGTTTGATAGTATTAAGGGTATTCAAAAAACCAAGCCTTAACCTGTTTTTCCCTGATTAAAGACAGACAGCCCATGCCATGTATGCTGCCTACATTACGCATAAAATCGACACCCCCATTAAATCTACTGCGAGGTGGGGTGTCAGACCCGACCACCTGACCTCATTAGAAAACATTTCTTCGTCATATTTAGCAGCATGTTTTTCCCCAAGAAGCAAAGATAAAAATACGTCATCGGAAAATAATGCCAATTGTTTTATTTAGTGTGTATTTTGTCCGTATACAAAATTTCTCACCCACATATACCTAAAAATGATTCAATGATACCATTGGACATGTTTCTCTCATAAAACATGCATAAAACTTGAAAAAAGGCTTGATTTATTGCATTTTAGGATTGCACATGTATATTTTTTATTTTAGAAGATTCTCTGTCTGTTTTTAAACTTTCGGCGTCAGTCTTTGATCTCGTT
The DNA here is from genome assembly GCA_031216915.1 of Pictodentalium vernedei. NCBI lineage: Eukaryota > Metazoa > Mollusca > Scaphopoda > Dentaliida > Dentaliidae > Pictodentalium > Pictodentalium vernedei. Next base: position 603,063,517 of record CM062297.1, read on the forward strand.
TGGGACGATCAGTAATTAACACCTTTTCGACAAGAGCCATCGAAATTTAAAATAAAAAAAAATGAAATTTCACTAAAACTTTTTGCAGAATTGAGTTTTTCAGAAAACTCTGTTGCGATTGCGTGTGTCATTTTCAAAATACCGATCAGAAATAATGAAATTATAAATATGTAGTTAGCAATAACAAAATTGAAAGCATGTTGGCCAAACTTGCATGACGTCAGAACTCGATTCGGGTGAAATACTGCAGTGATGCACTGAACGGTTGAGAATAAGGAACGCTGATATCGAAGTAGGCTTTAAACTGTCCATGGGATGGTCATAAAATCAAGTTCATGTTTGCAGCATTACTGCAAATAGGTTTCCCGTATTTCTTGTTAAAATGTTTTGGACTGCCCCACTTCATATTCCACACTGCACTGCATGATAATATTTATTTATTGGTGTTTAAGGTTTGTAAGTAGTAAGGGTATTTAAAAGAATGAAACTTAACCCATTTTGGACTGGATAAGGAGAGATGCCCCTTAAACGCTTAAAATTTACATTTTCTGTGGATTTCGCTAACTGCTTGTTGGGGATTTTCAAGAACAATTTGACATTGGCAGGTCTTACAAATTGCAGAGATAGACTAGACTTTATGATTCTGGAGAAACATGGCTTTTCCCGATTAGATTCCATGATTTTTCTTGACCCCACAGTGTCTGATGAATTGTTTTTAACTGTCTCACTAAAGTTCCTTCATTGATGATATGAGAAAGGTGAGTATAGTAGTCTCAAATGACTCGGTTTGGGTTTGATAAAAAAATGTTTAGGTAAAACCCATCATTAATGGTAGAATGGGTTAATATCAATATCAATGTTTCCCTATCAGTTTTGCGTCCGGTAAAAGAAGTTACGTTTCTCTGTGGCATTTCCATTTGATGCTGTTGGTGTCCAAAAACGGACTATTTCCTCAATTTTTTTACATTTAGCAGCCCATGAAGGGTTAACAAATGCCTACCAGAATAATTGATCCATGCAACTGGTCATATGACACCAAGACCTATCAACGGCCATTTTCTCTTGAAAACCCCACAAAATGTTTGTAAAGAAATCCAGGGAAAACGATTTTTTAAGCTTTTGATGGGTATCCCTGTTAACCTCCCCAACAGGGGTTAACGCTTGGCTTTTTGAATACCTTTATTACTTACAAAAATGGTCCTCTGTGAATTCCACTTCAAACAAAGGAGATTATGTTTATCTCTCATGTATACATTAGGTGCTGTGCGTGTCTGAAAACAGTCCCATGTTAACAACATTACGATGCTTGGCAGCTTGTAGATGGTTAAAAAACGCTCACCGGAGTATTTTGTCCATGCAACTTGTAATGTCACATAAAGACCTACGAATAGTCAATTTGTCTTGAAACGCTACAAGTTACCGTTAGGGAAATTCACAGAAAATGGGAATTTAAAGCTTTCAAGGGATATCTCTCTTTAGCCTGCCCAAAATGGGATAAGATGTCGACTTTTGAATACCCTTACTACTTACAGAAATGTTTCTGTATAAATTGTACACGCGATAAAAGAATGCACTTTTCTTTGTGGTGTACCCTTTGGGTGCTGTTGGTGTGCAAAAACAGCCCATTTTATCGCAATTTTGAGCTTCAGCAGCCCGGGGAGGGTTAACTAATGCTGACCGGAATATTTTGTTCATGCGACTTGCAATGTCACACCAAGACCTGCAAATAGCCGATTTTTCGTGAAAACCTACAAGATGTTGTTAGAGAAATCCACAGAAAATGGGTATTTTAAGATTTTAATGGGTATCTCTCTTTAACCAGCCCAAAATGGGTTAAGACGTCAAATTTTGAATACCCTTACCACTTTCAAAAATATTTTCTGATCAATTTTGCGTCCGATAAATGAAGGCCCCTTTCTCTGTGGTATATCGTTTGGGTGCTGCTGGTGTCTAAAAACAGCCCATTTTATCACAATTTTTGTGTTTAGCAGCTCGGGGAGGGTTAACTAAGGCTGACCGGAATATTTTATCCATGCAACTTGTAATGTCACACCAAGACCTGAGAGTGACCAATTTTTCTTGAAAATCTACAAGACTCGTTTAGAGAAATCCACGGAAAACATGAAGTTTTGAGCTTTTTGGGGGTATTGATGTTTAACCAGCCCAAAACGGTTTAACACTTGATTTTCTGAACACCCTTATTACTTACAAAAATGATCCTCGGTGAATTCCACTTCCAATAAAGGAAGTTATGTTTACCTCTCGGGTATCGTTTGGGTGCTGTGGGGGTCTGAAACCGGCCCATTTCATCAAAATTTCGACGTTTGGGAGCCTGTGGAGGGTTACCATATGCATCGCCTAATATGTCGTGTGTATCAAAGGTTGTGTCATAGGCAGGTCTAGTAATGATGAATATTTAAAAAAAAATCCTAAACACGTGTTTCGAGAAAGTGCCGATAAACCCCAATTTTGGCAGTTTTTTGCCAATTCTGGCAAAATAAGGGTTAAAACGAAAATTCCGCTTGGGTAAATTTTTAGATTTTTTGCCACTCTATGCGTGTGCCAAATTGTGTGAAAATCGGTTCGAAAATGGCTTCTGAATCGTACGGACAAAAATGTGTGGAAAAAAAACCAAAAAAAAACTAGACTTTATGATTCTGGAGAATCATGGCTTTTCCCGATGAGATTCCATGATTTTTCATGACTCCACAGTGTCTGATGAATTGTTTTTAACTGTCTCACTGAAGTTCCTTCATTGATGTTATGAGAAAGGTGAAGATAGTAGTCTCAAATGACACAGTTTGATAAAAAATTGTTTAGGTAAAAACCATCATTAACGGTGGAGTGGGTTAATGTCAATTTCGTCGTCAAACAAGTCAATGACCGACAAAAGGAGTTATGTTTGTTTGACACATACTCACTGAGTGCTGTGTCAATTTAAAAATGGTCCATTTTATCTCAAATGTATCCAAAATATTGATGTCTGGCAGCTTGTAGAGGGTTAACAAGTGCCAACAGGAATATTTATTCATGCAACTTGTAATGTCACACCAAGAACTGTGAATGGCCATTTTTTCTTTAAAATCTACAAGATGTTTTCAGAGAAATCCAGGGAGAACAGGAATTTTAAGCTTTTGATGGGTATCATTGTTTTTCCAGCCCAAAACGGGTTAAGTGTTGTTTTTGGAATACTCTTATTACTTCCAAAAATAATTCTCAGTGAATTCTACTTCCACTTATTTTGATCTCTCCTCCCAACTTCAGGTGCTGTGGGTACGCAAACACAGCCTATTTTATCAACATTTTGATGTTTGAGAACCTGCATAGGGTTAACAAATGCTTACAGGAATATTTTGTACACGCAACTTGTAATGTCACAATAAGATATGAGAATGCCCATTTTTTCCTGAAAATCTACGGGATGTTTTTAAAGAAATCCTCAGATAACATGAATTTTTAACCTTTTGAGGGGTATCTCTCTTTAACCAGCTCTAAAGGGTTAATGCTTGGTTTTGTGAATATCTTCATTACTTACAAAAATGATCGACGGTGAATTCCACTTCCAATGAAGGAGGTTATGTTTATTTCATAGGTACAGATTTGGTGTTATGGTTGCCCAAGAACAGCCCATTTTCTCCAAATGTCAATGCTTGGCACCCTCTGGGGGGTTAACAAATGGTTACCGAAACATTTTGTTCATGCAACTTGTAATGTCACTCGAAGACCCGCGAATGGTTAATTACTCTTGAATTTATTTTTTTTGAGAAATCCACAGAAAACTGGAATTTTAAGCTTTTAAGGGGTATATCTCCTTAACCAGTTAAAAATGGGTTAAGACCTCGATTTTTGAATACATTTACTACTTACAAAAATGTTTCCCTGTCAGTTTTGCGCCCGGTAAAAGAAGTTACGTTTCTCTGTTGTATTCCCATTTGATGTTGTTGTTGTTCAAAAACAGACTATTTTTTCAAAATTTTGACATTTAGCAGCCCATGGAGGGTTAACAAATGCTTACCGGAATAATTGATCCAATCAACTGGTAATGTGACACCATGACCTATCAATTGCCATTTTCTCTTGAAAACCCTACCAGATGTTTGTAAAGAAATCCAGGGAAAACATAAATTTTTAAGCCTTTGATGGGTATCACTATTAACAACCACAAAATGGGTTAACGCTTGGTTTTTTGAATACCCTTATTACTTACAAAAATGGTCTTTGGTGAATTCCACTTCCAACAAAGGAGATTATGTTTATTTCTCAGGTACACGTTGGGTGATGTGCGTGCCTGAAAACAGCCCACTTCAACAAAATTACGATGCTTGGCAGCCTCTAGACGGTTAATAAACGCTCACCGGAATATTTTGTCCATGCAGCTTGTAATATCACACAAAGACCTGCGAGTAGTCAATTTTTCTTGAAAACCTACAGGATGTTTTAGAGAAATCCACAGAAAATGGGAATTTTAGAATTTTAAGGGGTCTCTCTCTTTAGCCTGTCCAAAATGGGTTAAGACTTCGACTTTTGAATACCCTTACTACTTACAAAAATGTTTGCGTATAGATTGTGCACTCGATAAAAGAAGGCACGTTTCTTTGAGGCGTACCCATTGGGTGCTGTTGGCATCCAAAACAGCCCATTTTATCACAATTTTGAATTTAAGCAGCCCGTGGAGGGTTAACAAATGCTCACCGCAGTATTTTGTCCATGCAACTTCTATTGTCACACCAAGGCCTGGGAGTGACAATTTTTTCTTGAAAATCTACAAGACTCGCTTAGAGAAATCCACGGAAAATACAAATTTTTGAGCTTTATGGGGGTATTGCTGTTTAACCAGCCAAAAACGGGTTAACGCTTGGTTTTTTGAACACCCTTATTACTGACAAAAATGATCCTCGGTGAATTCCACTCCCAGTAAAGGAAGTTATATTTATCTCTCGTGTATTGTTTGGGTGTGGTGGGGGCCTGAAAAGGGCCTATTTCATCAAAATTTCGATGTCTGGCAGCCTGTGGAGGGTTACCATATGCATCGCATGATATGTCGTGTGTATCAAAGGACGTGTCACAGACAGGTCTAGCAATGACGAATGTATAAAAAAAATCTACAAGACGTATTTCGAGAAAGTGCCGATAAACCCCAATTTTGGCCGTTTTTTGCCAATTCTGACGAAATAAGGGTTAAATCGAAAATTCCGCTTCGGTACGTTTTTAGATTTTGTGCCCCTCTATGCGTGTGCAAAATTACGTGAAAATCGGTTCGAAAATGGCTTCTGAATCGTACGGACAAAATGTGTGGAAAAAAAAAAAAAAAAAAAAAAAAACCCAAAAAACTAGACTTTATGATTCTGGAGAATCATGGCTTTTCCCGATTAGATTCCATGATTTTTCTTGACCCCACAGTGTCTGATGAATTGTTTTTAACTGTCTCACTAAAGTTCCTTCATTGATGTTATGAGAAAGGTGAGTATAGTAGTCTCAAATGACTCGGTTTGGGTTTGATAAAAAAATGTTTAGGTAAAACCCATCATTAATGGTAGAATGGTTTAATATCAATATCAATGTTTCCCTATCAGTTTTGCGTCCGGTAAAAGAAGTTACGTTTCTCTGTGGCATTTCCATTTGATGTTGTTGGTGTCCAAAAACAGACTATTTCCTCAATTTTGTTTACATTTAGCAGCCCATGAAGGGTTAACAAATGTCTACCAGAATAATTGATCCATGCAACTGGTCATATGACACCAAGACCTATCAACGGCCATTTTCTCTTGAAAAGCCCACAAAATGTTTGTAGAAATCCAGGGAAAACGATTTTTAAGCTTTTGATGGGTATCCCTGTTAACCTCCCCAACAGGGGTTAACGCTTGGCTTTTTGAATACCTTTATTACTTACAAAAATGGTTCTCTGTGAATTCCACTTCAAACAAAGGAGATTATGTTTATCTCTCATGTATACATTAGGTGCTGTGCGTGTCAGAAAACAGTCCCATGTTAACAACATTACGATGCTTAGCAGCTTGTAGATGGTTAAAAAACGCTCATCAGAGTATTTTGTCCATGCAACTTTTAATGTCACATAAACACCTACGAATAGTCAGTTTGTCTTGAAACCCTACAAGTTACCGTTAGGGAAATTCACAGAAAATGGGAATTTAAAGCTTTCAAGGGATATCTCTCTTTAGCCTGCCCAAAATGGGTTAAGACGTCGACTTTTGATTACCCTTACTACTTACAAAAATGTTTCCATATAAATTGTACGCGCGATAAAAGAAGGCACTTTTCTTTGTGGTGTACCCTTTGGGTGCTGTTGGTGTGCAAAAACAGCCCATTTTATCGCAATTTTGACCTTCAGCAGACCGGGGAGGGTTAACTAATGCTGACCGGAATATTTTGTTCATGCGACTTGTAATGTCACACCAAGACCTGCAAATAGCCGATTTTTCTTGAAAACCTACAAGATGTTGTTAGAGAAACCCACAGAAAATGGGTATTTTAAGATTTTAATGGGTATCTCTCTTTAACCAGCCCAAAATGGGTTAAGACGTCAAATTTTGAATACCCTTACCACTTTCAAAAATATTTTCCGATCAATTTCGCATCCGATAAATGAAGGCCCCTTTCTCTGTGGGATATCGTTTGGGTGCTGTTGATGTCTAAAAACAGCCCATTTTATCACAATTTTTACGTTTAGCAGCTCGGGGAGGGTTAACTAATGCTGACCGGAATATTTTATCCATGCAACTTGTAATGTCACACCAAGACCTGAGAGTGACCAATTTTTCTTGAAAATCTACAAGACTCGTTTAGAGAAATCCATGGAAAACATGAAGTTTTGAGCTTTTTTGGGGTATTGCTGTTTAACCAGCCCAAAACGGGTTAACACTTGGTTTCCTGAACACCCTTATTACTTACAAAAATGATCCTCGGTGAATTCCACTTCCAATAAAGGAAGTTATGTTTACCTCTCGGGTATCGTTTGGGTGTTGTGGGGGTCTGAAACCGGCCCATTTCATCAAACTTTTGATGTTTGGCAGCCTGTGGAGGGTTACCATATGCATCGCCAAATATGTCGTGTGTATCAAAGGTTGTGTCATAGGCAGGTCTAGTAATGATGGATGTTTAAAAAAATCCTAAAGACGTGTTTCGAGAAAGTGCCGATAAACCCCAATTTTGGCAGTTTTTTGCCAATTCTGGCAAAATAAGGGTTAAATCGAAAATTCCGCTTCAGTACATTTTTAGATTTTTTGCCACTCTATGCGTGTGCCAAATTGTGTGAAAATCGGTTCGAAAATGGCTTCTGAATCGTACGGACAAAAATGTGTGGAAAAAAAAAAAAAACCCAAAAAAACCCAAAAAAACAAAAACAACCCTAGACTTTATGATTCTGGAGAATCATGGCTTTTCCTGATTAGATTCCATGATTTTTCATGACCCCACAGTGTCTGATGAATTGTTTTTAACTGTCTCACTGAAGTTCCCTCATTGATGTTATGAGAAAGGTGAGTATAGTAGTCTCAAATGACTCGGTTTGGGTTTGATAAAAAAGAAATGTTTAGGTAAAACCCATCATTAATGGTAGAATGGGTTAATATCAAGATCAGTGTTTCCCTATTAGTTTTGCGTCCGGTAAAAGAAGTTTCTCTGTGGCATTACCATTTGTTGGTGTCCAAAAAACAGACTATTTCTTCAATTTTTTTACATTTAGCAGCCCATGGAGGGTTAACAAATGCCTACCGGAATAATTGATCCATGCAACTGGTCATATGACACCAAGACCTATCAACGGCCATTTTCTCTTGGAAACCCCACAAAATGTTTGTAAAGAAATCCAGGGAAAACGATTTTTTAAGTTATCGATGGGTATCCGTGTTAACCTCCCCAACAGGGGTTAACGCTTGGTTTTTTTAATACCCTTATTACTTTCAAAAATGGTCCTCTGTGAATTCCACTTCCAACGAAGGAGATTATGTTTATCTCTCATGTATACATTGGGTGCTGTGCATGTCTGAAAACAGCCCCATGTTAAGAAAATTACGATGCTTGGCAGCTTGTAGATGGTTAATAAACGCTCATCGGAGTATTTTGTTCATGCAACTTGTAATGTCACATAAAGACCTATGAATAGTCAATTTGTCTTGAAACCCTACAAGTTATCGTTAGGGAAATTCACAGAAAATGGGAATTTAAAGCTTTCAAGGGATATCTCGCTTTAGCCTGCCCAAAATGGGTTAAGACGTTGACTTTTGAATACCCTTACTGCTTACAAAAATGTTTCCGTATAAATTGTGCACTCGATAAAAGGAGGCACTTTTCTTTGTGGTATACCCTTTGGGTGCTGTTGGTGTCCAAAAACAGCCCATTTTATCACAATTTTGACCTTCAGCAGCTCGGGGAGGGTTAACTAATGCTGACCGGAATATTTTGTTCATGCAACTTGTAATGTCACACCAAGACCTGCAAATAGCCGATTTTTTCTTGAAAACCTACAAAATGTTGATAGAGAAATCCACAGAAAACGGGTATTTTAAGATTTTAATGGGTATCTCTACTTAACCAGCCCAAAATGGGTTAAGACGTCAAATTTGGAATACCTTTACCACTTTCAAAAATATTTTCCGATCAATTTTGCGTCCGATAAATGAAGGACCCTTTCTCTCTGGTATACCGTTTGGGTGCTGTTGGTGACTAAAAACAGCCCATTTTATCACAATTTTTACGTTTAGCAGCTCGGTGAGGGTTAACTAATGCTGACCAGAATATTTTATCTATGCAACTTGTAATGTCACACCAAGACCTGAGAGTGACCAATTTTTCTTGAAAATCTACAAGACTCGTTTAGAGAAATCCACGGAAAACACGAACTTTTGAGCATTATGGGAGTATTGCTGTTTAACCAGCTGAAAATGGGTTCACGCTTGGTTTTCTGAACACCCTTATTACTTACAAAAATGATCCTCGGTGAATTCCACTCCCAATAAAGGGCGTTATGTTTATCTCTCGTGTATTGTTTGGGTGCAGTGGGGGCCTGAAACTGGCCTATTTCATCAAAATTTCGATGTTTGGCAGCCTGTGGAGGGTTACCATATGCATCGCCTGATATGTAGTGTGTACCAAAGGGTGTGTCACAGACAGGTTTAGCAATGACGAATGTTTTAAAAAAATCTACAAGACATGTTTCGAGAAAGTGCCGATAAACCCCAATTTTGGCAGTTTTTTGCCAATTCTGACGAAATAAGGGTTAAATCGAAAATTCCGCTTCGGTACGTTTTTAGATTTTGTGCCCCTCTATGCGTGTGCAAAATTTCGTGAAAATCGGTTCGAAAATGGCTTCTGAATCGTACGGACAAAATGTGTGGAAAAAAAAAAACCCCAAAAAAACAAGAAAACTACACTTTATGATTCTGGAGAATCATGGCTTTTCCCGATGAGATTGCATGATTTTTCATGACCCCACAGTGTCTGATGAATTGTTTTTAACTGTCTCACTGAAGTTCCTTCATTGATGTTATGAGAAAGGTGAAGATAGTAGTCTCAAATGACACAGTTTGATAAAAAATTGTTTAGGTAAAAACCATCATTAACGGTGGAGTGGGTTAATGTCAATTTCGTCGTCAAACAAGTCAATGACCGACAAAAGGAGTTATGTTTGTTTGACACATACTCACTGAGTGCTGTGTCAATTTAAAAATGGTCCATTTTATCTCAAATGTATCCAAAATATTGATGTCTGGCAGCTTGTAGAGGGTTAACAAGTGCCAACAGGAATATTTATTCATGCAACTTGTAATGTCACACCAAGAACTGTGAATGGCCATTTTTTCTTTAAAATCTACAAGATGTTTTCAGAGAAATCCAGGGAGAACAGGAATTTTAAGCTTTTGATGGGTATCATTGTTTTTCCAGCCCAAAACGGGTTAAGTGTTGTTTTTGGAATACTCTTATTACTTCCAAAAATAATTCTCAGTGAATTCTACTTCCACTTATTTTGATCTCTCCTCCCAACTTCAGGTGCTGTGGGTACGCAAACACAGCCTATTTTATCAACATTTTGATGTTTGAGAACCTGCATAGGGTTAACAAATGCTTACAGGAATATTTTGTACACGCAACTTGTAATGTCACAATAAGATATGAGAATGCCCATTTTTTCCTGAAAATCTACGGGATGTTTTTAAAGAAATCCTCAGATAACATGAATTTTTAACCTTTTGAGGGGTATCTCTCTTTAACCAGCTCTAAAGGGTTAATGCTTGGTTTTGTGAATATCTTCATTACTTACAAAAATGATCGACGGTGAATTCCACTTCCAATGAAGGAGGTTATGTTTATTTCATAGGTACAGATTTGGTGTTATGGTTGCTCAAGAACAGCCCATTTTCTCCAAATGTCAATGCTTGGCACCCTCTGGGGGGTTAACAAATGGTTACCGAAACATTTTGTTCATGCAACTTGTAATGTCACTCGAAGACCCGCGAATGGTTAATTACTCTTGAATTTATTTTTTTTGAGAAATCCACAGAAAACTGGAATTTTAAGCTTTTAAGGGGTATATCTCCTTAACCAGTTAAAAATGGGTTAAGACCTCGATTTTTGAATACATTTACTACTTACAAAAATGTTTCCCTGTCAGTTTTGCGCCCGGTAAAAGAAGTTACGTTTCTCTGTTGTATTCCCATTTGATGTTGTTGTTGTTCAAAAACAGACTATTTTTTCAAAATTTTGACATTTAGCAGCCCATGGAGGGTTAACAAATGCTTACCGGAATAATTGATCCAATCAACTGGTAATGTGACACCATGACCTATCAATTGCCATTTTCTCTTGAAAACCCTACCAGATGTTTGTAAAGAAATCCAGGGAAAACATAAATTTTTAAGCCTTTGATGGGTATCACTATTAACAACCACAAAATGGGTTAACGCTTGGTTTTTTGAATACCCTTATTACTTACAAAAATGGTCTTTGGTGAATTCCACTTCCAACAAAGGAGATTATGTTTATTTCTCAGGTACACGTTGGGTGATGTGCGTGCCTGAAAACAGCCCACTTCAACAAAATTACGATGCTTGGCAGCCTCTAGAGGGTTAATAAACGCTCACCGGAATATTTTGTCCATGCAGCTTGTAATATCACACAAAGACCTGCGAGTAGTCAATTTTTCTTGAAAACCTACAGGATGTTTTAGAGAAATCCACAGAAAATGGGAATTTTAGAATTTTAAGGGGTCTCTCTCTTTAGCCTGTCCAAAATGGGTTAAGACTTCGACTTTTGAATACCCTTACTACTTACAAAAATGTTTGCGTATAGATTGTGCACTCGATAAAAGAAGGCACGTTTCTTTGAGGCGTACCCATTGGGTGCTGTTGGCATCCAAAACAGCCCATTTTATCACAATTTTGAATTTAAGCAGCCCGTGGAGGGTTAACAAATGCTCACCGCAGTATTTTGTCCATGCAACTTCTATTGTCACACCAAGGCCTGGGAGTGACAATTTTTTCTTGAAAATCTACAAGACTCGCTTAGAGAAATCCACGGAAAATACAAATTTTTGAGCTTTATGGGGGTATTGCTGTTTAACCAGCCAAAAACGGGTTAACGCTTGGTTTTTTGAACACCCTTATTACTGACAAAAATGATCCTCGGTGAATTCCACTCCCAGTAAAGGAAGTTATATTTATCTCTCGTGTATTGTTTGGGTGTGGTGGGGGCCTGAAAAGGGCCTATTTCATCAAAATTTCGATGTCTGGCAGCCTGTGGAGGGTTACCATATGCATCGCATGATATGTCGTGTGTATCAAAGGACGTGTCACAGACAGGTCTAGCAATGACGAATGTATAAAAAAAATCTACAAGACGTATTTCGAGAAAGTGCCGATAAACCCCAATTTTGGCCGTTTTTTGCCAATTCTGACGAAATAAGGGTTAAATCGAAAATTCCGCTTCGGTACGTTTTTAGATTTTGTGCCCCTCTATGCGTGTGCAAAATTACGTGAAAATCGGTTCGAAAATGGCTTCTGAATCGTACGGACAAAATGTGTGGAAAAAAAAAAAAAAAAAAAAAAACCCAAAAAACTAGACTTTATGATTCTGGAGAATCATGGCTTTTCCCGATTAGATTCCATGATTTTTCTTGACCCCACAGTGTCTGATGAATTGTTTTTAACTGTCTCACTAAAGTTCCTTCATTGATGTTATGAGAAAGGTGAGTATAGTAGTCTCAAATGACTCGGTTTGGGTTTGATAAAAAAATGTTTAGGTAAAACCCATCATTAATGGTAGAATGGTTTAATATCAATATCAATGTTTCCCTATCAGTTTTGCGTCCGGTAAAAGAAGTTACGTTTCTCTGTGGCATTTCCATTTGATGTTGTTGGTGTCCAAAAACAGACTATTTCCTCAATTTTGTTTACATTTAGCAGCCCATGAAGGGTTAACAAATGTCTACCAGAATAATTGATCCATGCAACTGGTCATATGACACCAAGACCTATCAACGGCCATTTTCTCTTGAAAAGCCCACAAAATGTTTGTAGAAATCCAGGGAAAACGATTTTTAAGCTTTTGATGGGTATCCCTGTTAACCTCCCCAACAGGGGTTAACGCTTGGCTTTTTGAATACCTTTATTACTTACAAAAATGGTTCTCTGTGAATTCCACTTCAAACAAAGGAGATTATGTTTATCTCTCATGTATACATTAGGTGCTGTGCGTGTCAGAAAACAGTCCCATGTTAACAACATTACGATGCTTGGCAGCTTGTAGATGGTTAAAAAACGCTCATCAGAGTATTTTGTCCATGCAACTTTTAATGTCACATAAACACCTACGAATAGTCAGTTTGTCTTGAAACCCTACAAGTTACCGTTAGGGAAATTCACAGAAAATGGGAATTTAAAGCTTTCAAGGGATATCTCTCTTTAGCCTGCCCAAAATGGGTTAAGACGTCGACTTTTGATTACCCTTACTACTTACAAAAATGTTTCCATATAAATTGTACGCGCGATAAAAGAAGGCACTTTTCTTTGTGGTGTACCCTTTGGGTGCTGTTGGTGTGCAAAAACAGCCCATTTTATCGCAATTTTGACCTTCAGCAGACCGGGGAGGGTTAACTAATGCTGACCGGAATATTTTGTTCATGCGACTTGTAATGTCACACCAAGACCTGCAAATAGCCGATTTTTCTTGAAAACCTACAAGATGTTGTTAGAGAAACCCACAGAAAATGGGTATTTTAAGATTTTAATGGGTATCTCTCTTTAACCAGCCCAAAATGGGTTAAGACGTCAAATTTTGAATACCCTTACCACTTTCAAAAATATTTTCCGATCAATTTCGCATCCGATAAATGAAGGCCCCTTTCTCTGTGGGATATCGTTTGGGTGCTGTTGATGTCTAAAAACAGCCCATTTTATCACAATTTTTACGTTTAGCAGCTCGGGGAGGGTTAACTAATGCTGACCGGAATATTTTATCCATGCAACTTGTAATGTCACACCAAGACCTGAGAGTGACCAATTTTTCTTGAAAATCTACAAGACTCGTTTAGAGAAATCCATGGAAAACATGAAGTTTTGAGCTTTTTTGGGGTATTGCTGTTTAACCAGCCCAAAACGGGTTAACACTTGGTTTCCTGAACACCCTTATTACTTACAAAAATGATCCTCGGTGAATTCCACTTCCAATAAAGGAAGTTATGTTTACCTCTCGGGTATCGTTTGGGTGTTGTGGGGGTCTGAAACCGGCCCATTTCATCAAACTTTTGATGTTTGGCAGCCTGTGGAGGGTTACCATATGCATCGCCAAATATGTCGTGTGTATCAAAGGTTGTGTCATAGGCAGGTCTAGTAATGATGGATGTTTAAAAAAATCCTAAAGACGTGTTTCGAGAAAGTGCCGATAAACCCCAATTTTGGCAGTTTTTTGCCAATTCTGGCAAAATAAGGATTAAATGGAAAATTCCACTTCAGTACATTTTTAGATTTTTTGCCACTCTATGCGTGTGCCAAATTGTGTGAAAATCGGTTCGAAAATGGCTTCTGAATCGTACGGACAAAAATGTGTGGAAAAAAAAAAAAAAACCCAAAAAAACCCAAAAAAACAAAAAAAACCCTAGACTTTATGATTCTGGAGAATCATGGCTTTTCCTGATTAGATTCCATGATTTTTCATGACCCCACAGTGTCTGATGAATTGTTTTTAACTGTCTCACTGAAGTTCCCTCATTGATGTTATGAGAAAGGTGAGTATAGTAGTCTCAAATGACTCGGTTTGGGTTTGATAAAAAAGAAATGTTTAGGTAAAACCCATCATTAATGGTAGAATGGGTTAATATCAAGATCAGTGTTTCCCTATTAGTTTTGCGTCCGGTAAAAGAAGTTTCTCTGTGGCATTACCATTTGTTGGTGTCCAAAAAACAGACTATTTCTTCAATTTTTTTACATTTAGCAGCCCATGGAGGGTTAACAAATGCCTACCGGAATAATTGATCCATGCAACTGGTCATATGACACCAAGACCTATCAACGGCCATTTTCTCTTGGAAACCCCACAAAATGTTTGTAAAGAAATCCAGGGAAAACGATTTTTTAAGTTATCGATGGGTATCCGTGTTAACCTCCCCAACAGGGGTTAACGCTTGGTTTTTTTAATACCCTTATTACTTTCAAAAATGGTCCTCTGTGAATTCCACTTCCAACGAAGGAGATTATGTTTATCTCTCATGTATACATTGGGTGCTGTGCATGTCTGAAAACAGCCCCATGTTAAGAAAATTACGATGCTTGGCAGCTTGTAGATGGTTAATAAACGCTCATCGGAGTATTTTGTCCATGCAACTTGTAATGTCACATAAAGACCTATGAATAGTCAATTTGTCTTGAAACCCTACAAGTTATCGTTAGGGAAATTCACAGAAAATGGGAATTTAAAGCTTTCAAGGGATATCTCGCTTTAGCCTGCCCAAAATGGGTTAAGACGTTGACTTTTGAATACCCTTACTGCTTACAAAAATGTTTCCGTATAAATTGTGCACTCGATAAAAGAAGGCACTTTTCTTTGTGGTGTACCCTTTGGGTGCTGTTGGTGTGCAAAAACAGCCCATTTTATCACAATTTTGACCTTCAGCAGCTCGGGGAGGGTTAACTAATGCTGACCGGAATATTTTGTTCATGCGACTTGTAATGTCACACCAAGACCTGCAAATAGCCGATTTTTCTTGAAAACCTACAAGATGTTGTTAGAGAAACCCACAGAAAATGGGTATTTTAAGATTTTAATGGGTATCTCTCTTTAACCAGCCCAAAATGGGTTAAGACGTCAAATTTTGAATACCCTTACCACTTTCAAAAATATTTTCCGATCAATTTCGCATCCGATAAATGAAGGCCCCTTTCTCTGTGGGATATCGTTTGGGTGCTGTTGATGTCTAAAAACAGCCCATTTTATCACAATTTTTACGTTTAGCAGCTCGGGGAGGGTTAACTAATGCTGACCGGAATATTTTATCCATGCAACTTGTAATGTCACACCAAGACCTGAGAGTGACCAATTTTTCTTGAAAATCTACAAGACTCGTTTAGAGAAATCCATGGAAAACATGAAGTTTTGAGCTTTTTTGGGGTATTGCTGTTTAACCAGCCCAAAACGGGTTAACACTTGGTTTCCTGAACACCCTTATTACTTACAAAAATGATCCTCGGTGAATTCCACTTCCAATAAAGGAAGTTATGTTTACCTCTCGGGTATCGTTTGGGTGTTGTGGGGGTCTGAAACCGGCCCATTTCATCAAACTTTTGATGTTTGGCAGCCTGTGGAGGGTTACCATATGCATCGCCAAATATGTCGTGTGTATCAAAGGTTGTGTCATAGGCAGGTCTAGTAATGATGGATGTTTAAAAAAATCCTAAAGACGTGTTTCGAGAAAGTGCCGATAAACCCCAATTTTGGCAGTTTTTTGCCAATTCTGGCAAAATAAGGATTAAATGGAAAATTCCGCTTCAGTACATTTTTAGATTTTTTGCCACTCTATGCGTGTGCCAAATTGTGTGAAAATCGGTTCGAAAATGGCTTCTGAATCATACGGACAAAAATGTGTGGAAAAAAAAAAAAAAACCCAAAAAAACCCAAAAAAACAAAAAAAAACCCTAGACTTTATGATTCTGGAGAATCATGGCTTTTCCTGATTAGATTCCATGATTTTTCATGACCCCACAGTGTCTGATGAATTGTTTTTAACTGTCTCACTGAAGTTCCCTCATTGATGTTATGAGAAAGGTGAGTATAGTAGTCTCAAATGACTCGGTTTGGGTTTGATAAAAAAGAAATGTTTAGGTAAAACCCATCATTAATGGTAGAATGGGTTAATATCAAGATCAGTGTTTCCCTATTAGTTTTGCGTCCGGTAAAAGAAGTTTCTCTGTGGCATTACCATTTGTTGGTGTCCAAAAAACAGACTATTTCTTCAATTTTTTTACATTTAGCAGCCCATGGAGGGTTAACAAATGCCTACCGGAATAATTGATCCATGCAACTGGTCATATGACACCAAGACCTATCAACGGCCATTTTCTCTTGGAAACCCCACAAAATGTTTGTAAAGAAATCCAGGGAAAACGATTTTTTAAGTTATCGATGGGTATCCGTGTTAACCTCCCCAACAGGGGTTAACGCTTGGTTTTTTTAATACCCTTATTACTTTCAAAAATGGTCCTCTGTGAATTCCACTTCCAACGAAGGAGATTATGTTTATCTCTCATGTATACATTGGGTGCTGTGCATGTCTGAAAACAGCCCCATGTTAAGAAAATTACGATGCTTGGCAGCTTGTAGATGGTTAATAAACGCTCATCGGAGTATTTTGTCCATGCAACTTGTAATGTCACATAAAGACCTATGAATAGTCAATTTGTCTTGAAACCCTACAAGTTATCGTTAGGGAAATTCACAGAAAATGGGAATTTAAAGCTTTCAAGGGATATCTCGCTTTAGCCTGCCCAAAATGGGTTAAGACGTTGACTTTTGAATACCCTTACTGCTTACAAAAATGTTTCCGTATAAATTGTGCACTCGATAAAAGGAGGCACTTTTCTTTGTGGTATACCCTTTGGGTGCTGTTGGTGTCCAAAAACAGCCCATTTTATCACAATTTTGACCTTCAGCAGCTCGGGGAGGGTTAACTAATGCTGACCGGAATATTTTGTTCATGCAACTTGTAATGTCACACCAAGACCTGCAAATAGCCGATTTTTTCTTGAAAACCTACAAAATGTTGATAGAGAAATCCACAGAAAACGGGTATTTTAAGATTTTAATGGGTATCTCTACTTAACCAGCCCAAAATGGGTTAAGACGTCAAATTTGGAATACCTTTACCACTTTCAAAAATATTTTCCGATCAATTTTGCGTCCGATAAATGAAGGACCCTTTCTCTCTGGTATACCGTTTGGGTGCTGTTGGTGACTAAAAACAGCCCATTTTATCACAATTTTTACGTTTAGCAGCTCGGTGAGGGTTAACTAATGCTGACCAGAATATTTTATCTATGCAACTTGTAATGTCACACCAAGACCTGAGAGTGACCAATTTTTCTTGAAAATCTACAAGACTCGTTTAGAGAAATCCACGGAAAACACGAACTTTTGAGCATTATGGGAGTATTGCTGTTTAACCAGCTGAAAATGGGTTCACGCTTGGTTTTCTGAACACCCTTATTACTTACAAAAATGATCCTCGGTGAATTCCACTCCCAATAAAGGGCGTTATGTTTATCTCTCGTGTATTGTTTGGGTGCAGTGGGGGCCTGAAACTGGCCTATTTCATCAAAATTTCGATGTTTGGCAGCCTGTGGAGGGTTACCATATGCATCGCCTGATATGTAGTGTGTACCAAAGGGTGTGTCACAGACAGGTTTAGCAATGACGAATGTTTTAAAAAAATCTACAAGACATGTTTCGAGAAAGTGCCGATAAACCCCAATTTTGGCAGTTTTTTGCCAATTCTGACGAAATAAGGGTTAAATCGAAAATTCCGCTTCGGTACGTTTTTAGATTTTGTGCCCCTCTATGCGTGTGCAAAATTTCGTGAAAATCGGTTCGAAAATGGCTTCTGAATCGTACGGACAAAATGTGTGGAAAAAAAAAAAAACCCCAAAAAACAAGAAAACTACACTTTATGATTCTGGAGAATCATGGCTTTTCCCGATGAGATTGCATGATTTTTCATGACCCCACAGTGTCTGATGAATTGTTTTTAACTGTCTCACTGAAATTCCTTCATTGATGTTATGAGAAAGGTGAAGATAGTAGTCTCAAATGACACAGTTTGATAAAAAATTGTTTAGGTAAAAACCATCATTAACGGTGGAGTGAGTTAATGTCAATATCGTCGTCCAACAAGTCAATGACCGACAAAAGGAGTTATGTTTGTTTGACACATACTCGCTGAGTGCTGTGTCAATTTAAAAATGGTCCATTTTATCTCAAATGTATCCAAAATATTGATGTCTGGCAGCTTGTAGAGGGTTAACAAGTGCCAACAGGAATATTTATTCATGCAACTTGTAATCTCACACCAAGAACTGTGAATGGCCATTTTTTCTTAAAAATCTACAAAATGTTTTCAGAGAAATCCAGGGAGAACAGGAATTTTAAGCTTTTGATGGGTATCATTGTTTTTCCAGCCCAAAACGGGTTAAGTGTTGTTTTTGGAATACTCTTATTACTTCCAAAAATAATTCTCAGTGAATTCTACTTCCACTTATTTTGATCTTTCCTCCCAACTTCAGGTGCTGTGGGTACGCAAACACAGCCTATTTTATCAACATTTTGATGTTTGAGAACCTGCATAGGGTTAACAAATGTTTACAGGAATATTTTGTACATGCAACTTGTAATGTCACACTAAGATATGAGATGGCCATTTTTTCCTGAAAATCTACGGGATCTTTTTAAAGAAATCCTCAGATAACATGAATTTGTAACCTTTTGAGGGATATCTCTCTTTAACCAGCTCTAAAGGGTTAATGCTTGGTTTTGTGAATATCTTCATTACTTACAAAAATGATCGACGGTGAATTCCACTTCCAATGAAGGAGGTTATGTTTATCTCGTAGGTACACATTTGGTGTTATGGTTGCCCAAGAACAGCCCATTTTCTCCAAATGTCAATGCTTGGCAGCCTCTGGGGGGTTAACAAATGGTTACCGAAACATTTTGTTCATGCAACTTGTAATGTCACTCGAAGACCTGCGAATGGTTAATTGCTCTTGAATTTTTTTTTTTGAGAAATCCACAGAAAACTGGAATTTTAAGCTTTTAGGGGGTATATCTCCTTAACCAGTTAAAAATGGGTGAAGACCTCGATTTTTGAATACATTTACTACTTACAAAAATGTTTCCCTGGTCAGTTTTGCGCCCGGTAAAAGAAGTTACGTTTCTCTGTTGTATTCCCATTTGATGTTTGTACCCTTATTACTTACAAAAATGGTCTTTGGTGAATTCCACTTCCAACAAAGGAGATTATGTTTATTTCTAAGGTACACGTTGGGTGATGTGCATGCCTGAAAACAGCCCATTTCAACAAAATTACGATGCTTGGCAGCCTCTAGAGGGTTAATAAACGCTCACCGGAATATTTTGTCCATGCAACTTGTAATATCACACAAAGACCTGCGAGTAGTAAATTTTTCTTGAAAACCTGCAGGATGTTTTTAGAGAAATCCATTGAAAATGGGAATTTTAAGATTTTAAGGGGTCTCTCTCTTTAGCTTGTCCAAAATGGGTTAAGACTTCGACTTTTGAATACCCTTACTACTTACAAAAATGTTTGCGTATAGATTGTGCGCGCGATAAAAGAAGGCACGTTTCTTTGAGGCGTACCAATTGGGTGCTGTTGGCGTCCAAAAACAGCCCATTTTATCACAATTTTAACTTTTAGCAGCCCGTGGAGGGTTAACAAATGCTCACCGCAGTATTTTGTCCATGCAACTTCTATTGTCACACCAAGGCCTGGGAGTGACAAATTTTTCTTGAAAATCTACAAGACTCGTTTAGAGAAATCCACGGAAAATATAAATTTTTGAGCTTTATGGGGGTATTGCTGTTTAACCAGCCCAAAACGGGTTAACGCTTGGTTTTTTGAACACCCTTATTACTGACAAA
Organism: Pictodentalium vernedei; assembly: GCA_031216915.1. Taxonomy (NCBI): domain Eukaryota; kingdom Metazoa; phylum Mollusca; class Scaphopoda; order Dentaliida; family Dentaliidae; genus Pictodentalium; species Pictodentalium vernedei. Next base: position 603,083,671 of record CM062297.1, read on the forward strand.
AATGATCCTCGGTGAATTCCACTGCCAGTAAAGAAAGTTATATTTATCTCTCGTGTATTGTTTGGGTGCGGTGGGGGCCTGAACCTGGCCTATTTCATCAAAATTTCGATGTTTGGCAGCCTGTGGAGGGTTACCATATGCATCGCCTGAAATGTCGTGTGTATCAAAGGGCGTGTCACAGACAGGTCTAGCAATGACGAATGTATAAAAAAAATCTACAAGACGTGTTTCGAGAAAGTGCCGATAAACCCCAATTTTGGCAGTTTTTTGCCAATTCTGAGGAAATATGGGTTAAATCGAAAATTCCGCTTGGGTACATTTTTAGATTTTGTGCCCCTCTATGCGTGTGCAAAATTACGTGAAAATCGGTTCGAAAATGGCTTCTGAATCGTACGGACAAAATGTGTGGAAAAAAAAAAAAAAAAAAAAAAAACCCAAAAAACTAGACTTTATGATTCTGGAGAATCATGGCTTTTCCCGATGAGATTCCATGATTCTTCATGACGCCACAGTGTCTGATGAATTGTTTTTAACTGTCTCACTGAAGTTCTGCCATTGATTTTAAGAGAAAGGTGAATATAGTAGTCTCAAAAGACTCAGTTTGATAAAACATTGTTTACGTAAAAACCATCATTAACGCTGGAGGGGTTAATATCAATATTGTCGTCCTACGAGTCAATGGCCCGACAAAAGGAGTTATGTTTGTTTGACACATACCCACTGAGTGCTGTGTCTGTTTGAAAATGGTCCATTTTATCTCAAATGTATCAAAAATATTGATGTCTGGTCCTGTATCAATTATCTCCTATTAGACCACAGTTGTTATGCATTATTATGTCATTTTTTCACACCTTGTAGAGCTCACCTATCACATGTCTGTTAATAGCAGAAGTAAATTTCTCTCCAATTGGTTGGCTTCCCCATCCAAAAGGACGGAAAAGGTGTAAATTAAAAACCGAATTGCTCTAATTTCCAGCTCTCTATCTTTTCTACCTCCTCTATCTCATCGGACACACGACCAAACTGAATGACAAACTATGAGGGATTGAAACAATCCTCAAGCAAAGATGTGCAGAAAACCTAACAAGACCAAGGCAAGGATTGAAACAATCTTGCCAGCAAACAGCCCTTTTTTGGTGGGGGGGGGGGGGGGGGTGGAGGTCATTTGGAATTCCGGAAGGATAACCAGATACCTCAAAATCACATACGGCATCCTATCTCCCAGAAGGCTTGATGGATGACTCCCGGTTTTTTTCAAACTAAACTGTTGGAGCTTTCTCCATTCCTTTTTTGTAACCGCTATGGTCATATACCGGGGCCGCTACCAAACCGGCGTTGCTGTTTGGTTTTCTTTTTTCTTTTTCCCTTAAAATTGCCATCGCACAACATTATATTCTGGCTCGCCACCATGGTGGGACTCAAACCTCTACCATCGCCAAGCTGGAACCGAATAGAGCCCACTCTCCAATAGTCTTAATGGCGTTGAGGGTTTGTCTTTGACAATCTACCACTCCAATGCAAACTGCCAGGAATTCTAACCGCGTGCATACCCCTTCAGACCCCATTTGGGGCAATAGGAAAGCTAGGCCTGTGTGATCCAAGATCCAAGTGAAATAAAATAAGGCTAACCGGGTCGCAAGGGATTTGTAAATCCCACATCGTCCCTGCGCGCCTTCGGCGCGCTAGAACCTTTCATTCATTCATCTCCAATTGGTTTTTCCCCGTAGGATTAGTTTTATTTATTACAATGAAGATATCCATACATACAACGACAAACATGAAGTTATTACATTCATAAATAGGAAGTGTTGTTTGTACATATGTGTAGATAAAATATACCCTGGGACGGAGAAGGGGAGTATAGCCGTCTTACAAACTAGTATATATCTAGCCCCACTGCCGGGGAAATCTTGGCGCCATGCACCACTGCATTTGATAACCGCCTTACAGAGTAGTAAATATACCTGCCCCCCCTTCCCATGTTGGGGACCCCCACCTTTTATTGTAAGGTTCCTTAGGCACAACATAGCGTCAGTAAGATGGATATATACTGCCACGTCGCCACCCTGGGGCGGAGGAAGGGCAGTGTATAGCCGTTTTACAGACTAGTATATACCTGGACCCACTGTCGGGGAAATGCTATAGTGTCAACACTATTTGATATTATAAGTAACTGATCCCATTGCAGCTAACGTTATTTACTGCTTTCTTATCATGCAGTGGCGGGGCGCGGTGGCATTGTGGTAGCTGGTTCTCGTCAGATCACCGAAGTAAAACAACGTTGAGCCTGGTTTATCATTGGATGGGTGGCCGTCTGAGCGATCAATTCGGACTCCCATGCTGTGTCCTTGGGCAAGGCACTTAACTCTGATTGTCCATATGGGGGCATGATGCCGCCATGTACTAAGGCGTGCTGCACGTCGACGGTACGCATGTCTTCAACCAATCTAACCCTGCCTGTGCTGCAGTTCGGAGTTATGATGTTGGGAAGCTGGCAGCTGCTCGTCGTTGCTCGGTGGTTCTCTCCAGGTACTGTGGCTTCCTCCACCCGTAAAACTGTCACGGTCATGATTAGCCATTGTTCATAAGTATACGCCCTTAAACACCAATAAATAAATAATAAATGATATCATGCAGGGCAGTGCGGAATACGAGGGGAGGCGTACCTTTCAATGTGTGTTTGGTTGGAGAAAGAGGCAGGGAGGATGTGGTAACCTTGGTAATTTTGTTTGGATAAATCGACCGCTGGCGTGGGACACCGTTTAATTGACCGATGAAGCGGGACACAGTGAGAGTGGAACTTATGGGCAGTTATTCTTGATAATAAATAACTATACACTTACTTTTGAGTTCATACAAGGTGAGTATAGTAGTCTCAAATGAGAATGGCCAATATTTGTCTTGAAAACCTACGAGAGGCTTTTAGAGAAATCCTCGGAAAATACGAATTTTTAACCTTTTGAGGGGTATCGCTCTGTAACCAGCCCTAAACGGATTAATGCTTGGTTTTATGAATACCTTCATTACTTACAAAAATGATTCTCAGTGAATTTCACTTCCAATGAGGAAGGTTATGTTTATCATGCAGGTACACATTGGGTGTTATGGGTGCCCCAAAACAGCCCATTATCTCAAAATGTCTATACTTTGCAGGCTCTGGGGGGTTAATAATTGCTTACCGGAATATTTTGTCCATGCAACTTGTAATGTCACTCAAAGACCTGCAAATGGTCAATTTTTCTTGAAAACGTGCTAGATTTTTTTGAGAAATCCACAGAAAACGGGAATTTTAAGCTTTTGAGGGGTATATCTCCTAAACTAGTCGACAATGGGTTAAGACCTCGATTTTTGAATATCCTCACTACTTACAAAAATGTTTCTCTATCAGGTTTGCGTCCAGTAAAAGAAGTTACGTTTCTCTGTGGCATTTCCATTTGATGTTGTCAGTGTCCAAAAACAGACTATTTCTTCAAAATTTTTGACATTTAGCAGCCCATGGAGGGTTAACAAATACCTACCAGAATAATGTATGCAACTGGTAATGTGATACCAAGACCTATCAACGACCATTTTCTCTTGAAACCCTACAAGATGTTTGTAAAGAAATCCAGGGAAAACGATTTTTAAGCTTTCGATGGGTATCCCTGTTAACCTCCCCAACAGGGGTTAACGCTTGGTTTTTTGAATACCCTTATTACTTACAAAAATGGTCCTCTGTGAATTCCACTTCCAACAAAGGTGATTATGTTTATCTCTCGTGTATACTTTGGGTGCTGTGCGTGTCCGAAAACAGCCCATGTCAACAAAATTACGATGCTTGGCAGCTTGTAGATGGTTAATAAACGCTCACCGGAGTATTTTGTCCCTGCAACTTGTAATGTCACATAAAGACCTACGAATAGTCAATTTTTCTTGAACCCCTACAAGTTACTGTTTGGGAAATTCACAGAAAATGGGAATTTAAAGCTTTTAAGGGATATCTCTCTTAGCCTACCCAAAATGGGTTAAGACTTCGACTTTTGAATACCCTTACTACTTACAAAAATGTTTCTGTATAAATTGTACACTCGATAAAAGGAGGCGCTTTTCTTTGTGGTGTACCCATTGGGTGCTGTTGGTGTACAAAAACAGCCCATTTTATCACAATTTTGACGTTGGGGAGCCCTGGGAGGGTTAACTAATGCTGAACGGAATATTTTGTCCATGCAACTTGTAATGTCGCACCAAGACCTGCGAATAGCCGATTTTTTCTTGAAAACCTACAAGATGTTTTTAGAGAAATCCACAGAAAATGGGTATTTTAAGATTTTAATGGGTATCTCTCTTTAACCAGCCCAAAATGGGTTAAGACGTCGAATCTTGAATACCCTTACCACTTTCAAAAATATTTTCCGATCAATTTTGCGTCCGATAAATGAAGGCCACTTTCTCTGTGGTATACCGTTTGGGTGCTGTTGGCGTCCAGAAACAGCCCATTTTATCACAATTTTGACTTTTAGCAGCCCGTGGAGGGTTAACAAATGCTCACCGCAGTATTTTGTCCATGCACCTTCTATTGTCACATCAAGGCCTGGGAGTGACAATTTTTTCTTGAAAATCTACAAGACTCGTTTAGAGAAATCCACGGAAAACCTGAATTTTTTAGCTTTATGGGGGTATTGCTGTTTAACCAGCCCAAAACGGGTTAACGCTTGGTTTTTTGAACACCCTTATTACTTACAAAAATGATCCTCGGTGAATTCCACTTCCAATAAATGAAGTTATGTTTATCTTTCGTGTATCGTTTGGGTTCTCTGGGGGCCTAAAACCGGCCCATTTCATCAACATTTCTATGTTTGGCAGTCTGTGGAGGGTTACCATATGCATCGCCAGATATGTCATGTGTATCAAAGGTCGTGGCACAGGCAGGTCTATCAATGATGAAGGTTTAAAAAAAATCTGCAAGACGTGTTTCGAGAAAGTGCCGATAAACCCCAATTTTGACAGTTTTTTGCCAATTCTGACGAAATAAACGTTAAATCGAAAATTCCGCTTCTGTACATTTTTAGGTTTTGTGCCCCTCTATGCGTGTGCACAATTTTGTGAAAATCGGTCCAAAAATGGCTTCGGAATCGTGCGGACAAAATGTGTGGAAAAAAAAAAAAAAAAAAAAAAAACAAAAAAAATAATAATCCGTAGAAAAACAATAGTCTTTTCCAGAGGGAAAAGCCTAAAAAAAAAAAAAAAAAATAATAATCCGTAGAAAAACAATAGTCTTTTCCAGAGGGAAAAGCCTAATAAAGAAAAAAAGAAAACATGAAATACAACATTAGATCCAGTGATGATGCCCGCCACCCACCCATTTGCATTCTGTAGTATCTTGGCCGTAACGGGAGTCTAAATTAACATCTTGATTACAGCCACTGAGCATAGGTTTTCACTTCTGGGGATGTTCACTCAACTGTTTTTTCACCAAGTACACCTGCCCTGCCCCCGTTTGTTTGATAACGGGCCCCTCCCCATTGACCTTTCTATTTTTAGAAGCACCCGGGCCGACGGAGAGAGGGCGTTGTTGGGAGCATGGCTAGATTTTGCTATAAAATGGGGTTGAGGGAAGGTACCCTCAAATCTGGGTCGAAAGTGGCGAAAATGACAAAAGGCTACTTCAACGTATGGTAAAGGTATAAACTACAGGCGATCTGGACGATGTACAGACGAAAAATCATACCTTGGAGCCGGTTAGGCAATTTGGCATAAAAAACTCCGACTTTATGCTCAATCGCTGCTCTACAGTAGTCTACTACAGTCTCCAAGTCCATTCCAAACTGATAGAGTCGGGACGAATAGTACTCTCATTTTCCACGCGATGCGTGGTGTTCTTCACGCGGCCTCGACACTCGCAACAGATGCCAAAATGTCGGCCATGGTGCGTAGAACAAGTTCTGAAAATTAGAAGTCGCTGCCTTCAGCGGTCTAGACACGGTTCATGTTTGTGAGAAGTGCAATTTTAATGTCTAATTGGCAAATTTTCGTTAATCGTTTCCCGCCAAAAAACCTGCTCACCGCCGATTTCTTTTCACTTCAACTTCTGACGATTATCTAAGGTTTAAAGATAGTGTCAGGATACCCCTCCCCCGCCGCTCTTTTGGAGCTGGTTAGGCAATGTGGCACCGAAACCTGGGACGTTATGCTCAATCGCAGCTCTACAGTCGTCTACAACACTGCCCGTGTCCATTCTAAACTGATAGAGTCGGGACAAATAGTACTCTCACATTCCAAGCGAGGCGTGATGTTTTCCACGCGGTCCGGACACTCCAAACAGATCCCAAAATGTCGGCCAGGGTTCGTAGAACAAGTTCTGAAAATTTCAAGTCGCTGCCTCTAGCGGTCTGAACACCGTTCGTGTATGTCAGAAGTGCTATTTTAATGCCCAATATGCAAATCTTCGTCAATCTTTTCCTGCCTGCCAGAAACCCAATCACCGCCAACTCTTGACTTTAAACTTCTGAGATTCTCGTAGGTTTAAAGGTTGTGTTGGGATCCCTGGGTGGCTGTCTTAAAGAAGCAACTTCCATTTACAGTCAACTCTCCACCAGTCACACACAACTGTAACATTTAAGTGGACTTACTCCAGCGAGGAGGCACTGAAGGATTCTGCGCCCATTCCCGACGTCTTTTTTTCGAACTGGCTTGAAAAGGAAGGACCAAATTCAAACAATTACCTCCTCTCTCCAAAACATCATATCTCAGCCAATTCTAGGCAGATTTCCATGAAATTTTCACTCCTTGTTCATGAATAGTTGTGGCATCACTTACCATGAAGAGCGACATGAATTTCGCATTTCGTCACGTCGAATTGGAAAAGAGCGAATGCGCAGGGATTTCTCTGAAAACATCTTGGAAGATTTTAAAGAAAAAATGGCCATTTGCAGTTCTTAGTGTGACATTACAAGTTGCATGGAAAAATATTCCTGTTAGCACTTGTTAACCCTCTACAAGCTGCCAGACATCAATATTTTGGATACATTTGAGATAAAATGGACCATTTTCAAATAGACACAGCACTCAGTGGGTATGTGTGAAACAAACATAACTCCTTTTGTGGGTCATTAATTGTCGGACGACGATATTGATATTAACCCTCTCCACCGTTAATGATGGTTTTTACCTAAACAATTTCCTTATCAAACTGAGTCATTTGAGACTATTTTACTCACCTTTCTCATAACATCAATGAAGGAACTTCAGTGAGACAGTTAAAAACAATTCATCAGACACTGTGGGGTCATGAAGAATCATGGAATCTCATCGGGAAAAGCCATGATTCTCCAGAATCATAAAGTCTAGTTATTATTTATGTTGCTCAGATGACAGGAAAAGTCATAAAAAGAATTCCGAGATCAACTTTCATTTTGTTGTCAGTTTGTTGAAGACAAAATCAACTGAAGACAAATACATTTGAGACTGATTTTATTATCAATCGATGATGGACGAAAATGCTTTTACACGGGGGTTTATTTCACGATTTGTTGCCTCCGCGTTTCTGGAGGTCGGATGGGGGAGTCAAAAAATGATCGGAAAAAAACTAATTCGAAGCGGGTGGTGGTGGTGGGGGGGGGGGGGGGGGGTGCTGATTTGGAGAGTCCAAGGTCCCACGAGGTGACCATGGTTCGCCCCGCGTGAAGAAAATTTTGATAAATTACTTCCTTGCATGTCAGTATCATTTTAACGCAGAAACACTACGCCCTCGTGGGCAGAAAGTTTCAAAATCTAGCTCGGGAACGTCCTCGGGAGCCCGATAAATAAAACTGGGTATCTGACGATCAAGCCGAAAAATAATTCAAGTTTGCAATAATTCGTTACTTTGTTACAAGGATTACCCAAAACAAGTGTTGTCAATTGGCGAAAGAGACTGTACAGATCACTTCTAAGGAACATACTCGGCGAAAAAGGGGGGTGGGGGGAGGGTGGGCTGAAGCCCACCCCACCCGTATCTGGCGTCCTTGGTGGGTATACGTGCACGATTTTTTTCTCTTATTTTTAAAAAGCTATATGTTTGTTTTGAAAACATTTTCTTCGTATTTTTGTATGGCAGACGTTTGTCACAACCACTTTAGTTACAGTTCACCACTTTTGTTACAACATTTGCCCACTTTTGTTCCAGCTCACCACTTTTGTTACAAAATCAACCATTTTTGTTATAAAATGAGCTCACCACTTTTGTTACAACCATCGCCCATTTTTGTAACAAAAAAAACTCGCTCACCACTTTTGTTACAACAGTAGCCCATTTTTGTAACAATTTTTGTCAGTGTGAAAAATTAAGAAATCTGCAAGTACTTGGACGTGACGTTCCGTCATGACTATCAAAACCCCTAAACCTGTTGCGTATGTCCAGTACCTACATCATATACACATGTGTATAGGAGTTCTAAAGTTGACTATTTTCGGAAAATTTTTAGGGCAATGGGACTGCTGTTTCTTTCCCGAGCTTTTGCACACAGTCTTCTTGGATGAGGCGTCTTTTAACTTTATACAGTAATCTCCTGAATGTCTCGCCATTTCTCTTCTTTTTTTTATCGAAATAATTGACTTAGTTGAGAAGGGACTTTTGTCGATACTCTTTAACCGGTCACCACAGTATTTCAGAAGGGCGCGGTGGCCCATTGGATAACGTGTCGGCCCTGTGATCGAGAGGTCATGTGTTCGAATCTCGCTACAGTCACAAACACCGCCCATTTTTGTAACAAAAAATACCTCGCTCACCACTTTTGTTACAACAATCGCCCATTATTTGTTACAATTTTTGTCAGTGTGAAAAATGTAGTAGTAATCTGCAAGTAATGCGCAACGGTGACGTACAGTCATGATTATCGGAAGCGCGGTTGCTCAGTGGTTAGAGCGTTGGTCTTGAGAAGTTGAGATCGGAAGGTTGTCAGTTTGATGCCTGATCGGGGTAACTTGCGTTGTGTTCTTGGGCAAGGCATTTAATCCCAATTGCCCGCTTGGGGGCACGGTCGCCCCATGTGTTGAGGCGTATCGCACGTTGATAGCACACATGCCTACAAGCAATGCTGACCCTGTTCCTGTGGGATTAGGACGTTGGAGAGTTGACAGTTACTCGCCGCTACTCGGTGGTACCCTCCGGTACTCCGGCTTTCTCCACACGTAAAACTATCTTCTACACTATATGACCTCAGCTATTAAAATGTCATAAAACACCAATAATCCAATAATAATTATCAAACCAAATCATTGTCGCGCATGTTCAGTGGTAATGTCACAGCCTTCCTTATTATTGGGTTATATAGTAACCTGCCACCCTGGCATCATTGTCGTGGTGATATGTACTGTAGCGTGCGTATGCGCACACGTATATCTGAAATGGCACGTGCCTATCGGTGCCAGTTATAGGAGATTCCAACTCCTTGAGCCTTGGACGTTAGTAGTATGTGATGTTGACTTCTTGCCCTTTTAGCACGTTCTCCTGCAGGTTCTCATCTGACGTCATCAGTCACGTGACCAGAAGGGGTAGCGTGGGGGGGGGGGGTGAGGTTGCCATGGTAGCCCGCGTGAGTGGTCCTTTTGGGACGTCATTCCCATGGTGACACGTCATTCCACTGCGCATGCGCGTTTCTAAGCTGACGAAATCTTCCGCCAGCCATTTTGACTATGGGCGCCGCCATTATGGTTGTTAGGGGTAGCATGTGGTTGCTATGAAGTCCAATGGCCTTCTTGTTGGACAGGGGCGTGTTCTGAGTGTTTGCTCGATTCAGCGGGAGTACATCGAATCAGCACAAGCCTGCCCCAACGAACCTTTTATTGGTCCGAATCCCCACCGAAACGGACCTTTGTGAGCTTCACCCCACACGAGAACAAGATGCCTATGGGCAGAGGCCTCAATGGGGCCCTAACGCATAGCTCTCGTGGCGTCCCCTGCCCTCTTAACCCCCACCCCATGGCCTTCCCTGACTCATAGCCCCTACCTCATGGCCCCATCTTTCCCCCATAACCCTTTGGTGAACATCTCCCGTATGAGGATAAGAGGCCTATGAAGTGAAGCCACAGTGAGGCATCACCTCACCCCCCTCTTATTCTCATCCCCTCTTATCATCGAGTGATCATTAGTGATGAGGATAAGAGGTGAGGGCTATGAGTCAGGAACGGCTAAGAGGTGGGGGGGGGGGGGGGGCTAAGAGGGCAGCGGAGGCCGTACGAGCTATGAGTTAGGGTCTCATTGAGGATTCTCCCTGTAGGCTTCTTGTACTTGTGTGGGCGAAGCTCACAAAGGTCCGTTTGGGAAAGTTTCGGAGGGGATTCGGTCCCATAAAAGATCAGTTGGGGTAGGTTTAGGTCATTGTTGGGTTGTTTGTTGTGGTCCGCTGATTCGAACACACCCTCAAAACACGCCCCTGTCCAACAAGAAGGTATTCCGCACCACAGTAACCACGTCCTGCCATACTGTATAAGGATATGGGCTGGAAGACCCCGAAAAAGCCTTCAAATCGGGGTATTCTGCTCTGCTGGCTGTCGGAAGAGTGCGTCACCTTAGAAACACGCGCTGCATCTGCGCAGTGGGACCACGTGTCACCATGGAAATGACGTCACAAGATGGCCACTCACCATGAGGATAAGAGTGGCCATTTTCTATTCAGGAAATCGGCGAATTGAACAATTTTCTACTATAATCCCTATTTACGCTATTCTTATTACTATGTTACACCACACCCCTTTGAAACATCCCCGCAACGACATTATACAAACGGCGACGTAGCTATATTCCGAAGACCCATTACTCCGAAAGTCCGTTTTTCCAACGGCCCATTACTCCGAAGGTTCGTCTTTCCGACGGTTCATAACTCTGAAAGATCATTACTCCGAAGGCTTTTTCACTCCGAAAGACTATTACTCAGAAGGCCCATACTCCGAAGGCATGTTACTACAAAGGCCCGTTAAACTACAAGATAATGCAGTCATATAGATGTACGACTCGTCGCCGGATGTCTTGAAAATGTACCAGAGTACCCCCCCCCCCCCCCCCCCCCACACACACACACACACACTTCGAGAGTTTCGCCCATAGAGTAAACCCTGAAGATGATCCGTCCCCTGAAAGAGAGTATCGCCGGATATAGTACCCAGCAGATAACTAAATATTAATAATAATAATAATAAATTCAGCACTACGTGGAATAGATTTGAACTTCTTTCACAAAATCACACAAATATGATCATTGTAACCTGCTCCATGAAAGGGTTTCAATGACTTCCATAATTTTGTTATTATGTTTGAAGGAAAGTGAGACTTACTCCAATATAGGATTTTTTAAAACAGAAAACCATTATGTATGAGGGGGTTAAAGAAAATCGTTATATTGTACCGGAGTATAATCGGTGTTCCTAATACCCCCGCGCTGAACACGAACTACCACTATACGTTTTCTCAGTCGATGTGGCTATCAATTTTGAAACAACAACCACTTTTGTTACTGCTCACCACTTTTGTTACAACATTTGCCCCCTTTCATGGAGCAGGTTACAATGACAATCATATTTGTGTGATTTTGTGTAAGAAGTTCAAACCTATTCCAGGTTGTGCTGGATTTATTATTATTATTATTATTATTATTATTATTATTATTATTATTATTATTATTTGGTAATCTGCTGGGTACTATACCCGGCGATACTCTCTTTCGGGGGAGGGGTCATCTTCAAGGTTTACACTACGGGCGGAACTCTCGAAAGGGGGGGGGGGGGGGGGAGGGTACTCTGGTACATTTTTAAGACGTCCGGCAAGCTATAATACATCTGTATGACTGCATTATCTTGCAGTACAACGGGCCTTTGTAGTAACGGGCCTCCGGAGTTCTGAGTAATAGGATTTCGGAGTAAAAAGCCTTCAGAGTTAGGGGCCTTCGGAGTAATGAGCTTTCGGGGTAATGGGTCGTCGGAAAAACGGACTTTCGGAGTAATGGGTCTTCGGAATATAGCTACGTCACCGTTTGTATAATTTCGTTGCGGGGTAGTTTCTAAGGGATGTGGTGTAACGTAGTAATAAGAACAGTGTTAAAATATGGATCATAGTATAAAATTGCTCAATTCGCCGATTTCCTGAATTGAAAAAGCAGGAAAATGGCTTGAAATCCAGGGAGATCATCCTACTAGGTAAAACGATACATCTTTAAAGAATAAGTGGTGAAGAAACAAAAATAAAATGCTGGGGCCAAGGTCGGTAGTATGTGATGTTGAGTTATTGCCCCTTTAACGGGTTCTCGTGTAGGTTCTCCTCTGACGTAATCAGTCTCGTGACCGGAAGGGCGGTGTGAGGTTGCTATGGTAGCCCGCGTGAGCGGCCATCTTCAAGCACCATGCCCATGGTGACACGTGGTCCCACTGCACAGGCGCTGCGCGTGTTTCTAAGATGACGCACTCTACCGACAGCCATTTTGACTATGGGTGTCGCCATCTTGGTTGTTAGGGTAGCACTTGGTTGCTATGGAGCCTAATGGCCTCTGGGGTGAGTTCGATTCTGTGGGAGTATGCCCTGGAAATTCTGGGATACCTCCAGTAGAGCAGAATACCCTGATTTGAAGGCTCTTTCGGTGGCTTCCAGCCCATTTCCTTATACCGTACGGTAGGATGTGGTTAATGTGGTGCGGAATACCTTCTTGTTTGGCAGGGGCGTGTTCTGAGGATGTGTTCGATTCAACGGGAGTACATCGAATCACCACAAACAACCCAACAACGACCCAAACCTACCAGAACGGACCTTTTATTGGACCGAATCCCCACAGATACTTACCCAAACGGACCCTTGTGAGCTTCGCCTACACGAGTACAAGAAGCCTATAGGGAGAGACCTCAATGATGCCATAACTCATAGCGCTCACGGCCTCCCTTTCCCTCTGAGTCCCCACCTCATGGCCTTCTCTGACTCATAGCCCTCACCTCTTGCCTCTTATCATGCCCTCATACCCCTCTAGTGAACATCTCCCGTATGAGGATAAGAGGCCTATGAGGTGAGGCGTCACTTCACACTCCTTTTATCCTCATCTCGCTTTAAGTGATCGCTAGTGATCACCTGTGGTGATCATTAGTGATCGCGGGTCGTGATCACCAGTGATCATTCTCCCCGTATGAGGATAAGAGGGGAGTGAGGTGAGGCCTTTGTTATGAGGTAGAGGCAGTAGTAGCAGCGGGTGACCCCCTGGGGATGTATAGTTTCAGGGGTCTCGTAGGAAGGCACACGTAAGCCTGCTGGGAGCCAGGAGGGTAGCTGCTTGACCAAGGTAAAAAGAAACCACAGCGGATTCCACTGGCAGGACCAGCGGACGCAGATCAGACCAGCCAGGTTTGGTTATCCCCGGTGGCACACGAGCGGAACCCTACGAGACCCCTGAAACGATACATCCTCGGGGGCACCCTCTGATACTATTGCCAATATCTCATAACAGAGGCCTCACCTCACACCCCTCTTATCCTCATACGGGAGAATGATCACTAGTGATCACCACAGGCGAACACTAGTGATCACTAAAGGCGATCACTAGTAATCACTTGAACCGAGATGTGGATAAGAGGGGTGTGAGGTGAGGCCTCACCTCACACCCCTCTTATCCTCACACGGGGAGAATGCTCACTAGTGATCACTACAGGCGATCATTGGTGAGGTGATCCAACAGGACGATCGAGAGCGACACAGTCGCCATTCCTCCAGAGGCCCTTGCCATCAGGATTTGACCACACACCTAAACACCCTTCCAGGGAAGACGTGCCCTGGGACCCTACTCCCACATCCCGACCTCGAGCGACACACTTCCCCGGCGACCCGACCCCAGCGGAGAAACTTGACCACATCCATGTGTGACCTGGTGACCCACCCCAGTGATCCTATCCCTAACTTCTGGCATTCATGGGACCTGTCCTCGGGACCATTCCAGATGACCCTGCACCAGACACCCTGGCTTAGGCCATCTCCTTCCAGAAGCCACACCCTTCTCCACCCAGTGACCCGGGCCTCACCTCACACCCATCTATCCTCATACGGGGAGATGATCACTAGTGATCACCACAGGCGATCACTAATGATTACCAAAGGTGATCACTAATGATCACTCGAACCGAGATGAGGATAAGATAGGTGTGATGTGAGGCCTCACTGAGGCTTCACCTCATAGGCCTCATCCTTATACTGGAGAAGTTCTCTAGAGAGCTATGATGGCTTGATGAGGCCATGGGGTGAGGTCAATGAGTTAGTGAAGGCCATGAGGTGGGGTTAAAAGGACAGGAGAGGCCATGAGAGCTATGCGTTAGGGCCTCTTTTGAGGCATTTCCCCATAGGCATCTTGTTCTCGTGTGGGGCGAAGCTAACAAAGGTCCGTTTCGGTAAGTTTCGGTGGGGATTCGGTCCAATAAAAGGTCCCTGGGGTAGGCTTGGGTCGTTGTTGGGTTGTTTGTGGTGATTCGATGTACTCCCGCTGAATCGAACAAATCCTCAGAACACGCCCCTGTCCAACAAGAAGTCCATTAGGTTCCATAACAACCACGTGCTACCCCTAACAGCCAAGATGGTGGCGTCCATAGTCAAAATGGCTGGCGGAAGAGTGCGTCAACTTAGAAACACGCACTGCGCATGCGAATGGGATCACCTGTGACTATGGAAATGACGTCACAAGACGGCCGCTCACGCTTGCTACAATGGCAACCTCACACCACCCCTTTCGGTCACGTGACTGGTGAAGTCAGGTGAGAACCTGCTAAAAGGGCAAGAAGTCAACATCACATACTACTAACGTCCAAGGCTCAAGGAGTTGGAATCTCCTATAATTGGCACCGATAGGCACGTGCCAATTCAAATATGCGTGTGCGCATGCGCACGATACACTACATATCATTACGACAATAATGTCGCAAGGTGGCAGGTTAATATATCACCCAATAATGAGCAAGGGTGTGACATTACTACTGAACATGCGAGACAGTGGTTTGGTTTGATAATTATTATTGGATTGTTGGTGTTTTATGACATTTTAAAAGCTGGGGTCATATTGTGTCGAAGATAGTTTTACGTGTGGAGGAAGCCGGAATACCACCGAGCAGCGGCGAGTAACTGTCAGCTCTCCAACGTCCTAATCCCACAGAAGCAGGGTTAGCATTGGTTGTAGGCATGTGTGCTATCAACGTGCGATACGTCTCAGTACATGGCGAAACCGTGCTAACAAGCGGGCAATTAGGATTAAGGGCCTTGCCAAAGAACACAACGCAAGTTTTCTCGGCCAGACATCAAACTCAACACGTTCCGATGTCAAATTCCAACGCTCTAACCACTGAGCAACCGCGCTCCCGATAATCATGAATGAACCACAGGTACTCGGCACAAGCTGTGAAATCGAAAGAAAAATGATATTTGATAGCATTTTTGAATCGATGCCGACGTCGATTTTTGAAACTGCCCTCCACAGACAATGGGACCTCGAATTATTTAAAATAAATCGGCGAATTGTCGCTCGTAACCCACTTTCCTCTGAACAGTATGTTGTCAGACTAAATGTTCTTCGGCCATTTCTGCGACTTCTCGCAGGTATCATGAACATCCCAAGAACACCCAACAGTCGTGTAATACACCACTGTAAAGCTCATTCCCCTTTCCACTGACACCGGGTACTGCTGGATACGTTTTGTGAATCAAATTTGAGGGGGGTATAACGAAGATGAGTGCTATCGTTTTCGAAAAGCGAGTTGTGCACCTTGTTAATATTTATATACCATTATGGGGGTACGTCAGCATCGATTAAAAATGCTATCAAATATCATTTTTCTTTCGATTTCACAGCTTGTGCCGAGTACCCGTGGACTGAACGTCACGTCTCGCATTACTTGCAGATTACTACTTCATTTTTCACACTGACAAAAATTGTAATAATGTGCGATTGTTGTAACAAAAGTGGTGAGCGACGTTTGTTTTGTTACAAAAATGGGTGATGGTTGTAACAAAAGTGGTGAGCTCATTTTGTAACAAAAGTGGTTGATTTTGTAACAAAAGTGGTGAGCTTTAACAAAAGTGGTTGTTGTAACAAAAGTGGTTGCTACAGACGTTTAGATTTCACTTGACGACCGTTTATGGTTCGGGTTTTGATTAAGTATGTTGTTCGTTGTGTTAGCTCTGAAATATTATGACAGGCGGCCGCAACACCACAAAGACTGAGTTTCCCTCGAACAAAAAACAAATAATTTCAATACTTGATTATAGGTGCTGGTGCCAATTCAACTGGTTTGATGGCCTAGCCGTGTCCTTTTACCCCTTTTATATTGTTCTCAGTGAAATGCGGTATTTATTTATTTATTTATTTGTTTATTTATTTATTGGTGTTTAAGATCACATATTTTTGCACAATGGTTAATCATGACCGCAGCATGGATGTAAATTCATGTTCAGCCAATCGTTTGTACCAATGTTGCAACTCAAATGAGGTAACAGGCTTCCGGGAATCGCTGAAATGAGCTATCACCCGTTTAGCTGCAGACATGCACTCTATCAGGTTCTATGTATTACCATATTTATACTGATGTATAATTTGTCTGTGTTGATCAAAGAATAGCCGAACATCAGAACCAGGATATTTTGCCTAAAACTTGCAAGCGTTACTGGGGTAAAGCCTTGAGCAGAAATGTTTGCTCTTTTGAGACAGTGGGGCACGATAAGCAACACCTCTGGTAAAAATCATGTATGCTCTCAGAGCTAGAATGATAATCAAGCTACCTCATTCCGTACATTTACTTCATGCCTGTCAAATTGATCGAACATCATTAACTGTTTGATTGCTAGAAGCCACTGTGAGGACTTTCACGAAAATGAGGAGGCAAAAGCCAATATTTTCCTCGCTCAAGTTTCATATTCAGTAAAAAGCAAATGATATTTTATTTATATGAATCTGTTTTATTACAAATTATTGGAGAATGCCTGCAAGCATTCTCTAATAATTTGGAATGAATCGAATTTTCAATAACAAATTCAAACCACCAAAAATAATATAGCTCTCAACCAGTTAAACTGTAGCGTACAGAAAGTCGATCATAGTAGTATAGCAGGAGGTTTTCGACCCTTATTACCCGGAGCTTTGGTGGAGCAGCGAGTGTTAAATTCCCATAGGAACCGGAGCTTTTGGTGGAGCAACTTTTTCTATGCAAAACCTCGGCTCCATCCAGCTAGATCCGGCATGTGGGACATGCACAACATATATAGTATGCTATGGTATGTATAGTGATATATGTACACCCATTTCTATGGGTATATATTATTGGTATGTGATGGAAAATTGAAGGGGAAGGTGAGTTTTCTTGAAATTTTTCTCCGCGAAACGATTGACGTTGCTATTGACGCCGTGAAGTCATGATGCTCACGCGACGCCTCTGTGCCCCCTCCCCCCGCAACCCACTTATGGAATCCCTTTTTTGGAATCCCTATAGAATCCCTTTTTATGATATGTCTGTGGCTACAGAATCCCTTTTTATGAAATGAGGCTAAGAGTCGTATAAGCTAGTCACTCGAACGAGCAATTACTCGTTAGCTCATTTCAGAAAAAAGGGATTCTGTAGCCACAGACATATCCTAAAAAGGGATTTTATAGGGATTCCAAAAAAGGGATTCCATCAGTGCGATTCCGTTTTACCTCGAGTGACTCGCACATACTGCTCGAACGACTCGAATCTCATCGAGCAAATGAACTAACGAGTAATTGCTCGTTCGAGTGACTCGCTTATACGACTCTTAGCCTCATTTCAGAAAAGGGGTGCCGTTTTTCCCAAAAGGGATTCCATGGAAACTGTATGGGTGCAAAGCGTACATCTTATACTTCCACACTAGGCAACAATGCATTACACCCACCCACCCACCCCACAATAACGTCTGTCCTGCATTACATACTACCTAAACCAGTCATGGGATGACACAAAGCATTAAGTCGATTAGTAGTACCAATGGCTTTCGGGGGGAGGGGGCACAGAGGTATATATCGCCCATACTATACTGGCGTTCTATACTACCAGGCATTACCCCCACCCCCATCCCACAATACCACTTGAACTGCCGTAACGTACTACCTATACGAGTCATAATAATACAAAGCAATCGGTTGGTTAATAATTCCGAGGACTAACAGGGGACCTACATGGGTATATACAGTGCATCCTGTGCCCCCGTTCTAAACAAACGATTATAATACTGCCTGGCCTAGCATTGCGAACTACCAATACCAGCCACGAGACAATATAAATGATTCGGTAGGTTAATAGTACTAAGGGGGTAATAGGCCAACAGAACATTCATCCTATACTGCCAATATAAACCAATAAGGACTATCTCGCAATACCGCACTGGGCGACCATGCATTACACCCATCCCCACAGTACTGCTTGACCTAGCTATAGCAGACATAGGGTATTATGAAGGCCCAAGGGCTAATAGTATACCTACATGGATATATACCACAACTACCATATCACCCACGCCTTTTACGAGAAGTCCGACACCCCCGACCCGAACAACGTTATGTCTGAATGTATAGTGGACAACAACAGTGGTCAACATCTCTATGACGTCGCGTGAGCATCATGATGTCACGACGAAAATAGCAACGTCAACCGTTTCGCGGAGAAAAATTTCAAGAAAACTCACCTTCCCCTTCAATTTTCCATCACATACCAATGATATATACCCATAGCCCTGGGTGTACATATATCACTACACATACCATAGCATACTATATATGCTGTACATGTCCCACTTGCCGGATCTAGCTGGATGGAGCCGAAGTTTTGCACAGAAAAAAAGTTGCTCCACCGGTTCCTATGGGAATTTAACACTAGCTGCTCCACCAAAGCTCCGGGTAATAAGGGTCGAAAACCTCCGGCTATAAAACTGATCATAATTGTTAGCAATACCACAGGCCATTGTTTAGCCATATACGCAACTTCTCTTATTAAAGAATTGTTTTTTACTAACTATTGCAGTATCGACCTTACAACTGGTGAAACAGTACAAATAACTGTGGCTGTGCATGATGGTTAAAATTCTAATCGTTACCTCTTGTGTTATAATATCAGTTACCTGTTAGCACCGCAACACCGATGGCGTTAAAATGAGACAAATGTGAGGGACCTCTCCAGGGGCGTACATTTTGAGAAGGAGGCGTCACGTCGGGCAGATTATTATTGTCAATAGTAGTCTGTCCAAGCTGCATGCCCGTCTTAATTTGAACAACTCGACACACAGTTTCACATTGCCCTGTGAAATTGAAAATCAGCAGATTATTATATGGAGGTCTGGTTGGCTGAATGATGTCATATAAACTGCTTTGCACTAGGTTACAGCACTTCGTATCAACATACCCAAACACGTGGTCCTAGATAGTTTTTAGAAGTCGCAGCTGCACAAAATATCCAGCATTAACAGAAATAATGTTGTAGGTTGGTTTGTTCAAAAGACTTCCACAGAGACATACAACTGTCACAAGTGGTTGGTAGTTTGGGGATATGCAAGATCAGAGCTTTAAATTAGTGACGGTAATCAGTAATACTGTGGTAAAAGTTGCGGCAGTCTGCAATGGGCTTTACCATGGATTTTTCGTTGTCGTGGCTAATTTTAGTGACTGTTAAAGTCTAACTTCGGTGGGTGTCGCACAGACTGACAAACCTGAAGATAGTTACCGACCTCTCACTTCCCCCGGGGTGTTCTCTACTATCCATAAATTGCATTTTGTGAAGAATATTATTTTAATCTTTCAACTAGTTCCAATGGATGTTACAAAACTGGAATTCGCCAAGGCACTCGCCAAAACGATGTATGAATTCGCCAATTGTCATTCGCCAAGTTCAGACATATATAAGGCCCTCACTATGTAGGCCAGCACAATTCGCCTCTGGCGAAGTTCGTCCTCGAACGAAACTGGTTATGCACGATAGACAAATTTGTTAGGGATTACCAGGACAGCGGCAGACTGTCTGAGACAGTTTGAAATTAGGGCAAATGGATGATTTGTTCAGTAAAATGATAATGCTATTCCATTTTTACACAAGAAGTGTATTCGACCATTTTTCATTCATCTTCGGACGTAATGTCGCCGTCGTGCAACATTATTTAGGTTCAAACGAACATTTCGGTCAGAAATTAAAGTTTGTGTGTTTAACCATGTTGACTTGCCATTGTTGCAATAGAGGTTCTACAATGACCACTTTGTATTTGAGCTTCTACAAGACAATTATTGAACGGGACAACACTCACTAAGAGTTTTCCCATGTCAAAAGACGAGTCAGTTGATAAGGTTAATTAAACATAGGTTTTGTCAAATTATTAATCTTTTACATTGCGTAATGATAAAAACAACTATCGCTATTTACAAAAAATTGCAATTCACATATTATTATTTTTTTTCAGTTTTCGCCTCAAAAAATCTAGCTTGTAACCCTCATTGAAACTAACTAGTTAAGCTCGTTCCAACGAGGATCATTAGCTATGTATTGTTGAAATTGCTGTCTTCTTCTCGTGTTGGATGAAAGGTTAACCAAATCGCATAAAGGCGGATGGAACTCAGAATTCATATCCAGCAAAACCTGCTTTCTTGCAGAGTGCACAGTGGCGTGTCCGGGAACCCCACTCTCCCTTTGGGTCGATTAAGAAAACAACTGCATATTTTTATGCAATTTGTTTCACATAATAATATTGTGCTATACTGTTTGGGGTCTTTTTTCAGAGAATGTCAGAGTGTGAGATGCCAAGAACATTTGATTCACCGGGTAAGCAGTGTACCAACCACTTTTGTAATACAACCACTTTTGCAATAAAATTTATTACAAAAGTGGTAACGCGTACCAACCAGTTTTGTAATAAAACCACTTTTGTAATAAACTAACCATTATTGTGATAAACTCATTTCGGTGATAAATCACGGACGTCCATTTTATAGTCGGACATTAGAGTGGGGTGAGGGACTAGTTTACCTAAACGTGTATGTGTGTCGTTCGATGGAATAACGTGTCCATTCACCAGTTAAAACACGGTAGTGACTGAAGAAAGTACACAACCACTTTTGCAATAAACTTTATTACAAAAGTGGTTATCGCGTACCAACCACTTTTGTAATAAAACCACTTTTGTAATAAACTAACCATTATTGTAATAAACTCATTTCGGTGATAAATCACGAACGTCCATTTTATAGTCGGACATTGGGGTGGGGTGACGGACTAGTTTACCTAAACATGTTTGTGTGTCGTTCGATGGAATAACGTGTCCATTCACCAGTTAAAACATTTTAGTGACTGAAGAAAGTACGCAACCACTTTTGCAATAAACTTTATTACAAAAGTGGTTATCGCGTACCAACCACTTTTGTAATAAAATCACTTTGCAATAAACTAACCATTATTGTAATAAACTCATTTCGGTGATAAATCACGGACGTCCATTTTATAGTCGGACATTGGGGTGGGGTGAGGGACTAGTTTACCTAAACATGTATGTGTGTCGTTCGATGGAATAACGTGTCCATTCACCTATTGAAACTTGGTAATGACGAAGAAAGTACGCAAGCACTTTTACAATAAACTTTATTACAAAAGTGGTTATCGCGTACCAACCACTTTTGTAATAAAACCACTTTTGAAATAAACTAACCATTTTTGTAGTAAACTCATTTCGGTGATAAATCACGGACGTCCATTTTATAGTCGGACATTGGGGTGGGGTGAGGGACTAACTTACCTAAACATGTTTGTGTGTCGCTCGATTGAATAACGTGTCCATTCACCAGTTAAAAGGCAGTGACTGAAGAAAGTACACAACCACTTTTGCAATAAACTTTATTACGAAAGTGGTTATCGCGTACCAACCACTTTTGTAATAAAACCACTTTTGTAATAAACTAACCATTATTGTAATAAACTCATTTCGGTGATAAATCACGGATGTCCATTTTATTGTCGGACATTGGGGTGGGGTGAGGGACGAGTTTACTTAAACATGTTTGTGTGTCGTTCAATGGAATAACGTGTCCATTAACCTGTTGAAACTTGGAAGTGACTGAAGAACGTAAGCAACCACTTTTGCAATAAACTTTATTGTATAATAGGTTAGGTTTGTCATTCAACGTAACCGATGACGTAATAAATTTAGTTCACAATAGGTTAGGTTTGTCATCCAAAGCAACCGACAATTTAATAAATTTACTGCATAATAGGCTAGATTTGTCATCTAAAGCAACCGATAATGCAATAAATTTACTGCATAATAGTTTGGGTTTGCCATCCAACGCAACCGATAATGTGATAAATGCATTGCATAATACATTAGGTTTGCCACCTTAGGCAGTCGATAATGTAATAAATTCATTACATAATAGGTCAGGTTTGCCATCTTACGCAACCGATAATGTAATAAATTTATTGCATTTGCAGTTAAGTTTTCCATGCAAGACAACCGCTGATGTATTAAGTTTATTGCATTATGGGTTAGGTTTGCCATCCAACGCAGCCAATAATGTAATAAAATTATTGCATAATAGGTTGTATTACATTACCGGTTGTAACACTGCTTATCGAGTGGATTGTGTGGGTAATTAAAAAGCGCACAGCTCACGATACATGGTAAAATAGACCGCTGTATTGTTGGGTCAGAGGGGGTATGTCTACCACAGCATATGTCTGGCGGTGTAATTCCTATAACGAAAAAAAAAAATAAAAAGGAAAAACAAGTTACACAAGTTCTCAAAATCTGTTTAATAGGTCACTCGAAAAAGACAGGACGTTTACATCAGTTGGACAAAACGTCAGTGTACAGCTGACTGGCTTTCTCGACTAAACATTCCATGTCAGCAGGATTGGCACATAATGAGCTTTGTGTTGCCAAATGCGGCAATGAAAGCGTTAATAATATTAATCTAAAATGGAATAAACATCTTTTTTATATCTGGTCACGGGTTTTGATGCGCTGATCCACTTTGCATTCGGGGGCCAATGTCCCATGTAAAGAAAGATATTCAATTGGTTGGTAGCACATGGAGGGATCGCGTCAGATTGACCATGAGTGGTCACTGTTACTATTCTGCATTAAGCATAGGTTATTTCTTTTCAAGAACGATGAAAGTTCAGACACGATTATTGCTACGGATAAGTTAACCGTTGCGCAGTCCGTCCATGCGGCACAAGATCAGGGGCATGCGTAACTGGTTTCGTGTTATGTGGAAGGACTAGATCAGAGTAAATAAATTTCTTTTGACTACTATGCATTTGCCAACTGTTATATTGTCAACTGAAACACTCATCCTTCCGGTATGGCAATATACAAATCGGCCCGTAATCAATTGTTACAATGCCAAATTAGGTTCATGAAAGTTCAGACTCAGATGTTTGATAAGATTACATGTGCGACTGCACGTAATTTATTACTCTATTTCAGAGCGAGCAATCGGGCCAGTGGTGAATCCTTTTCATAGATGCAAAGGGATCAAAGTTGAATCCAGTTTATCACCAGCGTTCAAGTTGCTCCATTCTTTCGTGTACCAAAAAGCAAAAGGGCATGTTTGACTTGTCTTGTGGCACGCGGAGAGACAAGACCAGAGGGATAACGTGCAGTTGAGTTTACTACTGAATACTCATTATTTGTTATATTTGTTATGTTCATTAAAAAAAAACACAAAAACAAAACGACGAAAGTTTAGATTCATGTGTCAGAAGTGATATGATGTGAGCCCCTTTTCACGGCTGCAGAGTCAGGCCTGCTATCACATCCCTAAGAGCAGCCGTTTAGTACAGCAGTAGACCAGCCAAAGGCGCCCTCTTGTAATTCAGATGGATCTTGGAAGTCACGTCATGTCACGTGACTGCGGGCGCCCATGTTGTGTTGACATGTAACCAATGTACGTGGTTATGTTGTGACGTCATTGCCATAGCGATACGAGGTTCGAATGCGCGTGCGCAGCTTGGGTGTTTATGAGGACACGTGTTTTGATCGTCCATGTTGTGTATAGGGGCGCCATCTTGACTTCTCAAGTGTCACGTGGTTGCCTGCTGACAAAACCTTACCTCTAGGTATAAGATCGGGGGTATGTTTTGAGGGTATGTTTGATTCGCGGGGAGTATGTTCCGGTAGTATAGTATTACACAAATGAACCCGATTTTCGTGTATTTTACTGGATTTTACTCTGGTAACCATGTTAATGTTGTAGCTGGGACGTGGAAATGTTCCGGATCCAATGTTTGTACAGATTGTGTTTTGGAAAAACATGGAATTACCCCCAAACAACCGATATTAAATATAGAATTACCCAAAACAGCTTGACAATGTCTAAAAAACTATCCATGGATGGAATTTTTTCTGAAAATATCGCGTCTTCCAGACACGATGGACGGCAGCGGCAGTGGCAAATGGGACCAGGAGCTCTCGGGATGAGGCGTCAGAGGCGGCAGGGAACCAGAGGCTCTTCGGGTATGGGCGGCAAGGGGCAGGGGCGGTCAGGTAGCAGAACCCGGGGGGGGGGGCTAGGGGCACTAGAAGCGGCGGAGGCTCCTCTTCTTCCATTTTCCCTCTCTGTTTATTGTTTAAAAAGAGTTATCTCCATTGAAAGTAGAAAGTGCCTGTATGTAAAATGATTTCCCCTTAGAATCCATTTAATGAGTCCTAGTTAGTGACTCGGTGGATCCAAAAATATCGAAATGAGGCTATGATACGTATGATTTTGCGCGCATTGAACTCATTTTCATAATCTTCATTTTGAGACATATGATTTTGCGCGCAATGTGCTCATTTTCACAGCATTCATTGTTCCATTCGACGAAAAACGGTATTCAGTGGGTCTATTTATTTATTTATTTATTTATTTATTTATTTATTTATTTATTTATTTATTAATTAATGTATTTATTTATTTATTGGTGTTTTACGACACTTATATAGTCTGAGTCATTTTGTGTCGGTGACAGTTTTTTGAGTGGAGGAAGCCGATGTACCAGAAGAGAACCACCAAGCAGCGACGAGACCCTATAACCTCTTCAACGTCACATAAGCCAAGACTGCACTACGCACTGTACATCTGTACTACGCACTGCACAATACAGTCAGGATAATTAAGGTTAAGACGCGTGCACACCAGTCCATCTCAGAACACCGTCAGCTTCCCCACCCGCTCCACATGCAAGCAGTCGAGGTAAAGTACCTTGCCCAAGGGCACGAAGTGTTAAACCAAATCAACCACTGAATGGTCACCCCATCAATAGACTAACCGGGTTCAACGGAGCTTAACTTCAGCGATGTTGGTGGCTGATGCACGTCCACCTGTATTGTGATAATTTACTAACACCAGTCAATAGTGTGTAATAAAATTTCTAATTTTCTCGCCTCATTTGGGGTTAACAGTGTGCGGAAGAATTCAACCCGACCTATAAAAAGGGACAACAAGATCGATAGGAACTACGGGGTTTAAGACAAACTGCGCCCGTAGGAGGAATTCGGGCAGACATATCAAAAGCGATAGACGTCAAACCCAGCTTTCCCCATCCATCCGTGTGCAGTAAGATCACTGTGTGGGAACGATTTTCTACTTAACCGGAAGCTACAGATTATCGAGGCGTGAATGTTTAGATTTTTGCCAAAATATCAGCACACACTTCGAAGAAAAACTCCGTAAAAGAACTGAAGATTCTGTTTTACAGCAAGCCTTCAACGATTTCTGGTAAGATAATACAATGGATTATCCTTCGGCTTCTATTATTTGGTCAAATGTTAAACCATTTTTTTAAAAATAAGTGAACTTTTGAATTTAATCATCATAAATTTAGAATATGAGAACGTCTGGTGGCGTGAATAAATTAGAGGTTGATGCGAAATGATTTTAAAAGCAAAATATTTTTCCTGTTTTAAACAAGAAAAACATGCATTCGACCAGGTACATGCATCGTTTCTTCCTCAATGTCTGTTTTAAACATATAATTCATTCATTCAGAAGGGCACTACGTTTTTGATATCTGTCCGATTAGCTGCTGTAGAGTGTAATCATTAGTTTCTGCAAATTCATAAAATAATGTCCGGTTAGTTATGATTATTTATCTTATACCTGTTTGCGATAAAGGGTGTGTAATAAACTTTGTCTTTATTACACGCGTGTGTAATATAGATTTAGTAAGTTCACTATATGCACATGACTCACTATATGCTTCACTTAGAAAAAGATGTTTATGGCCTTTTTGGATATCAAAAAGGCATACGATAGAGTATGGAGGGAAGGTATGTGGCGCAGGCTGGAGGCTATGGGCTTAGGAGGCGAGTTTGTTGGAATTATGAAAGCATTATATAAAGATGTAAAGAGTGAACTTAGCCTGGGAAACATTACAACGAAACGTGTGCCTATGGAGATAGGCCTAAAACAGGGGTGTATCCTTTCGCCGATCCTGTTTGCATTGTACATCAAAGGTTTAGGAGGTGAACTCCTGCGTAGCGAGGAGGGGGTAGCAGTTGGGGACTTGAAGATCCCAGGGCTATTTTTTGCAGACGATATGGTTCTAGTGTCAGAAAGCGAAGAGAGGCTAACGAAAATGCTGCAAATTGTTGGGAAATATGGGAGCAAATGGAGACTCGAACATAATGAAAGCAAGAGCAAAATTATACCTGTGGGCCGCAAAGTGGACCCCACTCGAAGGTGGAGAGTGGGTGAGTTCAGCATTCCGGAAGGGAGAGCAAACTTCTCAGTGTGGGAGAGACAGGTGATTACGAGTATTTGGGGTAAATATAAACATTACAGGAAGAGGCATCCACACAACCACATAAATAAATTGATTCTGAAGGGGAAGCGAATCCTTAACCAAATGAAACTTATAAGGAGAAACGGTTTCAATAAGGTTTTCGTGGGGAAAACCATTTGGGAAATGGTGGGGCTGCCAAGTATAACATACGGTACGGAAGTGGTAACCCTAAACCAGACGGCCGTAAAGAGCTTGGAAATCCTGCAGAACGATGCAGGCCGATGGATAACGGGGTCGAGTAATGCTGCAGCGCTAGAAGCAATCAGGGGTGAGCTTGGGTGGATGAGGATCAAGGACAGGATAGACCTGTTGAAGCTCGGTTATCTTAGTTATTTGGTAAATCTCCCCGACAGCCGATGGTGTAAAGCAATGTTCCTGAGAATTTTCAACTCAAATATCAAAACGGGGTGGATGGTCCAAGAGAGGGAGCTAGTAGAGAACTACTCATTGGAGATCTCGGACCTGGACGTTGGGGCAAACCAGGGTAAAAAAATCGTCAGAGAAAGGGTCATGGAGGATTGTAACCATAATTGGCGAGAGGGGGTCAAATCAAAGAGGTCTTTGGGTGGCCTGCGTGATAAAGATAAGCCAGGTTTTGAAGAGTACCTTGATGGCACCTTTGGGGGTCACTGTTGTTCAAGCTGAGGTCGAGATCCCTGGAGCTGAGGGGGAAAATTGGGAAAGACGGTGAAAGGGAGTGCCAGATGTGTAACTTGGACATGGTGGAGACCCTGGAACACTTTCTTCTAGAATGCCCAAAGTATCAGCCTAAAAGAATGAGATTCACTGGGAGTATAATGGGGAAGTGGGATGGGAGAATGAAGGATATGTGGGTAGGGGGAGACTCAAAGGAGAGGGTTAATATGGTAATCGGAGAGATTGGGAAGAATGGGACAAGGGATATCATCAAGCAGTTCGTCTCCGAGTGTTGGGAGGAGAGGAGAAGCGTGGGAATAGGGAGGCAGTTGGGAGTACAGGGGTAACCATGGCCTTCTCGTCCGAGAACCGCGACAAATCAGCGGCTGGTTAAAGTGTTATTATTATTATTATTATTAGCAACGCTCGACTCGCTTCGAAATTAGGTTACGTGATATAAACAGTATGATATAACACGTGTGGATTAAAGTTGGTTGGTTTAAGTTATTTGAATCATTGAATGTATTTTCATCTCAAATTAAATTGCCATATTTTACTCCAAATCTTACCCCCTCCCCTTCTTGAAGCCAGTTGGCTTTTCACGTGTATTCTGAATCCATACGCAAGGGCAAATTGAAAACTACTAGCTCGAAATTCCGCCATTTCATTCCATAAATGACCATTAGCTCGAAATTCGGCCATTTCATTCCATAAATGACCCGGAAAAAACATTAAAATCATCTTTCAATGTCAGTATAAGATAAATACAATACCATAGTGCGTTTCGAGATGGCTTGTATCTCAACGAGTTCAAAGTGTTATATTCGCGAGGCTCTGTCGAGAGAATATACCACTTCGAACTCGTTGAGATACAAGCCATCTCAAAACACACTGTAGTATTATCGTATCTATACGAAACTAATACTGTTGATATTGGTGTAAATATTGATATTTAGTATACGTTACACCACAGAAAGCGAGTGATATTGAATATACAATTGCGAGGGTGCTCACGAGCGCTTTGCTCAAGTGAGTACTCCCGAGCATTTGTATGTTCAGTATCACGATATGATATGGTGTAACTGACTTGTCACATACGGTTGTTTTCTTAGACAAACAAAAGGCACGACCACAACACGAAAGTCTCATTGTCACTTCTAGCTAAAATGAACTGGATTCTTTCAATCGAGACACCAATATTGTCGTTCTGCGCATTAAACATTCGTAGTTTTTGAGTTTGTAAAAACATTCGTGACTTCGCGGGTTTTTTTCGGCTTGATGTGATATTCAAAGAATCCGTTAAATACAGCATGTGCTCTTATCAACTCTTCGGGATATATCACTTGTTTGAAACAAAAGACTGATGTCATAAGTATGTGCCAATTGTGGATACAGCAACTGTGAGCTTTTTGCCCACCAGTACATATAATATATCACAAAATAAGTTAAGTCCTGAGCTCACATATACAGACTTACAGCTGAGCCAAACAGAGTTATCAATTAACTTAAATTTGAATGGACACTTTGTTAAAAAATTGCACTGATTGCATCTATACAAAGTAATTATTTCCTGCATTGATTCATCAACTGGGGAAATCTGAAATGAATTGTCCACTATACCTGAAATATAACAAAACGAACCTACCATTAGGTAAGAACTAGTACTTTCACCCAATTTATCATCAACATAGGTACCGGGGTATCGACGATTTTCTCTCGTAATCCGTCCGGTCGTGAACTAATCGGACATGTGATTTTGAGCTAATCGGACAGATGAGTCAACTGGACCAAGGGTGAAAAAATAGCTTGTTTTCTACAAACAGGTAACACACGTCAAACGGCCATGTCTCCCAATAAGGAAAAATAATTTATCTTCCGATATTTCGTACAGATATTACCTTACTGGGATGAGTATTACATTAAAACAACAGTTTTCAGTGTGATTTGCATCCTGAATAACCAACTTTATGGGGATTTCGTGACGTTTTTCTCACTTCTAAACGCCAGAAATGCTACATTCACCACAAAACTTGATGAATATTGCAATAATAAAACATATTACTGGTAGTTAAGTCTTGAAATCTTCTCTTTGTGTAATTAAGAGGTTTCAATCTGCCACAGTGTTGGTAACGATTCGATAAAAAAAAAAACGTTTTCACGCCTCGATAATCTGTAGCTTCCGGTTTAATAGAAAATCGTTCCCACACAGTGAAGATTTTAGCGCCCACCAAATTTGGGAATAGATTTGACGCTACTTTGTACTACCCCCTCTCCAAACAAACACACCGTCCGGCCATAAAATGGACGTCCATGATTCATCACAAAAATGGGTGTATTACAATAATGGTTAGTTTATTACAAAAGTGGTTTTATTACAAAAGTGGTTGGTACGCGATAACCACATTTGTAATAAAGTTTCTTGTAAAAGTGCTTTCGTTCTTTCTTCAGTCACTACCAAGTTTCAATAGGTTTAATGAACACGCTATTCCACTGAACGACACACAAACATGTTTAGATAAACTAGTCCCTCACCCCACCCCAATGTCCGACAATAAAATGGACGCTCGTGACTTATCACCGAAATGAGTTTATTACAATAATGGTTAGTTTATTACAAAAGTGGTTTTATTACAAAAGTGGTTGGAACGCGATAACCACTTTTGTAATAATGTTTATTGTAAAAGTGCTTTCGTACTTTTTTCAGTCACTACCAAGTTTCAATAGGTGAACGGACATGTTATTCTATCGAACGACACACAAACATGTTTAGGTAAACTAGTCCCTCACCCCACCCCACTGTCCGAATATAAAATGGACGTCCGTGATTTATCACCGAAATGAGTTTATTACAATAATGGTTAGTTTATTACAAAAGTGGTTTTATTGCAAAAGTGGTTGGTACGCGTTAACCACTTTTGTAATAAATTTTATTGCGAAAGTGGTTGTATTACAAAAGTGGTTGGTACACAGCAGGCCAAACTGTTTTGCTGTTACTTCGTCGCACTACATGTAGTAGAGTTTTACCCCAATAAAATAGTTGCATGGTAAATCATGGTATAGTTTCAAAACACCGCACTCAAGAGAAATCCGCACCAAATTTGGTTCATCGTTTAGTTGATTTTTGTGGGAAAATTTAAAAAAAAACAATAACTAATAACAGTGTGCCCAAATATGAACCCAGAGACTTCGTTTGAACAAACTTGAATCTCATTCCCCTTAGGATACTGCATACTAAATATCAAAACATGCTGACTACTGGATCTGAAGAAGATTTTTAAAGAAAAATTCCTCATATTGAACTAAATTATAATTCGAGCTCCCACAGTGAGCCCAAATATGAACCCAGGGACTTGGCTTGAACAAACTTGAATCTCACCCCTAAGGATGCTGCATACCAAATATCAAAACATTCCGACTGCTAGATCTGAAGAAGATTTTTAAAGAAAATTCCTCATTTTGAACTATGTTGTAATTCGGGCTCCCATAGTGAGCCCAAATATGAACCCAGGGATTTGGCTTGAACAAACATGAATCCCCCCCCCCCCCCCCAAGGATGCTGCATACCAAATATCACAAGATTCTGTTTGGTGGATCTGAAGAAGACGATTTTTAAAGAATATTCCTCATACTGCACTAATTTAAACATTTGGGCTCCCATACAGAGCCCAGATATGGACCCAGGGATTTGCTTTCAATAAACATGTGAAACAATCTTGTGAAAACTAAAAGCTTTTGGAGCAGTGGTTTGGGAGAAGAGTAGTCGTAAATGTTTTCCCCATTACCCACAGTGTTAAAAAATGCTGACTCGAAGTCCCGAAAAAGTACCCTATGATAAAACCGATAGCAGTTTTTTGAACCATTCCATTCTGTTGGTCCTAAGGAAGCTTCACACCAAATAAGAATTCTCAGTGCCGTGTAGTTTTGGAGATATGGGCATTTTAATTTTTTTCTATTTTTAGCTCCTGCAGTTCCCATGAGGTGACTGGAAAAACTTTTTGGCATAAGTTAAGTACTTATGACCCAATAAGCCCTCATATCAAATTTGGTTTAAATCAGCCTCTCGGTTTGGAAAATAGAAATTTTGGGCGGGGCGAAAATACTTGCCCCTCCCATAACGAAGGCAAATATAGCTTCTCGAACTTCTCTTGAACAAATCTGAGTCTATACCTCAAAAGAAAACTGCACACTAAATATCAAGTCTCTGCTACAGCTGTTTCATGAGAAGAAGATTTTTTAAGATTTAAGCACACTTTTTGGGCATGGCCCTACCGAGGAGCGAGACAACTTGATTTAAACAAAATCAAAATGCGATGTCGTAATAAAGTATTATCTCAAATTTCATTTAAATCGGTTCAGCGGTTTTGGAGGAGAAGACGTAAACACCATGTTCACGGACGACGGACGGTGAGTGATCACTGTAGCTCCCCTGACTGAAAGTCAGGCGAGCTAAAAACTCCGAACTCGATAAGACAATCTGAGGATTAGTGATTACAATATTACGTGATACGAGCCTTTATTGATAAGTTCAAAATGTTCAACACATAACATCGCCTGAACCGGAAGTTGGACCTTCGCCATTTTCAAATACGACACACCTCACGTAATGCCAAAACTTTATGCAAAAAGTACAAATGTGGTGTCTCAACCTCTTGTGAAAAGGTAGCGAAAATATGATGAATTTTTGCTTAAAAGCAACCTCAATTTTTCGACCCCTGCCGATCTCCGGTACCGTAAGTCAGATCCGTACCATTGTGGCACCAAATATACTAGACAAGTAGGCATACCTTATCGAAAAACTCCGAACTTGATACGTCAAGTCGTTCCAGGGAAGTAGTGAACACACGATTCCCTTGTAAAGAGCGTTTCATGAAAAGTTCTAAATGTTCATCCCGCAATATCCTTTCAACCGGTAGTCAGAACTATGCCATTTTTGGATAATTTCTAATCCTCGTAGACGGACGGACGGACGGACGGACGGACGGACGGACGGCAGACAGACAGACAGACAGACAGACAGATAATTTATTTGCAGTATATTGAGTATACAACAACAAACAATAAATACGAACATAGCAACTATATATACTGCATGGGAATGGCCCGACATGCTGTCTTCCTGCCATTCCCATTGGAAGAGCCCGGATAGGTGTCCTGACAGCAGAGTTACCAAATACTGTGACGGTTTGCTCTTTATTAAATGGTGAGGTTGCTTCACCCCTAAGTGTAGAGGCGCGACTGGTCCTGATCATAAGCAATGATTCTTCTTTTTACCGTCTACCGGCGCAATGGAAATGCAAGTAATAACTCAGTTCATTGATTTTCCTGTACTATAGACGAGAGAATCCAGAAAACCTGCGCACATTTTGCAAAAAAAATCCGAAGTCGATATCTCAAGCCGCTCTGGATTAGTAAGAAACACACAAAAATTTCATAAAGGGCTATGTCGAATTTTCGACCCCTACCTATCTTCGGAACCGGAAGTCGGATCCGCACCATTTTGTCACAGAATACACTAGACATATAGGCTAGTATGAGATAAAAGTCTGAACTCGACGACGATATGTAAACCGTTCTAGAGGAGTAAGGAACACAAGAATTTCATATAAAGAGCGTTGGTGACGAAGGTCAAGGTCGTCGGACGAAATTCGCAATAATCGCAGCCGGCCCTACGCCACAAGGGCTACCACCCCTGCAAATAGGTTTGTAGGCCTTGCCTTTCTTGTGATCTCAATGGTGACTAATAACAATAATGATAAACCCAATTGATCTCCCGAACCGGAAGTTGGACCCCTGCCTTTTTCGTGCAGATTATAGTAGTAGTAATATAAATAATCAGAACGTGATATGTCCAGCCGTTCCGGGGGAGTTAGAATTTCAGATAAAGAGCGTTGGTGGCTGAGGTCAAGGTTGGGCGAAATTCGCAATAGTCCCAGCTGGCCCTATGCCACAAGGGCTATCACCCCTACAAATATCAAGACTATAGACCTTGCCGTTCTTGAGATCTCAATGATGACTAATAGTGAAAAATAATAATAAAGGGGAAAAAATGCAATTACAATATACTTCCATGTTAACACATGGAAGTATAATAAACTTTGATATCACGTACGTTAGGTAAAGGGTTAACGCATGCGTAATGGAACAATTGAAAACGTGTTTCTAACGTTGCCTCGTCGCCATTTTAAAACTTCAACTTGGTGCCGCTTTATATTTTACGATTTATATAATGACTAGAGGCCCTGACAGTCCCGTTGATGTGACAGTTTGAAGAACCAAAACATATATATGTTTGCTTCCATGTAACCAAATTTGGTTCCCCAGCGAGAACAAACTGAAGTGCCCGTTTAGGTCCCTGGAGGTGCCCAAATTTCTCTGTGTGCATAGTAAAATATTGTTTACCATGGTGTTTCTGCCGATACTATGGTTTACCATTTGTGCCACAGAACTTTTTGATGAGGGTTTGTTTCGGTTAATAAGATGCATGTTACATTCAGCTTTTTATTCTTAAAGAGTTATTATTAACCGCCCAGTTTTTGGTCGCCTTGGATCTGAATCCGTCACTGAGGATGAAGGCGATTCGGATATTTTCTTAAAATAATTACAAAAAAAACATGTGAATAGTAGTATTCTTTCAAAGAAATCCAACTGTGTATTTAAAACCCGACACTTTCAGATTTATCACTGAATGGTCAGAGGTCTAGAAAACAATTCCTCTCTCTTTCATGAAGTTTTGAACTTTGATACCTAGCTTTTTCGGCCTCGCATCACTCGGTATTTTCGGTGGAACGTGTAGTGCTTCTATACTGTCAACGACGGTCTTTATATCCATTTTCTGTCTACAAACATAATTTGGCGCTAAACTGTGTTCCAGTTTGTAATACCTTGGGTCTTTAGTGATGAGAAACTCCCCTTCACGTTTGTTCTCCATTGACGGCCGTACCCACGACTTACTTCCCAAATCCACAGCAGGAAAATGACTAGAGATCATTGACGGCGTTTGTGAATATCCATGTTTCCTGAGAGGATCTAAAGTTGTTGGTGTTCCAACCTGGAATCGCACCGATTCATTAATTGAAGTTCTTTTCACATTTTTCACTGGCGTGAATGTAGCACTGCTTACCATTCGTGAAGAAGTCGATTCATTTCTGTCGTCGGTCTTTGTCAGTGATATTTCTCGACGTAACGCTCCATGTGCGCTCTTGGGTGTAGGCTTTCTTCTCTCGTATCTGGATTCCAATCCAGTGGAAAGGGTACCGAGAGATAGACGTCTGTGAAAGTCAGGATCTTTCAGCAAAGTTTGTAATGCTCCCGATTTGCGTTTTAATTTTTCAACGAACATTTTCTTTTCGTAGTCATTCTTACATATGAACTTGTACCTTTCCTTCCCCAGTTCCCACAATTTCGCTTTTAGCATCCTTTCTTCCGTCACATTGTCAGTTAATTGCCCACACATTCGAGACATATCGTGCTGTGGAATTAGAGTATCATCGTTGCCGCGGATCCATATCTCGATCTCTTTCTTCGTATTTGTCTTGGTTGAAACAAATTTCGATCGCAGTCGAGGGGGAGCGCTTTTTGGTTTGACTTGTCTATTCATCTCAATCGGTCTTCTTTCTTCTGAATCAATCCAATTTTGTATTCAGACTTCCACTTTTATCCATTTTTCTAAAGTTTTATGGAGAGTATATAAATCCTTCAAAACCGTTGATGGAATCAAAGGTCTGATAGGAACCGAGCCATTTTCAAACATTTCCTTGGTAAAACATTTCGTTCCAGTGATGTTTTTTTCACATTCACATTTAGCAAGATAAGTGCTCCACTCCGTCGTTGACAATAGGTTCCTTGTTTATGTTTCGAAACAGCATAACAAAAGTTAGTAGACTGGGTAATGACAACGAGAAACGAGTAAAATCCTTTAGCGCAACAATCCATTGTAATACCAGAGTAACTTCTACAGTTGTATTCAAAATTACTGTCTGCTTATAGAATATGTTGCTATACAACATTATGTGCTATTAATTTGACAATTTTACCAAAGAGAACTCCTACAAAAAGATATTGGGAAATACTGTTGTACTTTGTTCAACAACAGTTAACCCTTTAGACCATGTCTGCCCAACTTTATTTAAAAAATCACAATTAATATTTTTCAGGAGCGCGGTGGCTCAGTAGGTAGAGATGCAGGTTGCAAGCCGAGAGGTCTTCGGTTCGAATTCCGTCTGCGGCAACCGCGTTGTGACCTTTGGCAAGACACTAAATCCCGACTGCCAACGTGGAGGTACTGTGGCGTTGTGTACTGAAGCGTGCTGCACGTCGATGGTGCTCTTGTCTTCAACCAATGCTACCCCTTCTTGTGTGGAGTTAGTACGTTGTGGAGTCTGGCAGTTGCTCACCGTTGATTCTCTCTGGGTACTCCGGCTTCCTCCACCCGTAAAACTGTCCGACACGAGGTGACCCTGGGTGTCGTTAAACCCCAATAAATGAATATAATTTTTTTATGTGCTCCTAAAACATAGCTTATGATCCCTCATCAGAACTTGCTCGTTCAATGAGGGGCAAGAAGCTACGTTTTTGTAGAAAAAAGAAAATATTTTAGTTATCTAAGAGAAAAAATGCAGATGTCGTATGCTACACGTGTTTAAGGATTGAAGAGAGTCGATTTGCCTGCAACCGTCTGGAAACATCTTGTGTTTTAGGTACAGAAATAGATCATTTATCTTGCACTATATAAATGTTAAAAATAGTACACGGAGCTTGCTTTCTGAATCAATGTTGTTGGATGTATAAAGGGATCCCATTTCCCTTATTTACAGTTTTAACCCTTTACCTAACATGAAAAGCAGACGACACTTGCAAAAACAATTCTTGAATAACTGATTTTTTTCATTTTTTGTCTCAAAAACATAGGTTATGACCCCTCGTTGGAACGAGCTCGTTCTAACGAGGGGTCATAACCTATGTTTTTGAGAAAAAATTATGAAAATTAATTGGCCATTTTTGAGAATAGCGCTGGCCGGTTTTTTGCCGTTACGTTAGGTAAAGGGTTAAGAAGGATATGTAGAAGTAGAAACTGGAATCTGTTAGAGTCTAATTTTCTTTCTACCAGCAGAAGTTGAAATGCCTACTGGTAGAATCTCAGATTCTACCATGAGAAATCGGAATAAAAACTTCTATTGTTAGAAACTGAGATTAGCTATTTTAATTGCTCGAACTCACTCGGTTTCTGCCATGCAGTTGAAGTTGGAATTCTATTCTTTATCATAAAAAGAGGAAGCATTTATTTCAAATAAAAATAAGGTAAGGGAGAAAGGGGAAAATATGATAAAAAGAACAAAAATTATTTGCAGAAAAATTCTAAATTATCTTGCTTTACATATGAGAGAAATATTGTATAGTAATATGTTTATGATATTGTCAATTCCTTCTTGAGTTTAATTGGTCAAATCAGGACATGAATTAACTGAAATAATATAATTATACCGTTTCCAGTGGGTACCTCCTTACCAGTTGAACCTGTAGTTTCAAATTGAACTTGAAATTCCAAGTCTTATCAGTAGAATTTTGAATTTCAAACTGTACCGGAAAAATCTCAGATCTACCGATAGAAGTTGTGTTTCAACATTCGTCCAGTAGGACTTGGAATTTCAACTTGTATTGGTAGAATCTCAGATTCTATCGGATTTCATGGCAGTTTCTACCACGACATAATTATAGGCCTACATAAACATAGGCTATGGAGATTTTAGTTTAGAAAAGAACTTTTCACATTCTCGAAAGGACAAAATAAAAAATAATAATTAATCACTAATGTTAGGGTTAAGTTTGATGATTTACACAAACAATTATTTTCAGTAACAGGTTGTTCATAAACCTCTTAATAAAACATATAAGCCTAAGCCTTTGATCGTATGTATGAACTTGCAGTCCGGAAAACGCTCATTCCCCTCCACTGTTGAAAGGGCCCGAAGCGTGAAGAAAACAGAATGCTCAAGAAATATAAGTAAAGAACTTATGCAGTGGATTAATGTGGTATTGTTTGTTGTATAATAGTAAGTTATACCAACCAAACAGAAGGATTTATCTGACGGAAAAATAAATTGTTTACCGTGGTGTTCATTTCCCGCATTCATTCATTCATGATGCAAATGGATCCATTACCGCTTCTGTGGACATAAAGATCAAAGCCTGTAAGCTTAAGATAGGCCTACATGCGGACAGACTGTATTTTTAGTTTTGTAAATTCCATTAGATTCACCCATAAAATGATTTTAATTAAACAATAGATTTGCTGTATACTCGGTGTGTGTGTGAGGAGTGGAGAGGGAAGGACATGGGCGAATCGCACACATTAACCTCCCCACCGATGGAACACCTGCACCCGCCCAATAAACAAAAAGTTGGCACCGCCATTGTATATGTCTCTTCTCTCATTTAGCTACAGAACTTGACACCCGAATTCTCTTTCAATCATCGTGAAACGAATGAAAAAACTGAGTAATTTCTGACATTACCAGTAACATACCCAATGGGTGGTCGGAGGTACTGCCCTTTACCCCAATTCATATACACTACCCCAAAATCTGAATTCTGACATCTATATGGAGCGGCAGGTGAAATGGGCTAATGTAGTTACAGGTAACACGCAACATGTATTGTAAATTGACGCGCTATCGAACGTCAAAATGTCCGTAGATGCAGCCAGTTGGGGTGTATTTTAAAAACACTATCAGGCTTACTGACTCCTTTTCAATACCTCCGCCCAGGCGTCCATCTATCGCGATGTGTCTACGGCATTGCGGCCAACCATGCTGGACCCCCCCCCCCCCCTCCTCCCCGCGTATATAATTCCCGATCCTTCCCCAATATACTCCTACTCGCCTGGACATAATCTAAAATGTGTGTGAAGTCGTTCGTCTCTCTTTTTTGTAGACTCTGAGCCGTATCTCCCAAATTGTGTATCTGAGTGTGCAATAATTCTTTCTATACGTATTCATCTAGAGAAACTGCATATGTTTCAAATCGACAAGTTGCGCATTGGAGAATAAACCACGGACAAAGTATAGCCAATTTTTCTCTATTTTACGTTGAAATTGAATCGATATGCTACGGTGGCTGGGAAAGGACATCATATGATTTTATTTTTCTTGTAGTATATATCTCCAGGATCGGATTAAGCTAGTGCGGGGCCTGCAGCATAATTTATTGTAGTGGTATCAACAAACGAACAATTACAAATTTATGTAATTGTTGTGACTGTGAGCGCGTGTGGATAACGCGCACTCAACAACCAACCAGAAACAGTGATCTGAAAACCCTCCGTTTAATTGTTGATTGGAACTCACTTCAGTTGGAAAATTTAAACACTCAAAACACTCGTGTGTGTTCTTAAATTTTAAAGCCTTCAAAATACACTGCACTTAAAGTGAGTAACGAAATGAACAATCCAGTTTATAGCATATGCTACATTTGCTACTAGGATAATCCGGCACTGAGTATCTAGGATAATCCGGCACTGAGTATCTCGATCTATCGACTTATTATCTCGATCGATCGACTTAGTATCTCGATCGATCGAGTTTTATATCTCGAGCGATCGAGTTTTCTTTCTCGATTGATCGACTTAAGATCTCGATTGATTGAGTTTTCTATCTCGATCGATCAATCGACTTATTATTTCGATCGATAAAGTTATTATCTCGATCGATCGACTTAGTTTAAACAATATTTATTACTGAAAGTGACAATTGTACACATCACGCAAACAGATAAAAATGAACAACTCATGAAATTAATAGCATACAATACCTCGATCGATCGACTTAGTGAAAAGGATTTTCCAAGCAGTGTCCGTAGTATATGAGGGACGATTCGTACCTCTTTACCCAGAGCTTTGCGGGAGCAGCTAGTGATAAATTCCCATAGGAACCGGAGCTTTTGCCAGAGCAACTTTTTCCTGTGCAAAACTTCGACCCCTCCCTCTAGATCCTCCAAATGGTGTACGTACTGCATATATAGTATGCTTTGGCATGCATACTGATATGTGTACACATAGGGCTATGGGTATATAGTATGCGTATGTGATGGAATATCGATGGGGAAGTTGGGTTTTCTTGAAACTTTCCCCGCGAAACAGTTCACGTTGCTATTGACGTCGTGACGTCATTATGCGCACGCGACGTCTTAGAAACGTTGACCGCTGTTGTTTGCATTGCATAATCTGATATGATGTTATTCGGGTAAGGGTGTGTCGGCCTTCTCGTAGGGAGTGATCTCGTAGTAAAGTATGGGCGTTATATACCCTTGCGGGTCCTCTGTTAGCCCTTGGTAATATTAATCCATCTTTTACTTCATATTATCCTATGTCTGATATAGGTTTTGCGTAATGCTAGTCCAGACAGTATTGTGGGGTGGGTGGGGGTAATACATGGTCGTCTACTGTAGGTCCCCTGGTGGTCTACTTGGTAGTTTGGAATGGCAGTGTAGTGGTCTCTTGTTGGTCCTTAATATTATTAATCCACCTTTTACTTGAAATTATTCTATAATTAGTATAAGTAATACGTAATGCTAGCCAAGCGGTATTGTGGGGTGGGTATAAGGCATGGTTGTCTAGTGCGGTAGTATAGGATGTGCGGATTGTACCCCAATATGTTCCATCTGAACCCTTGGTACCACTGTTTCTTTTTTTATTAGGGTTTAACGACACATTAACAGCCAGGGTCATATCATGTCGGTGACAGTTTTACGGGTGGAGGAAGCCGAAGAGAACCACCGAGCAACGACGAGCAGCTGTCAGCTCTCCAACATCGTAAATCTGAACTCTGCACCGTGGCACAGGCAGGGTTAGATTGGTTGAAGACATGCGCACCATCGACGTGCAGCACGCCTTAGTACACAGCGTCATCGCGCCCCCATGTAGGCATCAGGGGTTAAGTGCCTTGCCCAAGGTACCACTAACCTACCGAATGCTTTGCGTTATCATATGACTGGTTGAGGGAGTACGTAATGCTAGTCCATCAGCATTGTGACGTAGGGTGGGGGTTGATACATGGTTGTCCAGTGCGGTAGTATAGAATCTGCGGTTTGCACCTTTGTACCCCTGGTGGTTCAATGTTAGCCCTTGTTACCACTATCCATCTAGGACTTGTGCTGGTCCATAGATAGTATAGGTAGTATGTATTTGGGGTGGTGATAATGCATTGCTGTCCAGTGCGGTAGTATAGGGTGTAGGGTCTGTACCCCAGTCTGTTGTTAGTATTTGGTACTAGTACCACATGAAATGTATTTTACCAACGGGGGTTGGTATAGGTAGTACGTAATGCGATACGGTTGACGTTGCTATTGACGTTGTGACGTCTTTGTGCGCACGCGACACCACAGAAACGTTGACCGCTGTTGTTTGCACTGTACAATCTGATATGACATATTCGGATAAGAGTTTGTATGCCTTCTCGTGTGGGTGTGATCCCATAGTATAGTATGGGCGTTATATACCCCTGCAGGTCCTCTTTTAGCCCTTGGTACTATTAAACCATCTTTTACTTTATATTATCCTGTCTGATATAGGTTATACGTAATGATAGTCCAGACAGTATTGTGGGGTGAGTGGAGGTAATACATGGTCGTCTACTGTAGGTACCCTGGTGGACTACTTGGAAGTTTAGAATGGTAGTATAGTATGGACGTTATAAACCCCCCCCCTCCCGTAGGTCATCTGTTGACCCCTAATATTATTAACCCATCTTTTGCTGTATATTATTCTATAACTGGTATAGGTAATATGTGATGCTAGGCATAGCGGTATTGTGGGGTGGGTTAAGGCATGGGTGTCTAGTGCGGTAGTATATGATGTGCAGTTTGTACCCCAGTAGGTTCCATCTAACCCCTTAGTACCACTAACCTACCGAATGCTTTGTATTACTATGACTGGTATAGGTAGTACGTAATGCTAGTCCATCAGTATTGTGGCGTGGGGTGGGGGTAATGCGTGGTTGTCTAGTGCGGTAGTATAAGATGTACAGTTTGTACCCATGCTGATTCAATGTTAGCCCTTGGTACCACTATCCATCTAGGACGGTGTACTGGCCCACAGATGGTATAGGTAGTACGCATTGCTAGGTGAAGGAGTATTGCGGATTGAGGTGGATGATGCGTGGCTGTCTAGTGCGGTAGTATAGGATCTGTACCCCAGTTGGTCTATTGTTAGTATTTGGTACTACTACCCCACTGAATGTATTTTACCATCGGGGTGGTATAGGTAGTGCATAATGCTAGTCGATGTAGGTCTCTTGTTGGCTAAAACCAAGCATACTACTACCTCACTGAATGTATTTTACCATCGGGGGTGGTATAGGTAGTGCATAATGCTAGGCTATGCGGTATTACGAGATAAGTTTAGAACGGTAGTACGGGGTGTACGGTCTGTACTCCATAGGTCTACTGTTACCCCTTAGTACTACAAAATCACCCAATGGTTTGTACTATCCCTTGGGTAGTTCGGAATGCTAGATCATGCACTGATGTGTGGTATATGCTTGGTTTTAGCCTCCTAGTAGAGTATGGATGGTCTTCTGACATTCTAAGACTTGGCCGAGGGTAGAGGCCGTGATCTGGGATAGTTAGCAGGCTCTTAGTAATGCTACAAATCAGCAGTAATGGTGCAAAGCTGTAAGGGTGGCACAAAACTATGGTGTTGAGTGCCTGCAGTCGATCATAGGCAAGATGGTAGTGACTATGAACAAATCAGTAGTAGTGGCCTAGACGCCGCCAGGGACAAATGGGTACTAGGAACCATAACACTCTTCAGATAGATGTCCTCCAAAAGGTTTCCCCAACAGGTATCACCAAAAAGTATCCTCAAAAGGTATCCTCAAATAATACAACACCATGTCATAGGTATCCTCAAATACCCAGATGAGGATGAGAGGAATGGTAAATTATACCTTATTGCGGGATTTCTTCATAGCCTTCATGGAATCATGCGATAGAAAAGGGGTGCCGAATGCCAGTCGTTTTTAGTTAGGGGTGCTGGAAACGGGGTGCCACGGGACATGGGCGTTCAATACCCAGATGATGATAAGAGGAATGGTAGATTATACCTCAATGAGGAATTTCC
Organism: Pictodentalium vernedei; assembly: GCA_031216915.1. Taxonomy (NCBI): domain Eukaryota; kingdom Metazoa; phylum Mollusca; class Scaphopoda; order Dentaliida; family Dentaliidae; genus Pictodentalium; species Pictodentalium vernedei. The sequence goes on from CM062297.1 coordinate 603,126,188, forward strand.
TTATGCCCATCATATCCTCATGCGACAAAAAGGGGATTCTCTGACCAGAGACGTTTTCCAAAAAGGGACTCCACAGAATGTGGATGTGGTAGTTAGATATCCAGATTAGGTTATATATCGATATTAGGTCTAGCCAATAAGAGTCGTAAGAGGAGTTACTCGGTCGAGAAATTATTCTGTCTTATTTGATTATAAGATTCGAGCCAATCGAGCAGGGATGAGTATTAAGCAATAAGCCATAGATTAATTACTCGAACGAGTGACTCCTCTTACGACTCTTATTGGTTACACGAAAACGGATTACTTATATCAGATGGTAATGTATGCAGATACTTAGCAAAGCTTGGGTTCGGGAGTACATGAAATCAACAGTGCGCATGTTTGCGTCTGAAAGTAAATGTTTCATTTAACTTTGTCGTCGACGCATCTTCCATGTCCGCGTATTGATACTGACCGGACATCTTAGTTTATTCCCAATTTCCTGTAGAGTGTATAAACCATGAGAGCAAGCCATATGTGTAGCAGGGTGTCGAGAGCTGAGCCGAATGGGGTGCAGTTGCTAATGTACGGGATGTCAACTAACTATCTGTGATTTTATCGCTGCCAAAATGAAATCGAATGGTGGCCTATTCAGAGTTTGTTCTTGCTAACTGTGACAAACCTTGATGTTCATGTGTAACCATTTATGGGCAATGACGGTCCAAACACCAAGTTGTATGTGATGCAGAATGTTCGTTGCTGTGGACTAAAGGAACCTCGAATTAACACAAGTTTATGAGAGAGGTACACCCACGTCACCCTAAGCGACGACCCCTAGCTGTCAACCTTTAAATTTCATCTTCGCTATATTAATTCAGGACACCCGCACTTGAGTGAAAAAGCAAAGCAAATCTGAGATCTTGTCAGTGGAATTTCAATGATTTTCGTTCTTCAATGAGCACAAAATTCAAGTATTGTCAAAGTAGTCCGAGGGCAAAAATCAAGAGAGCTCACCCAAGAGCTACACATAGTTTCAAGGCATGAATTTGAAACAGATAATTTATACTGAATATGTCTTATTTTGGATGTCATATCACTGTTATTTATTTATTTATTTATTTATTTGTAACCGGAAAGAACCACAGAGCAGCGATGAGAAGCTGTCGAACTCTTCAATTTATACTAACCCCACACAACCAGGTTCAATATTGACGGAAGGCATGTGTAACCATCACCGTGCAGTACACTTTAACCAACTGTACCACCGTGCTCCCAGTTAGACAACTGGGAGCAAGTGCCCTATCCAAGGCGTAGGTACCTAGAAAGTGAAGGAATAACTATAGCAAAATGACCCAAAGTATATCAGGGTGCCACTTCATAACCCAGGTTTGGGAATGAATGCCTATAAAGTTGATATTTTTCGAGAAAAGGGGCGAGGACGAGTCCCTGTCACTCCAGACTGCACCGTTTGCACCATATCTTGCTTATTCGACATTCTTTATCAACGGATAAAGAATGTCGAATAAACTTTAGTTTAATTAACACGTACCGTACAGGTACACCGGCTCGAATCGGGTTCTACAAAACTTTTGTATGACCGACTGTGTGTGTGTACACAAGTCCAAGTATCAAATCTGCATCGCGCGATGGCTCAGTGGTTACGACATTGGACTTCAAACCGAAAGGTCCAGGGTTCGATCCCCGGGTTAATGTGGTGTGTCCTTGGGCAAGACACTTAATCCCGATTGCCCACATGGGGGCACAGTGGCGCTGTACACTAAGGCGTACTGCAAGTCGATGGGGCACTTGTCTTCAACCAATGCTAACCCTGCCTGTGCATGGCAATTGATCGCCGATGCTCAGTGGTTCTATCCTGGTACTCCGGTTTCCCCACCCTCCACCCGTAAAACTGATTGACACGAGGTGACCCTGGCTGTCGAAAGTGTCTTTAAACCCCAATAAATAAAATAAATAAAGTACGTGATTAACGGCAAGATATCTTAGACTGCAATCCCGATGAAATTGTCCCGACTGGAAAAATTATTGAGAGGGTGGGGGTCGCAAATCCTAACACCCCCTCCATAGGGAATCCCTTGCGTGAATTTAATAACTGCCAAAGGAGGAACTATCCTTTCGACGTGTTTTTCCCATTGGAATCCATTTCTTCGCACATTAGGTTACCGGCACTATTCGATATAAGGACAAAAATTTAAATATAAACGTGAAACGTACGATGGGGTTACGTACACTTTATCGACACTAAACCAATAAAAGCTCGATTACAAAAAATAAGACAGTTTTAGAGATGGCCTACACCTTCTCAAGGCAAGCCTGAATCCACAACTGACAGTTAAGTGTTATAGTTTCCGTACCGTACAGTCGAATGATCCTCGGTTCGAATCCAACCTGCGGCAACCGCGTTGTATCCTTGTATCCCTTAATCCCAGTTGCTCACGCGGAGGCAAGGTTGCGTTGTGTAATAAGACGAACTGCACGCCGATGGTGCGTTTGTCTTCAACCAATGCTAACCCTGCATATGTGAATTTAGAACGTGGGGGAGTCTGACAGTTGCTCGCCGTTGCTCGGTAGTTCTCTCCGGGTACTCCGGCTTCCTCCATCCGTAAAACTCTCCGACCGAGATGACCCTGGCTGTCGAAAGTGTCGTTAAACCCCAATAAATAAATAAATAAATAAATAAATAAATAAATAAATAAATAAATAAATAACTGCACAGTCTAATTCGACGATTTGATTAACAAGATAAATCTAGCCATCTGCGGTTCACCTGATGTATAGTGGATGCCCATGTGTCAGTGTGGATAATATGTTACCCCATACATTTATCTATTACTCCTGCACGTGTCTCCTATGGTATGGGACGTTATTAAATTGGCTTCCAGCGACCAGAAGACATGTGCTCCCCCCCCCCCAAAAAAAAAGCCGCCGCGCCATGATTTGATGCGTGGTGCCCCCAAACCCAAACAGATTCATTTTTTATATTAATAACGCCCAAGATGCAAAGCTTACTCTTTTATCCACATAACTTTCGGATTTGACCTACGGTCTTGACCTTCGAACATTACATTATGTACGAAACAAAACCGTACGATAAAAGGCCAATCGTATCAAAAGTTATGGTGGTACAACAAGTGCCCACCCCAGTCGAACAGTGCACAGTCGGGCAACTGCCCCCAGATGAACTGGCAAGCAGGACAACTGCCCCTCTAGTCGAATTGGCAGCCACGACAACTCCCCTTCCAGTCGAATTGGCAACCAGACCAACTGCCTCCCAGTCAAACAGACAGCCTTTTCCTTTACTAGGGTACTAATTTTAGTACTGAAGCATTTTTGGGTGTGCATCCATTTGAAACTGTTCTGTCAGTAACGTCAAAGAAATGTTGGAGGGTCAACAGTCACAACTGTACAATTTTTAGACAAATTTGCAGTTATTAATTCTGCTGGAATAAATGTTTCAGCTGAATCTAGTTTTGTTATATGATCTAACCCTTCTTCTGGTTATTAAGCACATTCATTTTAAATGGCCATGAACGGCCACATATTAACAGAAACAGTGCCAGGCTTATTTAAGTGTCTTTTGTGAGGTTTTGGGATCATATAATAAATTGAATCTTCAGCTCGTCCCCAGTTTATTTATTTATTTATTAGGGTTTAACGACACTTTCGACAGCCAGGGTCACCTCGTGTCGGACAGTTTTGCGGGTGGAGGAAGCCGGAGTACCCGGTGAGAACCACCGAGCAACGGCGAGCAACTGTCAGACACCCCAACGTACTAACCCCCAGTTTATATCGAAATTTACAAAACTCGTCCAGTAAATGAGATCCGGACCTAATTTACCGAATTCATTTTGTGTTTTGATATAAACCGTTGACTCGTTGTAAATCATTTATTTATTGTACATGATTTCCACTTCGCATTACATTCTTAGATATCTGAGCTACAGGAAACACTTATAAAGAAACTTGAAAGTCAAGATCATCAGCCCTTAAGCATTATACTTCGTTTCATAGCAGTCATGTTGGTGGGACGTCCATCTTAGAAGCCGATCAGACGAAAACGGCACCAATTTTCGCTGGCGAAAACGGTACCAAATTGGCGAAAACCCCACCATGTAATGGCAAGTATCGCTGGAGAAAACGGCACTAAATTGGCGAAAACGGCACCAAGTAGTGCTAACGGCACAAAACTGGCAAAGGAACAACACTTTCTGTTGCACGATCAAATATTTTACTTTCCACAGATCGTGTTTTATTTCCTTTCTTTTTATTTTGTTGGGCGGAGGGGGAGTCGTCGATATTTTTTTTCACAAAATATTGTTTCTCCCCATATGTACACGACCAACACGAGGTTCAAGATTCGTACGTTTTGGATACTATCGGCTGTTATCATGGTAACAGTAGGGCACACAATCCTTTCCTTATATTACAACATTTACAGGAATGGTGGATGCCCAATGAAAGTGTGTGACGGAGGAGGGGGGGGGGGGGCATCTGGCAATTGTCCAAGAACCACCAGACTGGCGAATTTGAAAAACAAATCAACTGAATTGCAATTCCTTCGGGTTGGAACATTTTTAAAGTAGAATAGATAGACCGATCGAATGTGGAATTCATTTATAAAAATTTTTTGTGACGTTTGCATTCAATATATTACATGAATAGTACGGACCGATTTTTGCGAGGGCGGGTGGTGGGGGGAGCAGTTATGCCCGAAAAATCTTGAGATCACCCGAAAACTGTAGTTAAACTTTTATCGTTTACTTGAATGATTGGTACCATATCAGTGTGCAGTGCACGCTCAAATTGGGGTGAAAATCAACCCCCCCCCCCCCCCCCACGTTTAAATGGGGGAATTGCGTTTTCACCTCCACCTGAAGGTGCACTGCATAATGCCTTGGTTGAGTAGTCAGATAAAAGATCCTATTTCTGCATTTTAATTTTTTTTAAACCAAGCATAAAGTTTTATTGCCTGAAATGTGTTGTTGTGATCGACTGGGGGCACTCCCCCTGCCCCTCTGCCCCCTCCCTCCCACAGCCGACCCATACGACCATGTGAATTCCTGTATATATTGTTACGTTTTCAATTTCGGAAAACAGTAAACTCGATGAGGAATTTAGTAATATACCTATTCAAAAAAGTGTTGAGTCGCGTGCATGACCTCAGCCTCCACACAGGTTCCACCGTGTCTTTCTGAGAATGTCAAAAGACCATCCATACTCTACTAAGAGACCAGAAATCAAGCATACACCAGAAAACAGTGCATTACCTAGCATTCCGAACTATCCACTGAATAGTACAAACCATTTGGGTGATTTTATAGTACTAAGGGGTAACAGTAGACCTATGGAGTACAGGCCGTACATCCCATACTATAATACAAATCATTCGGTAGGTTAGTGGTACCAAGGGTTCAGATGGAGCCTACTGGGGTACAAACCGCACATCCTATACTACTACACTAGACAACCATGTCTTATCCCCACCCACAATACCGCTTGGCCTAGCATTACGTACTACCTATACCAGTAATAGAACAATATAATGTAAATTGTGGATTAATAGTACTAAGGGCCAACATGGGACATTCGGTATATATAACGCCCATACGAAACTACCATTCTAAACTACCAAGTAGACCACAAGGGTACCTACAGTAGACGACTATGTATTACCCCTACCCACCCTCAATACTGCCTGGACTAGCACTACGTATTACCTATATCAGACATAGGATAATATAAAGTAAAAGGTGGATTAATAGTACCAAGGGCTAACAGGGCCCCTCAGGGGTATATAACGGCCCAATCTCCACGCAATGATTTCTCCCTTTCAGCGGGATACATCTCTGCCAGAAGTTTCCGAATATGCAAGAATCTTGCAGATTGGGAATCGTGCTGTACGGGTTCATAAATTCAAATCAGTCCGATTTTTAATTAAACACATTTTATTACCTGAGAAGGAATTTTCAAAAATACTGTTTGAATCAATTAAAAATTGGGGAAAGTGAAATAAATATAGTCCGAGTAAGAATACACCGACAATCACGTGATATTTGTAAACAAATAAACGCACGTGTCATTTAATTGTCAGACGACAATCGGCATGGAGTTTGACGAAGCACTGCAACGCAGTGTGCAATTGTTAAACTTGGGCATCGTTTTGAAAGAAAAGCAGATTGACGCTTTAAAATATGTGTACAATCATCGGTGTGATTTAATCGTGAATCTGCCGGTGGGATATGGGAAAAGCATTATTTATTATGTTCTTCCAACTGTACTCGAGTTGAAGATGAACAGAAAAAACGTTATTGTTGTTGTCATAAGTCCCCTGAACATCATACAGACAGATCAACTTGAGAAAATGCATTCGCTCAAAATATCGGCGTGTAAACTGAACATTAGTAGAAATGACCATGGAACTGATATTCAAACTAAATTTGAAAGTGGGTCTTATAGCATGAACGAGGTGAAAAGTGGAAAGTTTTCTATTGTTCTGTGTCATCCAGAGGCTTTACTAAACACGAGTGAAGGACTTGCTCTCATCGGAGATGAAGATTTTCAACAGAATGTGCAGGCAATTGTGACTGATGAATGTCACATAGCTGAGATATTGTAAGTCTTTTTGTATCTAATTAGTGAGAAAATTGTCTTTTATTGGGCTTTAGTGACACTTTCAACAACCCATGGTTATATCAACTACAGTTTTTTATACGTATGTGTGTGTGTGTTAGGGAGGGGGGGGGGGGCTGAAAAGAACTATCAACCAGAAGCAAGTAACTACAAAACTCTTCAACAACATAGGCATGAAGACAGGTTCACCCCTTACTGGTGGTGTATGAGGAGCCGCCCCGAAAATATTTTTTTAAAATTTTGATGGTCTGTGAGACTGATATGGATTGTAGAGCCCCAGCTGCCTTTTTGACCTTGTAATTGAGGAGTAACTCGTCACTTTTATGGGTATGAGTACACTGTACACCTGGCTGAATTTGGTGGAAAAGTTCTCCTGTAATTTTCTAAAATATCAATGTGAAAATGGAATTTTTCGGGCAGTTTTCGAAATTTTTTTAACCCAAGCTTGCCAGAACAAAAATATCGAATCACCCGGAAAATTACATTTTTTCAGACTCATAGAGGGAGGCAACTCTTCCCCCACCAGAGATGGGAGGAGTTAAAATTGTCTTAACGTAGTTAACGCGTTAACGAAATAACGCGTTAATAAAACGCTAAATGTGGTCTTGTGTACATATAATGAGTAATATCGACAATTGCTCAACCTAACATGATGTTACATGTTTTAATGAACAAATAAATGACTAGTAACTCATGAACAGCGTTCTTCTCGTTCTTTGAAATACTGGAAAAACTCCGGACTCCGGCAAAGTTCGATGAGTGCGTGCTTCGAGCGGTCAAAAGTTCTATACTCTTAAGTTAAGTCAAGTTAAGTGATAGTCGCTCACTCCGAATTATCATGCATAAATATTATTGTCCGAGCCACATCTTTAGACAAAGACATCCGCCTTTGCTCGAACACCAGGCCATATGCCGAAAACAGCCGCTCCGTCCATGCGGGCGTAGCAGGAATAGCTAAGTATCTTCTTGCAAGTCCCGCCATTTTGGTAAGGAGTCTTTCGTGGTCTTGCCACCATTTCAAAGGGTCGGCTGTGACAGGAGCAGTCCGGAACTTATCATACTCAGCAACTTCATCAGCAGATGATTCTTGGTCGTTCGATCCAAGCAATTCTTCAAGAATTGATTTTCTTGCTTGTTTCATGGGTGGAGGTTGAACGTCCAGCGAAGAAGAAGGATTACTGACTTCAGTCACTTCATCAGTTTCACTGGTCGCCACTTTGCCAACTTCTTCTCTCACCGTTCGCTTCACTGATGCGGCCACATGTGGTTTGACAAATGATAAGTTTTTGAAACGCGCATCCAAGTAAGAGGCAATCATGGGAATACTCGTATTGAAGACTCGCGTTATTAACGTGTTAATTTTTTTCTAACTCAGTTAAAATATTTTAACGCGTTAACACGTTAACTCCTCCCAACCCTGTCCCCCACCCACAACCCTTACACACCTATGAGTATGTCGGGAATAGACTATCACCTAGCTAGACTTTCTAGCTTCGAAGGAGGTTATTTTCCGATTTTGAAATTTATGTGCTCCTTCTAGTGGGCGACCAATAAATATCCGATTACCGGGTATAAAAATCAGCGCCGACTGGGCTCCATTTTATTGTTTTATGTATTGGTGTTTAACGTCACATTTATGCACAATGGCTAATCGTGACACAACATGGGAGATAAAGTCAAATTTAGTCAATCGTTTATACCCCATGCTGCCCATTTTGAAGGACTTCCACCCCAAGCATTGGTGACTGGGTCATATTTTACCAGTAAAGCAGAACATGTTTACTTTGAAAAGTAATTGATAACATTACTGATTACATTCTGCCTTTTACATCCGTAGGATGTCGTTTATTATTACACTAGCCCTCATGGGGCTCTTGGGAAGAGAAGCAGTGCTTGTTTACTTTGGTAAACAAGTTCTGTTTTATATGCCTAGGATTGAAGTATTTTAAAACAGGCCCTAAGTTATCAAAAACCCCAATAATAATTATTATTTCTACAGCTGCGAAATAGTAGGTTAACCACGAAAATATTTTCACATTTATCTTTTGTTGACAACCCCATCAATTGCAATCTTTTCTTGCAAAGTTCGTCCAGACGGCTTTCGAAGTTTGCAAAATTTTTAATTATCAACAAATGAAAATTTGGGAAAAGATGTCCTAGGGTTATCCTACACCTGTTAATGTACTTGGTGTCTTCCATAGGTTTAAAACTTTAGTCATATGTAGTAAATCGTTGAAACCATGCTACCCACTGTAGCAGACGTCCACCCCCTGGCATTGGTTACCGGGTCCTACTTTACTGGCAAAACTTAACTTGTCTGTCACAGTAAACAAGCACTGCTTCAACTTCCTGTGTAGACTGCATGAAATATTGAAATGTATGCATGCTTGTGAAATTTATTGACAATTTATTGGAGAATGACCAACATCATTCCCCAATAAACTGTCACAAAACAAATTTCATAAGCATACATGCTTATCTTCCAACTTCCCGTATAGACTGCATGAAATATATAATTGTATAATATGCTTGTGAAATTTATTTTTTGACAATTTTTTGGAGAATGACCACCATCATTCTCCAATAAACTGTCACAAAACAAATTTCATAAGCATACATGCTTATCTTCCAACTTCCAGTATAGGCTGCATGAAATATTGAAATGTATGCATGCTTGTGAAATTATTTTGTGACAATTTATTGGAGAATGGCCAACATCATTCTCCAATAAACTGTCACAAAACAAATTTCATAAGCATACATGCTTATCTTCCAACTTCCAGTATAGGCTGCATGAAATATTGAAATGTATGCATGCTTGTGAAATTATTTTGTGACAATTTATTGGAGAATGGCCAACATCATTCTCCAATAAACTGTCACAAAACAAATTTCATAAGCATACATGCTTATCTTCCAACTTCCAGTATAGGCTGCATGAAATATTGAAATGTATGCATGCTTGTGAAATTATTTTGTGACAATTTATTGGAGAATGACCGACATCATTCCCCAATAAACTGTCACAAAACAAATTTCATAAGCATACATGCTTATCTTCCAACTTCCAGTATAGACTGCATGAAATATTGAAATGTATGCATGCTTGTGAAATTATTTTGTGACAATTTATTGGAGAATGACCGACATCATTCCCCAATAAACTGTCACAAAACAAATTTCATAAGCATACATGCTTGTCTTCCAACTTCCCGTATAGACTGCATGAAATATTGAAATGTATGCATGCTTGTGAAATTATTTTGTGACAATTTATTGGAGAATGACCACCATCATTCTCCAATAAACTGTCACAAAACAAATTTCATAAGCATACATGCTTGTCTTCCAACTTCCCGTATAGACTGCATGAAATATTGAAATGTATGCATGCTTGTGAAATTATTTTGTGACAATTTATTGGAGAATGACCGACATCATTCCCCAATAAACTGTCACAAAACAAATTTCATAAGCATACATGCTTATCTTCCAACTTCCAGTATAGACTGCATGAAATATTGAAATGTATGCATGCTTGTGAAATTATTTTGTGACAATTTATTGGAGAATGACCGACATCATTCCCCAATAAACTGTCACAAAACAAATTCCCTAAGCATACATGCTTATCTTCCAACTTCCCGTATAGACTGCATGAAATATTGAAATGTATGCATGCTGGTGAAATTTATTTTTTGACAATTTATTGGAGAATGGCCAACATCATTCTCCAATAAACTGTCACAAAACAAATTTCATAAGCATGCATGCTTATCTTCCAACTTCCAGTATAGGCTGCATGAAATATTGAAATGTATGCATGCTTGTGAAATTAATTTGTGACAATTTATTGGAGAATGACCGACATCATTCCCCAATAAACTGTCACAAAACAAATTTCATAAGCATACATGCTTATCTTCCAACTTCCAGTATAGACTGCATGAAATATTGAAATGTATGCATGCTTGTGAAATTATTTTGTGACAATTTATTGGAGAATGACCGACATCATTCCCCAATAAACTGTCACAAAACAAATTCCATAAGCATACATGCTTATCTTCCAACTTCCCGTATAGACTGCATGAAATATTGAAATGTATGCAGGCTTGTGAATTTATTTTGTGACAATTTATTGGAGAATGACCGACATCATTCCCCAATAAACTGTCACAAAACAAATTTCATAAGCATACATGCTTATCTTCCAACTTCCAGTATAGACTGCATGAAATATATAATTGTATATATGCTTGTGAAATTTATTTTTTGACAATTTATTGGAGAATGACCACCATCATTCTCCAATAAACTGTCACAAAACAAATTTCATAAGCATACATGCTTATCTTCCAACTTCCCGTATAGACTGCATGAAATATATAATTGTATAATATGCTTGTGAAATTTATTTTTTGACAATTTTTTGGAGAATGACCACCATCATTCTCCAATAAACTGTCACAAAACAAATTTCATAAGCATACATGCTTGTCTTCCAACTTCCCGTATAGACTGCATGAAATATTGAAATGTATGCATGCTGGTGAAATTTATTTTTTGACAATTTATTGGAGAATGACCACCATCATTCTCCAATAAACTGTCACAAAACAAATTTCATAAGCATACATGCTTATCTTCCAACTTCCAATATAGACTGCATGAAATATATAATTGTATATATGCTTGTGAAATTTATTTTTTGACAATTTATTGGAGAATGACCACCATCATTCTCCAATAAACTGTCACAAAACAAATTTCATAAGCATACATGCTTATCTTCCAACTTCCAGTATAGACTGCATGAAATATATAGACAATAAACATATAGTGTGTTTTTATATCTGTGTTATACAACGAGTTGAAATATGGCTTATTTTTTAAAGGCTTCGCCGAGAAAAAATAAACCATATTTCAACGAGTTGTATAACACAGATATAAAAACACACTATATGTTTATTGTTTTTATCTGATAACAAACAAACACCCATCTCGTGCGTCTACCCGACTTATATATGCTTCCCACGGGCCTCCAAAGAAAACCAGTCTACGAGACAAAAGAAATAGGACAAGACGCATAGAGTTGTGTCCCTTACATTACAAAATCGATGACGGCGATTGTAAAGTGCGATTGCACTTCTTGCATCATGTAACTGCGCTGGAACAAAATAAATTTCAACTATTTTATTTACAGTTATTAGTAACAAAACGGTGTTTCAGTAGAGTTATTCTTTTTTTGACATAGTTCCCGTTTTCTTCTGTGTTTTATGCTGTAGTCCCAATATAACAAATAATTTTGTGTTTGTTTACAATTTTTACGAAGTGTTTTTTTTTTCAGGTAGAGCAGACGAACTTTTAATTAGCGCAGTTCCGCGAGTACTTTTGATCGAGGCCGTGACTATAAATAGTTCGCAGTCGCCGGATACTAATTACTATTAACTTTCAAGTAATTTCTACAATGTTTTGAAGCAAAATTTTAGGTTGCCTTTATTGAAACAAAATAAATAAGAAATGACACCATCAGAGGATTTGGACAAAGTGCAATAAGCGTACAATTAAAACCTGCCCTGTGATATAACAATGTTTCATGAATGAATGAATGAAAATGGAATTGAAAGAGGTCAGAGGTCGTTCGCATAAATTATAATTATATACAACACCCGTTGTATATACTTCAAGTATATACAACGGTTGTTATACTCTATGGTTATCAGATAAATAATTGTATATATGCTTGTGAAATTTATTTTTTGACAATTTATTGGAGAATGACCACCATCATTCTCCAATAAACTGTCACAAAACAAATTTCAGAAGCATACATGCTTATCTTCCAACTTCCAGTATAGACTGCATGAAATATTGAAATGTATGCATGCTTGTGAACTTATTTTGTGACAATTTATTGGAGAATGACCGACATCATTCCCCAATAAACTGTCACAAAACAAATTTCATAAGCACACATGATTATCTTCCAACTTCCAGTATAGACTGCTTGAAATATTGAAATGTATGCATGCTTGTGAAATTATTTTGTGACAATTTGTTGGAGAATGACCGACATCATTCCCCATTAAACTGTCACAAAACAAATTTCATAAGCATACATGCTTATCTTCCAACTTCCCGGATAGACTGCATGAAATATTGAAATGTATGCATGCTTGTGAAATTATTTTGTGACAATTTATTGGAGAATGACCGACATCATTCCCCAATAAACTGTCACAAAACAAATTTCATAAGCATACATGCTGATCTTCCAACTTCCAGTATAGACTGCATGAAATATATAATTGTATATATGCTTGTGAAATTTATTTTTTGACAATTTATTGAAGAATGACCACCATCATTCTCCAATAAACTGTCACAAAACAAATTTCATAAGCATACATGCTTATCTTCCAACTTCCAGTATAGACTGCATGAAATATATAATTGTATATATGCTTGTGAAATTTATTTTTTGACAATTTATTGGAGAATGACCACCATCATTCTCCAATAAACTGTCACAAAACAAATTTCATAAACATGCGTGCTTATCTTCCCAATATAGACTGCATGAAATATATAATTGTATATATGCTTGTGAAATTTATTTTTTGACAATTTATTGGAGAATGACCGACATCATTGCCCAATAAACTCTCACAAAACAAATTTCATAAGCATAAATGCTTATCTTCCAACTTCCCGTATAGACTGCATGAAATATTGAAATGTATGCATGCTGGTGAAATTTATTTTTTGACAATTTATTGGAGAATGACCACCATCATTCTCCAATAAACTCTCACAAAACAAATTTCATAAGCATAAATGCTTATCTTCCAACTTCCAGTATAGACTGCATGAAATATTGAAATGTATGCATGCTTGTGAAATTATTTTGTGACAATTTATTGGAGAATTACCGACATCATTCCCCAATAAACTGTCACAAAACAAATTTCATAAGCATACATGCTTGTCTTCCAACTTCCAGTATAGACTGCATGAAATATATAATTGTATATATGCTTGTGAAATTTATTTTTTGACAATTTATTGGAGAATGACCACCATCATTCTCCAATAAACTGTCACAAAACAAATTTCATAAGGATACACGCTTATCTTCCAACTTCCAGTATAAACTGCATGAAATATATAATTGTATATATGCTTGTGAAATTTATTTTTTGACAATTTATTGGAGAATGACCGACATCATTCTCCAATAAACTGTCACAAAACAAATTTCATAAACATGCGTGCTTATCTTCCCATATAGACTGCATGAAATATATAATTGTATATATGCTTGTGAAATTTATTTTTTGACAAGTTATTGGAGAATGACCGACATCATTGCCCAATGAACTGTTACAAAACAAATTTCATAAGCATGTATGCTTATCTTCCAACTTCCCGTTTAGACTGCATGAAATATATAATTGTATATATGCTTGTGGAATTTATTTTTTGACAATTTATTGGAGAATGACCACCATCATTCTCCAATAAACTCTCACAAAACAAATTTCATAAGCATAAATGCTTATCTTCCAACTTCCCATATAGACTGCATGAAATATTGAAATGTATGCATGCTGGTGAAATTTATTTTTTGACAATTTATTGGAGAATGACCACCATCATTCTCCAATAAACTCTCACAAAACAAATTTCATAAGCATAAATGCTTATCTTCCAACTTCCAGTATAGACTGCATGAAATATTGAAATGTATGCATGCTTGTGAAATTATTTTGTGACAATTTATTGGAGAATGACCGACATCATTCCCCAATAAACTGTCACAAAACAAATTTCATAAGCATACATGCTTGTCTTCCAACTTCCAGTATAGACTGCATGAAATATATAATTGTATATATGCTTGTGAAATTTATTTTTTGACAATTTATTGGAGAATGACCACCATCATTCTCCAATAAACTGTCACAAAACAAATTTCATAAACATACATGCTTGTCTTCCAACTTCCAGTATAGACTGCATGAAATATATAATTGTATATATGCTTGTGAAATTTATTTTTTGACAATTTATTGGAGAATGACCACCATCATTCTCCAATAAACTGTCACAAAACAAATTTCATAAGCATACATGCTTGTCTTCCAACTTCCAGTATAGACTGCATGAAATATATAATTGTATATATGCTTGTGAAATTTATTTTTTGACAATTTATTGGAGAATGACCACCATCATTCTCCAATAAACTGTCACAAAACAAATTTCATAAGGATACACGCTTATCTTCCAACTTTCAGTATAGACTGCATGAAATATATAATTGTATATATGCTTGTGAAATTTATTTTTTGACAATTTATTGGAGAATGACCACCATCATTCTCCAATAAACTGTCACAAAACAAATTTCATAAGCATACATGCTTATCTTCCAACTTCCAGTATAGACTGCATGAAATATATAGACAATAAACATATAGTGTGTTTTTATATCTGTGTTATACAACGAGTTGAAATATGGTTTATTTTTTCAAGGCTTCGCCGAGAAAAAATAAACCATATTTCAACGAGTTGTATAACACAGATATAAAAACACACTATATGTTTATTGTTTTTATCTGATAACAAACAGACACCCATCTCGTGCATCTACCCGACTTATATATGCTTCCCACGGGCCTCCAAAGAAAACCAGTCTACGAGACAAAAGAAATAGGACAAGATGCATAGAGTTGTGTCCCTTACATTACAAAATCGATGACGGCGATTGTAAAGTGCGATTGCACTTCTTGCATCATGTAACTGCGCTGGAACAAAATAAATTTCAACTATTTTATTTACAGTTATTAGTAACAAAACGGTGTTTCAGTAGAGTTATTCTTTTTTTGACATAGTTCCCGTTTTCTTCTGTGTTTTATGCTGTAGTCCCAATATAACAAATAATTTTGTGTTTGTTTACAATTTTTACGAAGTGTTTTTTTTTTCAGGTAGAGCAGACGAACTTTTAATTAGCGCAGTTCCGCGAGTACTTTTGATCGAGGCCGTGACTATAAATAGTTCGCAGTCGCCGGATACTAATTACTATTAACTTTCAAGTAATTTCTACAATGTTTTGAAGCAAAATTTTAGGTTGCCTTTATTGAAACAAAATAAATAAGAAATGACACCATCAGAGGATTTTGACAAAGTGCAATAAGCGTACAATTAAAACCTGCCCTGTGATATAACAATGTTTCATGAATGAATGAATGAAAATGGAATTGAAAGAGGTCAGAGGTCGTTCGCATAAATTATAATTATATACAACACCCGTTGTATATACTTCAAGTATATACAACGGTTGTTATACTCTATGGTTATCAGATAAATAATTGTATATATGCTTGTGAAATTTATTTTTTGACAATTTATTGGAGAATGACCACCATCATTCTCCAATAAACTGTCACAAAACAAATTTCAGAAGCATACATGCTTATCTTCCAACTTCCAGTATAGACTGCATGAAATATTGAAATGTATGCATGCTTGTGAACTTATTTTGTGACAATTTATTGGAGAATGACCGACATCATTCCCCAATAAACTGTCACAAAACAAATTTCATAAGCACACATGATTATCTTCCAACTTCCAGTATAGACTGCTTGAAATATTGAAATGTATGCATGCTTGTGAAATTATTTTGTGACAATTTGTTGGAGAATGACCGACATCATTCCCCAATAAACTGTCACAAAACAAATTTCATAAGCATACATGCTTATCTTCCAACTTCCCGGATAGACTGCATGAAATATTGAAATGTATGCATGCTTGTGAAATTATTTTGTGACAATTTATTGGAGAATGACCGACATCATTCCCCAATAAACTGTCACAAAACAAATTTCATAAGCATACATGCTGATCTTCCAACTTCCAGTATAGACTGCATGAAATATATAATTGTATATATGCTTGTGAAATTTATTTTTTGACAATTTATTGAAGAATGACCACCATCATTCTCCAATAAACTGTCACAAAACAAATTTCATAAGCATACATGCTTATCTTCCAACTTCCAGTATAGACTGCATGAAATATATAATTGTATATATGCTTGTGAAATTTATTTTTTGACAATTTATTGGAGAATGACCACCATCATTCTCCAATAAACTGTCACAAAACAAATTTCATAAACATGCGTGCTTATCTTCCCAATATAGACTGCATGAAATATATAATTGTATATATGCTTGTGAAATTTATTTTTTGACAATTTATTGGAGAATGACCGACATCATTGCCCAATAAACTCTCACAAAACAAATTTCATAAGCATAAATGCTTATCTTCCAACTTCCCGTATAGACTGCATGAAATATTGAAATGTATGCATGCTGGTGAAATTTATTTTTTGACAATTTATTGGAGAATGACCACCATCATTCTCCAATAAACTCTCACAAAACAAATTTCATAAGCATAAATGCTTATCTTCCAACTTCCAGTATAGACTGCATGAAATATTGAAATGTATGCATGCTTGTGAAATTATTTTGTGACAATTTATTGGAGAATTACCGACATCATTCCCCAATAAACTGTCACAAAACAAATTTCATAAGCATACATGCTTGTCTTCCAACTTCCAGTATAGACTGCATGAAATATATAATTGTATATATGCTTGTGAAATTTATTTTTTGACAATTTATTGGAGAATGACCACCATCATTCTCCAATAAACTGTCACAAAACAAATTTCATAAGGATACACGCTTATCTTCCAACTTCCAGTATAGACTGCATGAAATATATAATTGTATATATGCTTGTGAAATTTATTTTTTGACAATTTATTGGAGAATGACCGACATCATTCTCCAATAAACTGTCACAAAACAAATTTCATAAACATGCGTGCTTATCTTCCCATATAGACTGCATGAAATATATAATTGTATATATGCTTGTGAAATTTATTTTTTGACAAGTTATTGGAGAATGACCGACATCATTGCCCAATGAACTGTTACAAAACAAATTTCATAAGCATGTATGCTTATCTTCCAACTTCCCGTTTAGACTGCATGAAATATATAATTGTATATATGCTTGTGGAATTTATTTTTTGACAATTTATTGGAGAATGACCACCATCATTCTCCAATAAACTCTCACAAAACAAATTTCATAAGCATAAATGCTTATCTTCCAACTTCCCATATAGACTGCATGAAATATTGAAATGTATGCATGCTGGTGAAATTTATTTTTTGACAATTTATTGGAGAATGACCACCATCATTCTCCAATAAACTCTCACAAAACAAATTTCATAAGCATAAATGCTTATCTTCCAACTTCCAGTATAGACTGCATGAAATATTGAAATGTATGCATGCTTGTGAAATTATTTTGTGACAATTTATTGGAGAATGACCGACATCATTCCCCAATAAACTGTCACAAAACAAATTTCATAAGCATACATGCTTGTCTTCCAACTTCCAGTATAGACTGCATGAAATATATAATTGTATATATGCTTGTGAAATTTATTTTTTGACAATTTATTGGAGAATGACCACCATCATTCTCCAATAAACTGTCACAAAACAAATTTCATAAACATACATGCTTGTCTTCCAACTTCCAGTATAGACTGCATGAAATATATAATTGTATATATGCTTGTGAAATTTATTTTTTGACAATTTATTGGAGAATGACCACCATCATTCTCCAATAAACTGTCACAAAACAAATTTCATAAGCATACATGCTTGTCTTCCAACTTCCAGTATAGACTGCATGAAATATATAATTGTATATATGCTTGTGAAATTTATTTTTTGACAATTTATTGGAGAATGACCACCATCATTCTCCAATAAACTGTCACAAAACAAATTTCATAAGGATACACGCTTATCTTCCAACTTCCAGTATAGACTGCATGAAATATATAATTGTATATATGCTTGTGAAATTTATTTTTTGACAATTTATTGGAGAATGACCGACATCATTCTCCAATAAACTGTCACAAAACAAATTTCATAAACATGCGTGCTTATCTTCCCATATAGACTGCATGAAATATATAATTGTATATATGCTTGTGAAATTTATTTTTTGACAAGTTATTGGAGAATGACCGACATCATTGCCCAATGAACTGTTACAAAACAAATTTCATAAGCATGTATGCTTATCTTCCAACTTCCCGTGTAGACTGCATGAAATATACAATTGTATATATACTTGTGAAATTTATTTTTTGACAATTTATTGGAGAATGACCACCATCATTCTCCAATAAACTCTCACAAAACAAATTTCATAAGCATAAATGCTTATCTTCCAACTTCCCGTATAGACTGCATGAAATATTGAAATGTATGCATGCTGGTGAAATTTATTTTTTGACAATTTATTGGAGAATGACCACCATCATTCTCCAATAAACTCTCACAAAACAAATTTCATAAGCATAAATGCTTATCTTCCAACTTCCAGTATAGACTGCATGAAATATTGAAATGTATGCATGCTTGTGAAATTATTTTGTGACAATTTATTGGAGAATGACCGACATCATTCCCCAATAAACTGTCACAAAACAAATTTCATAAGCATACATGCTTGTCTTCCAACTTCCAGTATAGACTGCATGAAATATATAATTGTATATATGCTTGTGAAATTTATTTTTTGACAATTTATTGGAGAATGACCACCATCATTCTCCAATAAACTGTCACAAAACAAATTTCATAAACATACATGCTTGTCTTCCAACTTCCAGTATGGACTGCATGAAATATATAATTGTATATATGCTTGTGAAATTTATTTTTTGACAATTTATTGGAGAATGACCACCATCATTCTCCAATAAACTGTCATAAAACAAATTTCATAAGCATACATGCTTGTCTTCCAACTTCCAGTATAGACTACATGAAATATATAATTGTATATATGCTTGTGAAATTTATTTTTTGACAATTTATTGGAGAATGACCACCATCATTCTCCAATAAACTGTCACAAAACAAATTTCATAAGCATGCATGCTTATCTTCCAACTTCCCGTATAGACTGCATGAAATATATAATTGTATATATGCTTGTGAAATTTTTTTTTTGACAATTTATTGGAGAATGACCACCATCATTCCCCAATAAACTGTTACAAAACAAATTTCATAAGAATACCTGCTTATCTTCCAACTTCCCGTATAGACTGCATGAAATATTGAAATGTATGCATGCTTATGAAATTTACTTTTTGACAATTTATTGGAGAATGGCCAACATCATTCTCCAATAATCTGTCACAGAACAGATTTCACAAACATGCATTGCTATCTTCCAACTTCCCACAAAGATAGCCACCCCCCACCCCCACCACCACTCCCCTCCCACCTCCCAGTGTGGAAATGTGGAGAAATTAGAATTTCTCATATATATTTATTTCGGGCAAGTCTGGGTGGAAACAATTATAAAAACTGGCCGAAAATTAGACTTTCATACAGCTACTTTAGACCTATATACGACATGCAATATATACATGTAGTTTTGGATTTGTGTGGAAGTACATGGCATGTACATGTATATATTCCTCTTGTTACCCCTTCGAATCTTGAATAACTAGTAAATTTCAATTTTGAATTCAAAAACATTGACTATGACCCCTCAATAGAATGAACTCTTTCCAATGAGGGGTCAAAGGCCATTTTATGTAAATTAGTATTTAAGCCCTTTTCTTGGTGTTGTCTTTTTCACGAATGACTTCAATGTAAACGAAGCTCTTTAGAGAGAAATATAATGACAGTATTTTTACAACTTCAATTTTTTTATATTCTCAAATGATATCTTTATTTCAGGAGCAAGGAGTTCAGAACAACATATAGAAAACTCAAAACACTACCAACATTTTTTCCACATGCAGTTCTCATAGCAATGAGTGGAACTTTGACCAGAAAACAAATTCAACTATTACCGAGTGTCCTTGGTCTGAGAAAATACTTCATGGTGGTTTCAGAAAGCCCTGATAGACCAAACATATTTCTAACAAAAATTTGTAAAATTTCTTCAAGTAATGTGAGTGATATTTATGAGCATATATACAAACCGGTGTGATGAGTTGTTCAGTGATGCTGAGCACTTTCCAATTACAATGTTGTACATTCCAATGTTTTACATGAGTCAAGCAGCAGCATATTTAAAACACTTATTTGGTGAACAGGATATCCATGCTAGTTCTTATTCTTTGATATATTCAACTCAGGACAAAGATGTAGTTGAAAAAACTGTGGAAGTGCTGAGAGATCCCAATCCTAGAATTCGTTTAATTTTGGCAACATCAGCAGCTGGTATGGGGTTTGACCCACCGGGAGTAGAGAAAATTATTCACGCCTGTCCACCACGGAATTTGCAACAGTATCTGCAGGAAATTGGTAGAGCCTGATGTAGAGGACAAAAAGCTCAAGCTATTCTACATTACAACAAAAGAGACATAGCACAAAATCTTCCAGGAATCGAAGAAGATATTATTGCCTACTGTGAAAATACAACAGAGTGTTTAAGGGAGGAACTGCTCAAAGTTTTTGGTTACCAGAAAGGCTTAATGTCAACAGGATGTAATTGTTGCACAATCTGCAAAGCAAACTGTCCTTGCTTTGACTGTATATTACTGTCTATACCTATCGAAGTTGAACATTCATCAACAGTTTGAAGTCAAGAGAATGTTTATTGTGTAGCGCACAAACAGAGTGAGTGGAGAGTGGATTATCACTAGAACACTTGCAAGGGAGTTCCCATCTAAACAATAACTTGTCTGCTGAAAATCAAGAGAATGGTTATCAAAGTTTCTGTCAATATTCAAGAGACTTCCAGGTTTGAAGATGGAGGTCCATTCAATGGCTAAAGTTGTGCCAGTAACATCATTGTAGGAAAAGCAGGACATGTACTGTTTAGTGATTGCAACTTATTTTGATTTTTACTTTACCTTGTTATTCCTTATTATAGGAATGGACAGTGTTTGTATTGATGGAACTTCCACTCTACAAGTGTCTTTGAAATAATTCACATACTGTACTTCCCAATGTTACATGTCAGGGAAAACAGACCTGCAAAAGAGACCTCCCCATAATGCCACTGCAGCATTTTATCAGTCCACAAAATTTGCCCCAGCAATCTGTTTTGTGCAGTGAAGTCCACATAATTTGAAATCTCCTTTTTGAATAATCTTGTTAACCATTTACCCAATGTAATTGTTAAAACCAGACTACAATTTTAACATAAAAGGTCCTAAAAGTTTTATTATGTTTTCATATTTTGTCTCAAAAACATAGCTTATGATCCCTCAGTAGAATGAGCTCACTGAGTTCATTCCAACCATGGGTCATGTGAGTTATGTTTTTGAAGCGAGAAATGAAAATATTTAATTATTCAATAAATTTTTTCAATAGTGTCGGTAAACATATGTTGGGTGTTGGAAGGGTCAGGGAGCAAAATGACTGGAATCACATTGCAAAATGCAATATCCACATATAGCGATACAACTTTAGGTCTATAAATCGCAAAGTACCAATGCAAATTACGAGGCTGGATTAATTTATTTACAAAAAATCTGTTTAAATTGAATGTCAGACACTTCCCCCCTGACAATTCCCCCCCCCCCCCAAATAGTCATTCCCCCCCCCCCCCCCCAAAAGTTGGTGATCATTCAAAAGTGAAAAAAATACAATTTCCAGTCTTTTATTCTCTTCAAAACATGCTCAACATATAAAATAAACATCATAAAATGTAACACACTCACAAATAACTAATACTCAGTAGAGGTGGGGTTCGAAAAATTACGATTCATAGAACTACATGTACATAGATAGCACATAGCACACAGATACCATATAGCTGTATACAGACTGTTACATTCCCTAAACACTCCTTGAATTTGTTTGTTCATCTAGTTGGAATTTTAAACAGCCATTTAATTTGGGACTCCATCAGTCCCAAATTAAATGGCTGTTTAAAATTCCAACTAAATGAACAAACAAATCCAATTTTTTGGTTTTTATCCCCTCCAACCTTTTTTAAAAATCCTTTGATGTCTGTAAAAACTGTTGCAGTTTATCCATTGCTCTGAAAACATATACTGTCAGCTAACTATTACTCTTCACACATTTTACAAGCAGAATTTTAATTTCTGAAGAGAGAAACCAAAAAGGGATTAAATTTTAAGGTTTGGGCTTCAGTAACATGGAGTGGATATTGCTTAGTCGTCCCCTTTTTTTAACATTTCTTTTTTTTTTGTGTACTGTAATTTTAGTTGAAAAATCAAAATAGTCTTGATTTTTAGCTGGCCGAAAATGCTCACCTAAACCACATCATATACAGACCCCCAGATTCCCTAGCCTCTCCCCAATTCGCCACTAAAAATGCCAAAACACAAAAAAAGGATTTCTTTGCTTGTTCATCTAGTTGGAATTTGGAATTTTAAACAGCCATTTAATTTGGGACTGATGGAGTCCCAAATTAAAAGGCTATTTAAAATTCCAACTAGATGAACAAACAAACAAATCTAATTTTTTGGTTTTTACCTCCTCCAACTTTTTTTTAACATTTGATGTCTGGGGTATATAGTGCTGGTTATATCTGCCGATCGATTGTACAGTGGAACCCTATTAATTGAATAGCCACTTTGCCAATGAAAATTATTCAATTAACATGAGTATTCAATTAACAGGGATTCTGTCACTTTCCTGTATTCTAGAGATAAACTTAGCATTTATTCTATTATATCTTGCTTGACAGCTCCATGAGCTCTGTGAAACAAGATATAATAGATTGAATGCCTGTATTGGATGTACTTTGTATGCTGTCGCATTCACCAACGAGTAATCCAGAAGAGTCTCCATGTCATTCATTTGGGCAGACCACCCCCCCCCCCCCCTTCCACTAAGAGACAAATGTGCTGTATAGATGCACAGTTGTGCCTGTTACCAAATATTGACTGTGATTTTCCAAAACGCGAGCACGTAACATCAACTTTGCAATTCATAATTTGCGGCATCTCCAATGTGTTCGCAATCTGAGTTGTGCTCCTTGCAAATGATTATGAGGTGTGCATAAAATTGCTTGCCCCATTATAAATGCAGGTGTGTTTATGGGCGAGAGCAATGGCGTGCCTTTTTCTCATAGGCCTGAATCCCTAAGAAAGTTGATTCATTCCTTTCTCATCACATAACATTTTATAATCTCAGAATCAACCAGCATGCGTCTCCTGCCCTCTGAAATTTCCAATTTTCCTGGGGGATGCACCAACAAGGGGCGGGGGGGGGGGGTGGCACCCCTCTCATGCTCACCCCCAGCAAACCACTTTGCGGTTCCGATGACACAAAGCGTCATCTGCTTTGACCATCAAGAAAAGATGGCGATGCAAAATTTTCAAATCAATTTGATCCCTGCAGGTCAATTGAATATAACTTAAAAACAAAAACCTTTACCTTTCAGCACAAATATTGCCCATTAACTGCATATAGGCTGTGGTGTTTTACTCTCCTGTTAATTGAATAAAAAGTCTTGCAATAAGATGTAAAGAAATTACCCTACACGTTACAATAAAAAAATTCCAATTGTTTGTGGAACGTTACGACCAAAACTGACCAGTGCTACATGTATATACACAAATCTCCATTCAAATTTTATCATATTTTCAATTTTTGTTGCAATGAGGGTCATATGCTATATTTTTAGGACAAAAATTTAAATTTTTCAGTTGTTCAAGTTTGTTTTGCATGTGTCGTCTTCTACAGTGTACCTGTGTTGGGTAAAGCGTTAATTGAAATATACTGTTAATAGATTATTTGTTATTGTGTTCATTGAATCTGCTATTTAATTAACATGGATTCACTGTATAAAAAAAGAAAATTAATAAAGTTAAGAATCATAATCTATATCCTCATCACTGCTCAATTCCCTTTCTTCGGTTCTGGCTGCATTCCGTATGACAATCTTCTGATTGATTTTAAGAGTGAATTTTCAAGTTTCTGTTTGTCAATTTTATGCAAAGGAGATTGTTTAATATTTTTGAAACCTATGCATTCTCGGTCCTGAGTGTAACTGAATGGACGCAGGGTTCGCAATGTTTTTTCCAAAACTTCTTCGTCCTTTTCTGAAATTCTGCGCGCATGTTTAACACTCTCTTGTCTAATACCTAAACATTCATCTAAACTTTCAAGAATATCTGCCACAGAATCAGCTGCACCTGTCGATCTAAGAATAGCTTTTTCAGTTTTGTTTGCCAATAGGTGTTTAATTAGGCTCTTTTGATTTCTCACTGAATATTCTTGAACTAAATCAGCTTCTACATTGTTTCCTTTTCCCCCTTTTTTATTTACAAAGGTTCCTTCTAAAACACGTAACTTTTCAAGGGGTGACAACATATACTCTGTTTTCAAAATATAATCAACATTTTCAATAAAGTATTTACTTTGAGGTGAATGGGAGAAGAAAAAGAGAATATTCATCATTGAATTAGGGATGATTCTTTCCAGATCACCTTCTCGTGCAGTATCATTAAGTTCTTCAATGTGAATAGCCCAATCGCATAGATTCATGCAGTAATTGAAAAGTTTATCAGTTTTCACCTCTTCAGTACTTGTAGACTCTGCATGTTGTATTGTTAATTCTGGTTGTAGCATAAGTTTGCCCTCCTTTGTTTTTCCTATTATTTTATACGTTAATGGTGTTGATTCAGACACAATTTTATCCTCCAGATTAAAATCACAGTATTTGTAGTGAGAAATAAATCTATTTAAAATTTCAAACATTATTTTCTTCTTGTCTGTTGCTGCTGAACTGGATGCAGATGGATAATTTTGAGCTGGTTGGGACTGTCGGCTGTCCATACCAAAAAATTCTAATGCTTGCTCTATAACTAAGTGTTTGAAAAGTACTAAAAGTAGGTCCATATGTTGCTGAAATCGACCCTTAACTTTTCCATTTATGTCACTCTTCTGCAGTCGTGATTTAAAGAAAAAAAGTGTCCCCGGCTGTCTCAAAGATGAACTGCTGTAAAGTTCTTTGTAGGCTTTCTGTAAAAGAAACAATATGGACAGTGAATCTCAATCTGCACGAATCATACTTTCTATTTCATTAGGCATGTTGTATCATTTTTTGTTCCCAAAACTTAGCTCATGGCACTGCATTGGAATGTGTTTGTTTTTAGGCTCTTTCCAATGAGAGGTTTTAAGCCAGATTTTGTGGGAACATAATTGTATTTGTTATTCAAATTATTTTCCGCCCAAATTAAAAAAAAAGATTTGTTCTTGTTTATTGGTTCTGCATTAAGAGAGAAAAAATAACATAAAATGTTATTTAAATGTACATGAATACATCATCTGACTTTGCTCCATACATGTAGGCATAGGAGCAAAATGTTTGGGAGGGGACGATAAGATTTTGCCCTGAAATTGATGCTGCAGACATTATTGAGGCAAGTGGCACTTAACAGGTGTAGGAGGGGGTGTTCTTGTTCCCCTTCCCCAGTTGGGGGCAGGCGGCTAGTTTTTGTCTGAAATTAGCTGAAATAAACTGCGCTATCCCAGTGTCTATTGTTATCAGACACATTTTCAATCTATTGAAACAGTAGTCCACACTTATACCTGAAGTTTAAAACATTTGTTTTTGGTATGTTGCAAACCAAAAAATAATATTACAGACTTTGGGGCTAGTTACCTGCGAATCAGAGATTTTCACTGAAATGGAATCTTTGAATCAAATCACAGGTCCGATACCGAAATGGAATCCAAAATCGAATCCAGATAATCCCATGAACCCATGTTCCACCTTTCTTTCAGTTGCACCATACATATGTGTGCACAATGTTTATGATCAGAACTTCAAGAAAATTCTAAATGTATTGAAAAAAAAGTATGTGCTCGATTGGCTGAATGGAAAATGCAATACACTTAGTTCAAACTTGGACCCAAAGTCCAAAATATAATTTTTGGATTGTTTTGGTATGCCTAAGTATGTACCAAACAGGAAAAATTTATTATGGACTACAGGTCCAAATTCGAACTATGTCTAGGAAACATCTTGTCACACAAACTAAATAGTGTACTTAGAGTTTGAGTGGAAACTATTGAGAACTTAAATAATCAAACTCAATGGGCCGTGACAATCGGCTAAGCTAGTGAAAGTCTGTGGAATTTATTTCTGGTGGCGTTGAAATGAGAGCGAGCTGCTCACTCAAGAAAGATCGAATTGGAAAGTAGGTTCGATATCAATGTCAAATGGCCTCAGAGAACATCAAATCGAACCTTGAATATTCACAGGTCACTCTTTGGCTTAATGGAACAGAATCTCTTATTGAAGATAAGACTGCACAGGTAGGTAGGTTAGTCAAACTAGCCCGAAAAATTATAAAAATTGCACAAAGAAAATTATTTTCCATGACTGCAGCCATCCAAATCCCCTAACACATATGCGTATGTCTTGCTTTTTATATTCAAAATTCGAGAATAATATTAATTTTCATTTAAGATTGCCTGCTGCACCTACAGTGTACACACATATCATGACTGGTGCAGAGAACAGTAAAGTTTATTACCGGGTAGAAAACTAAAAGCCCATATTTGGGCTTTATATGGATATGCAGGTACAACAACTTAAATGCATCTTTTGCTGTGAATGTGCTTCATATTATCTTTGAAGTGAAATTATTATGTCTGTATTGATGAGTCTTGTAACAATTTATGGGCGAATACTTGTAGGCACTCTCCCATAAATTTTTAAGAAGACAAATTCATGCAAACAAATTTTGATGACAAAAATAATTTAGCACGCTACCAGTTATTTAGTGAACTACATGTATCTGTGCGAAGTAAAGGATTAACCAATTAAGCCAGAGCAAACATGTATTACATGTATGTGACCTGAAACCTACTCAAATTCTTGTTCTCTGTCTCAACCTAGGGAAGTGAAGCTGTTCTTGTGTGCTGTGGTAAATCAAGTTCTATTTTACTGTTAAATAGGACCTGGTCATCAATGTCTGGGGTGGAACTCCTCTAAAACAGCAGCATAATGTGTAAAGGAATGGCTACACCTGCCCTTACACAGCTGTTGTGGTCACAGTGACCTTAAACACGAGTAAATAAAAAAATAAATATGCGAGGAAAGCCAAAAAAATGCATGAATTTAAATTAAGTTTATGTACCTCCAGAAGATCTTGCTTTGTGTGCCATATTTCAATAACTGTTGGATGTAGGTCTTCAAATCGCTTCTCCCTGGAAGTTGCCAAAGATCTCAAGTTTTTTGCTTCTTGGAAGCGGACTCGTGTCAGTTGATCACCACCAATCGGAACTTTAAACTTGTGCAGAACATCTTCTGAGCCTTAAATAAACCACAAAACGAACCATGAAGGAAATTTCTCAAAAAGTCTTCATGCATGCACACTTTGAAGCTCACAATGCCTCATATATATTTTAATTTATTGGTGTGCAAGATCACTTTTCCAAATCTATGGCTAATGCATGGTACCTGTCAGGGCTAGGGTAATTGTAACTGGTAATTGTAATTACCTGTAATTAATTACATCTTTTAAAGTAACTGGGTGTAATTGGTAATTGATGATATTTTCAATTACTTGTTTAATTACATTGATCGAAAATGTTTCAAAATTTACATAATGACACTTAGGCCTAAAAAAATTGTTCAATGTTTGTCTCAAAACACAGCTTATGACCAATCAGTGGAATGAGCTCATTGCAATGGAGTGGCAGAAGTGATGTTTCTTTTAGAGACAAAGATTAAAAACAAAATAAAATTTGAATATGGATTTCACATGTAAACTGTATTTACATGTATGAGTTTCAATTAGGGGATCAACACTTTAATTCACAACTATATTTAGTTTCTTTTGTCCAGTTTGTGTTTCAGTTTGGGGATTTCACCAATGCTTGGGGTGGAAGTCCTCTAAAATGGGCAGTATGGGGTATAAATGATTGACTAAGCTTGACTTCATCTCCATGTTGCGGTCATGATTAGCCATTGTGCATAAATATGTGACTTTAAACACCAATAAATAAATAATTAGGGGATTAACAGTTTAATCAATCTAAAACTATTTTTAGTGTCTTTTTTATAACGTTAAGTGTTAACAGGCGTGGAATAGGTACTCTTCCCCAGAGGCATTCAGCATTACAAGCCAGAAGTTCTCAATCTCAGTTTCTAACAAGGGCAATTTTTTGGCACATTCTTAGCTCCTGCAGTTTCCGTGGGGCAACAGGAACAAAAAAATCAGCATAAATTAGGTACTTGTGACCCAACAAGCCCTCACATAAAATTTGGTTCAAATTGGCCTTTCGGTTCGGAAAATAGAAATTTTAGGTTGGGGCCAAAATTTTTGCCCCTCCCATAACCACGCCAAATATAACCCGTTGAATTTCTCTTGAACAAATCTGAGTCTACAGCAGTAATCGAGTATTTATGACCCAATAATACGTCACATAAAATATGATTCATATCAAGCCCTCGGTTAGGAAGGTAGAAATTTTGGGCAGGTCAAAAATTTTTGCCCCTCCCCTAACAATGGCAGATATTACCCGTCAATCTTCTCTTAAACAAACTTCTGTCTACCCATCAAATGGAAGCTGCGTAACATATATCAACTCTCTGCTACGGCTAGTGATGGAGCAGAAGATTTTTTTAAATTTGGGACATTTTGGTCCCACGCCTACCCCCCTCCTCAACATGAAGAGAAACCCAATTTGAAGAAAAAGCCAAATGCCCCTATACAACCATTATGCATGTGAAATGTCATTGAACTGCAGCCAGTGGCTTGGGAGAAAATTACTCAAACACCACCTTCACGGTGTACGACAGACAACAGACAAAACGTGATCAGAAAAGCTCATCCTGACTTTCAGTCAGGGGAACTACTAAAGAGTGAAGTTGCCTTTCTCATCTGATAACTCACATTTTGAGAAACAGTTTGGGCAATTCAAGCAAATGTTAGCCAACAATCTGAACAGTAGAACAGGCTGGTTGGCTGACTAAAATTTTTAGCACATTCAATCCTTGCTCACAAAAATTAAGACTTGTTCTCAAAGTGATATAATTCATTCCATTAGGTTTTGGATGGAAATCCACTTTTCATAGACTTAACTTGGATGTATTTTTCAAGTTAGTAAACTGAAAATACTAAACCCCTGTCTAAGATTTCCACACAATCCTCATGCTTGGCCTCATTTTTGAACTGAAGAGGTAGTTGAAACACCTTTGATTTTTTAGTCATCTCATTTAAATATGCATGGTGAATATGAGTAGGTAGCACATTCTTCATCCAAGAAAATGCTGGTAATTCCACCAATATCCTGCCAATAATTATGCTATTTGCATATAGAAGGTGATCCCTGTACTCAGCAAGCGGAATAAACTTTTTCACCTCAATTTCATTCACATTAAGTTTAGGTGCAATGTTGTTCATGTTTGGATTTACAACTCTGCTGAATATTATATTAGAAACAAAATGAAAGTGTCAATGACACTGTAGCTCAACTTGTCAAGACAAAGACATGTACATGTATAGTATGTGACACAGCAATAACAAACATCTAGGTAATGACCTGATAACAAAGGTACATATAAAGTATTGTAATGGTCTGTACATAAATACTGACCGTTGCCTGTAACAAACGTATAGGTAAAGTATTGTAAAGGTGGGTGACAGTCAGATGCTGAACTAGAAAAAATCTTTGAGTCCCAGAGTGGGTCTGACTGAACCCCAAAATATTTGTTCTCATAGCACAGTGATAACAAAGGCACCCCAAAACACACTCGTTCCTGTCCCAAGGTGAAAACAAAAGTACTCAAGAAGTTTTGTGAAGATCAGTTCATAAATACGAGCTGTATAGAACTTGTGACAAAAAACTGATTGGACCTAATTTCGGTACAAAATGGCCACTGGCAGCCATCTTGAATTTTGGACCATACCCAGAAACACTCATTCTCATCCCAAGGAGATAACAAATGTACCCAAGAAGTTTTGTGAAGATCGGTTCATAAATACAGCCTCTACCCTGAGCCGTATTGACATGTGTGCTTACATTGTGTAAGTTGCACTGAATAAATCAAAGTTCATCTAATTTGCATAATTTCTGCACGAAAAAAAACCCCTTACAATATGTGATGTATTCCATGTTACTAAACATTCATACAAAAATTTATTAAAATCAGAACTTTCATACAGAAGTTCTATACAAAAGACTGATTGCACTAATTTTGGTACAAAATAGCTGCTGGTGGCCATCTTGAATTTCGGACCACACCCAAAAACACTCGCTCTCATCCCACGGTGATAACAAAGGTACCCAAGAAGTTTCATAAAGATTGGTTCATAAATATGGCCTCTAGTCTGAGCTGTATAGAAGTTGTGTACAAAAAACTGATTAGACCTAATTTCGGTACAAAATGGCCACTGGCAGCCATCTTGAATTTTAGACCGCACCAAGAAACACTCGTTCTTGTCCTAAGGTGATAACAAAGGTACCCAAGACATTTCGTGAAGATCAGTTCATAAATACAGCCTCTAGCCCAAGCCGTATTGGCATGTGTACTTACTGTGTGTAAGTCGCACTGAAAAAATCAAAGTTCATCTAATTTGCATAATTTCTGCACGAGAAAAAAACCCGTATTATATGTGATGCATCCCATGGTACTAAACATTCACACAAAAAAATTATTCAAATCAGGGCTTTCATATGGAAGTTCTGTGCAAAAATCTGATTGCACCTAATTTTGTACAAAATGGCTGCCATCGGCCATCTTGAATTTCGGACCGGACCCAAAAACACTCGTTCTCGTCCCACGGTGATACCAAAGGTACCCAAGAAGTTTCGTAAAGATCGGTTCATAAATACGGCCTCTAGCCCGAGCCGTATTGGCATTTGCACTTACAGTGCTGAAAGTAACCCCCAAAAACATCAAAATTAGTCTAATTTGCACAATTTACGTACGAGAAAAAAACCCGTATTATATGTGATGTATCCCATGGTACTAAACATTCATACAAAAAATTATTCAAATCAGAGCTTTCATATGGAAGTTCTGTACAAAAAACAGATTTCTGCATCGTCGGTACAAAATGGCAGCTGGCAGCCATCTTGAATTTCGGACCGCACCCAAAAACACTCGTTCTCGTCCCACGGTCATAACAAAGGTACCCAAGAAGTTTCGTAAAGATCGGTTCATAAATGCGGCCTCTAGCCCGAGCCATAGCAGCTTGGCACTTACAGCTCTGAAAGTAACACTAAATAAATCAAAGTCAGTCTAATTTGCATAATTTACGCACGAGAAAAAAACCCGTATTATATGTGATGTATCCCATGGTACTAAACATTTATACAAAACTTTATTCAAATCAGAACTTTCATACAGAAGTTCTGTACAAAAAACTGATTTTTGCATCATCAGTACAAAATGGCCACTGGCAGCCATCTTGAATTTCGGACCACACCTAAAAACACTCGTTCCCGTCCCAGGGTCATAACAAAG
Source organism: Pictodentalium vernedei (assembly GCA_031216915.1). Taxonomy (NCBI): domain Eukaryota; kingdom Metazoa; phylum Mollusca; class Scaphopoda; order Dentaliida; family Dentaliidae; genus Pictodentalium; species Pictodentalium vernedei. Next base: position 603,158,384 of record CM062297.1, read on the forward strand.
GTACACAAGAAGTTTCGTAAAGATCGGTTCATAAATTCGACCTCTAGCCCGAGCCATAGCCAATTGTTGACGTACGGACAGACGGACAGACGGACGGACGGACAGACAGACGACGGACGACGGGCCATGACAATAGCTCAAATTTGACTTCGTCAAAGTTGAGCTAAAAATGGTGGTCCTTATGCTGTCTGTCCAGTCCTTGACTTCCTGTCTTAACCCTCACATCTAAGTTATCACCCGTGATTTTAACGAGGGGATTCTGCTTCAGCTCTTTAACAATGCTCTTTTCAATTTCAGACTTTGCTTCATCTTGTATGTTTAATTTGGATTTTGATGACAATGACACTGAAAGACTACTCATCCTTTGTAGGGCCTGAAAAAATTATTAAAAGAAAAATGAATAAATTTCAGCATACATGTTAAGGCTTCAATGAAAGTGCTAGTACAATGTAGTAACTTAATACAACTGTAATAAGCCCACAAAACTCATTCTATTAACTCCTCTAGGTCTGATACTGGAAAACGAAAATAAATTGATATCATATGGTCAAATTATGCAAGCAAAATAATATTGTAAGTCTTCCAGAAATCAGTTGATGCAAAATCATGTTTAATTGGTTGAGTGCTGGAAGCCATTATCATGGCTTTAGAGATATGTGAGGGTACCATGCTAAATTCTTCATTTTCTTTGCCCCTGTTTTATAGACAATCGTTATTATAAAATAAAAATTAGTTCACATAGATTTGCTTTCTTACAAATTAATGGATAGTGTCTGTAGGCACTCTCCATTGATTTGTAATAAAGCAAATATTAATGAGCAATGATGGCCACCAAAAATAATCAAGCACTCAACCTGTTAACATGGGGGAGGAGACTGCCAGAATGGACAGGACAGATAAGTTGCCCGATCCCTCAAAGACTCATCGTGTCGAATACAACTTCTTATGGAAATAATGAAACAATTGGAACAATTGATACAAAGGTGAAATGTATTATACAACAGACTAAAATCATATTGAGTGGAACAGGTGACACAGCCACGTGGCACCTGGCAAATGCGAAACCTTCGTGCACATCTACAGACACTACTGCAACATTTGACCATGGTTTTAGTATTTCAAATTACAGACCCTAAAAGCCTTTCACCAGAAACGGTCTTAGAAAACACAAAAGTGGCACACTGGCACCAGCCACGTGGAACCTGAAAATTCCAAAGTTGCCTTGCCCATCTACAGATCATTTATCAGCACCTTACTGCAGTTTTAGAACTCTGAATTACATAGGTTGGGATTATTCAAAAGAAAGTGAAAATTTAGCTCATCTTTCAAGCGGCTCCACAAAAGCCACCTGGTGGCGCCAAATTTTAAAAGTGGTATTTTGGGGTTGCACAGAGCCTATTGAACAACTGTAGAAAGTTTCCGAGTCTCAAATTACAAAACCGGATGTACGGACAAACAGAAGTGTCGATGTGTGGACCTACGGATATACTAAAGTACGAATGGAGATCACGACAATATCCCCTCGTTTAAAAAAAAAATGTGGATCTTAAGACATTCACACAAAAAGAATGAATGGATAAACAAAATTCTATGAGATAAGATAAATTTATACGATAGAATGCCATGTGCCTTTCACTCTCAGCTAACCTTGCCACGTCAAATATGCTTTCAGGATATAATTAGAGATAACTTTGGTTAATTTTCAAAGAATATGGCCAGAGGGTCTTCAAAAGTGAGCCAAGTGAAGATGTGGACGTCCCCCAATGGATGCTGAACTGCCTGTCTGGCCCTTCCCCATCCCCTTAGGGTTTTCTATTGAATTAGACCTGTTGACCCCTCAACGGAATGAACTTCTTTAGGTCATTCCAATGAGGGGTCATAGGCGATGTTTTTGGACAAAAATATGAGAGGTCATAAGTGACGATTTGAAACAAAACATTTATGTTTTTCGGGAAAAAAAGTTCCATCTGCCAACTAGCATTTGGTAATGGGTCAAAATAACAATTACTCTTTGCTAGAGAAAAATATTCAATTAACAAGAGTATACAATTAACAGGAATAGGCCATTTTCCTTTCTTCTAGTGATAAATTGAGTATTTCCTCTATTTCAAATGTATAGGGCCTATCTTGTATGACAGAGGTCATTGAGCTCTGCCAAATAAGATATAATAGACTAAATTGCAAAATTGGTTAATTATTATCAATACATTGTATTCTACTTTTTGTCCATCAAGCATATTTCTATTTTACTCTTGATAACAAAGAATACCATTATCATTTTTAGAGATTTCTTACATTTGTATGATTCTGTGGTGGAAAGCAGTTGGAAGTTAGGCTTCTCTCAGGTCTCAGAAATCTGAAAAATAGTTCATAACAAAACCAACTTAAAGAACAGAACTAAAATTAAACAAAAAAAAAAGAATATTAACGGTTGAAACAAAATAACTTTAACTGAAAAAAAGTAAGAAAAATACCAGAAATAAAATATAAAATAAAAAGTATGAGGCTAAACATTTTCAATAAAATAATTCTAAAAACATTTACAATAAATAATAATGAAAGTGTCAATGACACTCTAGCTTATCTTGACCTTTTGGTATATTTCTGGGATTAATGTTCTAATTACCTAACTTACGTAACATTTAAGTGAAATGCATCGTACTTAAAATTGAAGTGAAAAATACATGGCTGAAGCCGCAATACTACATTGGTTGATTCACAGTTTTTGAGTCCATTCAAGGCTAATCTATGAGTGAAACTACCCATCTCAGATCAATTCAGTCAAAATTGGAGGAATAAATTACACAGCTGCAGCAGCCATGCTACCATTGGCTGATTTGAAGCCAACCATTATGAAAAGTACTGATGGTCAAAGCTGAGCCTGCATATGAAATTCCACTGAATTTGGGAGAAAAAAATACATGGTTGCAGCAGCCATGCTACAATTGGCTGATTTGAAGCCAAATATTATGAAAAGTAGCCATGGTCAAAGCTAAGCCTGCACATGAAATTTTGTTAAAATCAGAGAGAAAAATATGTGGCTGCAGCAGCCAAGCTACCATTGGCTGATTATGATTATTATGATTATGAATATTATGAAAAATAGTCATGGTCAAAGCTAAACCTGCATATGAAATTTTGTTGAAATTGAAAAAAACATACATGGCTGCGGCAGCCATGCTACAATGGCTGAGTCACTTTTTTCAACCCCTTAGTGGTAATCTACGGATCAAATGACCCCATCTCAAGTCAATTTGGTTAAAATTGGAGAAAAAATTACACAGCTGCAGCAGCCATGCTACCATTGGCTGATCTGAAGCCAAAAATTATGAAAACTACTGATGGTCAAGCTGAACCGGCATATGGAATTTCATTGAAATTGGGAGAAAAAAATACATGGTTGCAGCAGCCATGCTACAATTGGCTGATTTGAAGTCAAACTTTAGGAAGGGTTGTCATGGTCAAAACAAAAAAAAACCTCTGCAAATGAAATTTCATCAAATGGTAAAAAATTAATACACACTTAAAATCTACTCACTGATCTCAAAACACACACACCGTTGATAACAGTGTCCTACATGCCTGAGATATCACTTTACATTCTCACAAGGAGACTTCTTGCAGGCCTGGCATTCTGAAAAATGCAGGAGGGCAAAAAATCGCTCTCCTCAATCAGCTTAGGAGAGCAATTAGCTTTACACAGCATTTTAAGTATCCAGGTGAACGAACTCATTGAAACTGAAACCAACAGACTATTACATCAGTGATTTTATCAACTTTACTAAGGTAAAGAGAAATCTCTTAGACATCTAGATGTCTCACTCAACAACCGAACACACACTTGACAAGACCTGTGTGTGTGCCCAAGTTGGGGGGGGGGGGGGGCTGGGGGAGGGGGGGGGTTGAAGGTGGTAGTGGTAGGTGTATGACTTTCTTGGACAACAGGTCTGCTTGAATCTACAGTCACATCCTGGTGCATGTGCTTCAAGTGACAGGATAGTAGTAAATACTAGTAATGGTAGTATATTGTAGTGTCAATATTCCTTGAATAATTACCCTTCAAACTGTGATGTCAGTTGTTGAAACTGACAGAAAACAAAATACTGCTGTGACCCATTTTGCTTCAAATGATTGCAACTGTGTTTGGGTATGCACAAAGTACATACCCAAACACAGTTGCAACCATTACCTTTTACCACTAAACCAGTTTCAGAATAAAATTACGTGATGTTATGTGACTTCGAAGTTAAATTACATTTTTGCTTTACAACAAAAATTTAATGTGAGCATAATACATTTAATCTGCCACTGTGTGCAGCCAACTGTGACCAAAATAGGACGTTCTCATCTAGACATCAACCCAAACATGCATATAAAATTTGGTGATGATCAGATGAGAACCATGGCATGCAGCCTGTGCCATACAAAATTCATGATGGCTGCTGCAGCACCCAATGTAAGAAGCCGACCATGACCAAAATAGGACGTTCTCATCTATACACCAACCCCGTTACCCAAACATGCATATGAAATTTGGTGATGATCGGATAAGAACTGCAGCCCGTAGCCTGCGCCATTCAAATTATGGACAGGCAGACTCACAGACGTCTGCATGCCCCATGACAATAGCTTAGCTTGACTTTGTCAAGATAAGCTACAAATAAGGTAAAACACATTAGAAATGAAAAATTAAAACAGCTGTAAACAATTTTGAAGGATTTAATAAAAAAAAATTTCATACCCTTTCTTCAAGATTTCCTCTGAGAAATATTAATGTCGCTAATCTGTGGATTGCAGACAACTGCATGTCTCGTGACTTCATGAGGACAGAGTATGCGATAACAATTGCTGTGGCCACTGATGAAGTGCGTTTGTAATGTGCATTTGTCATAATACTGAACACATCCAATAGGAATGGCATCCTACAAAATTAAATACAAGTATTAAAAATTTCAAGTCACCAGTTAATTGACTAATTGAACCCCATATTTGGTCTTTTTAAACGCATCCACCCATCCATTGTCTGTTAATAGGTTCATCTGTATGATTGTCCATCCATGTGATCAGGCCAATCATTGTGTGGGTCATTCAACCTCCCATGCACTGCAATTCAATTCTAAAAACAGAATGGAAACAAGAAAACTGACATGTCAGAAAGGGCCCGCTGAGAAGTAAACCCTACCCCACAAACCCAAACCCCACATATGGCCACTATACTAACCCTCACACCACAACTGGCCACTGACCCTAGGATAATAACCTCACAACTGATATTTTCCAGAAATCATAACCCTGCAAATGTCCTCTCATCTGCCCGGATAGATGGACGGACAGATGAATGGATGGACAGAGTGATTACTATGAGGCCAGCCGCTTTTCAAGCGAGGCCCAAATAAAAATTCACCCAATAGCAAATTTAACAACACTTGCCAAAAACTTTCTTGAGTAACTTTTACATGTACTTACAATCTTCCAGTGCATACATGTAGCTCTGACATTTGAACGAGCTCATTCCATTGAGGGAATAAAAAGTAATAGCTGTATTTTTTATACAAAAATTACAAAATGAAAAGAAAAAATTGGAAGTGGGTGGGTGTCAGGGGGGTGGGGGGTGGGGGTGGAGGAGGGGGAAAAAAAAAAAAAACACTCGCTGGAAATATCTTGTTCCCACCACCCAATCATATTGGAGATACTACCGCCTTCATCTTGAGCATTTAGGTCAAGAGGGAGAAAAAGCCACCTTCTGAGGGGATGCAGAGAAGTTGGCCCATTGCGAACTCGGCTTCGGAGAAGTCGGCCCATGAGAGAAGTCGGCCCAAATAATTTCAGAGAAATCGGCCCCACAAACTGCAAACAGTTTCGGAGAAGTCGTCCCATGAGAGATGTCGGCCCCCACAAATTACAAAACATACCATCACAGGGACTTACCCTCGGACATTTGATGGAATAAAATGCTGGGAAAAATACACCCCCCCCCCCCCCCCCCCCCCCCCACTCTGGATTAGTAGAGACCCTGGAACACTTTCTGTTGGAATGCACACAGTATGTACCTCAGAGAATAAAATTTACTGGAAGAATAATGAAGAAATGGGGTGAAGAAACAAAGGATAGATGGCTGAGGGGGACATGAGGGAGAGTGTAGGAATGCTTATTGAAAAAATCGAAAGGAAGGAAAGAAGTGAGGTACACCATTAAACAGAATTTTCGGAATAAATTAGGTAGTTGGGACCCAATAAGCCCTTATATCAAATTTGTTTCAAATCGACCTCTTGGTTTGGAAAATAGAAATTTGGGTATAATTTGGGCTCCCACAGTGAGCACAAATGTGAACCCAGGCACTTGGTTTTAACAAACTTCACTCTCAGCCCCCTAAGAATGCTGTACATCAAATATCAAAAGATTCTGACTGGTGGATCTGAACAATTTTTTTTTTTTACAGAATATTCCTCATATTGAACTAAATTATAATTTGGGCTCCCAAATATGAGCCGAAGGACTTGGCTTGAACAAACTTGAATCCCACCTCCTTAAGCATACTGTATACCAAATATCAAAAGATTCTGACTGGTGGATGCGAAGAAGAAGATTTTAAAAGAATATACCTCGTATTGAACTAAGTTACAATTCGGGCTCCCAAAGGGAGCCAAAAATGAACTCAGGGACTTGGCTTGAACAAACATGAATCTCACCCCAATAAGGATGCTGCATACCAAATATCAAAAGATTCTTGATTTGTGGATCCGAAGAAGAAGATTTTTAAAGAATATCCCTCATATTGCACTAATTTGAACATTTGGGCTCCCACAGTGAACCCAAATATGGACAGAGGAATTTGATTTCAACAATATGTGAATCAATGTTCCAAAGATGTTACATGTAAAATATGAAAGCTTTTGGAGCAGTGGTTTGGAAGAAAACGATTCTTTAATTTTTTCCTATTGCCCACAGTGTTAAAAAATGCTGACTCAGCACTTCTTCAAAGTCCCTAAAAAGTACCTTATGATAAAACTGGTAGCAATTGTTTTTTACCAATCCTTTCTGTTGGTCCCAAGGAAGCTTCACACCAAATAAAAATTGTCACTGTCGTGCAGTTTTGGAGATATGGGCGTTTTAATTTTTTCTATTTTTAGTTCCTGTGGTTCCCACGTGGCTACGAGAAAAAAACTTTCTGCATAAATTAGGTACTTATGACCCAATAAACCCTCACATAAAATTTGGTTCCAACTGGCCTCTCGGTTTGGAAAATAGAAATTTGGGGTGGGGCCAAAAATTTTGCCCCTCCCATAACATCACCAAATATATCGCTTCAAACTTCTCTTGACCAAACTTGAGTCTACACCTCAAAAAGAAGCCACATACCAAATATCAAGTCTCTGCTATTGCTGCTTCTTGAGAAGAGGATTTTTTTAAGAATTGGAGCATTTTTGCCCCACCCCTCTGCTCAATATAAGCCGAAACCTAATTTGCCTAAAAATTAAATTGACCTTATATAACCCCTACTCACATGAAATTTCATTTATATGCGGCCAGTGGTTTGGGATAAAAAGACCCAAACACCACCTTCACAACGGACGATAATTGATCAGAAAAGCTCACCCTGACTTTCAGTCAGATGAGCTATAATGCCTTTTTTTATTTATTATTTTTTATTATCATGTATTGAAACTTACTGCCGGTAATTTTCAATTCTTGATAAAAATAATAAAAAATGAATACTGGTGTAACAGGATTCCCCCCCCCCCGATTCCCCACCCCCTCCCCGAGGGGGGATGGGGGTATCCTAGTATATCTTCCCCCACCCTGGATATCTTCCCTCCCACCCATAACAAAATTTTGGGGAATTAATGAGACATTATTTGATGATGAAATGGTGAGAAAAGATTTTTTGCAGAATTTTTTTTTTCCACGACCATCATCCAGCATATCTTGCCCCCACAAAGTAACCAATCTATGACAAAAATGTCAATGAAATGGGGATAAAAAGTATTTAAGGTGGAAACATTGCTTTGGGATATAAACACTGAGTTGGATGGAATGGGGGGTGGGGGAGGGGGAGATATCCAAGCCGGGATTCCCCCACCTCCAAACATGACAAAATAAAATTCAGTTTTTTCACAGATTTGACAGGAAAAATTTCATGTCAAATCCTTCCTACAACATCTCCATTGCAAAGATAATGGTCATGGATTATCTCAATACTGATACCAATGTTTTTACTATAATGAAGAAGGTAGTTCAAAAATCATTATCCGGATTAACAAGGATTAAGGGAAATTTTTGTCATGGTGGGCTGGGTGAGGGGGGGGGGGGAGATATCCAGGCCTGGATATCTTCCCCTCCCCCCCCCCACCTCCCATTCCCACCGACCCTAACTCAATGTTTATCCGAAATCCTTTTTTCCTGCCCCAAATCTATTTCTCTCACCATTTCATTATCAATTAATGTCAAATGTTTGACAAAAAAATTTTTGTCATGGTGGGGGGGGGGGGGGGGGGAAGAGATATCCTGGCCTTCTTCCCCGCCCCACCTCCCAATCCAAACAACCCAAAGTCAGTGTTCATCCGAAACCATTTTTTCATGCCTCAAATCTATTTCTCTCACCATTTCATTATCAATTAATGTCAAATGTTTGACAAAAAAAATTTTTGTCATCATAGGGGAAGATATCCAGGCCTGGATATCCCCCCCCCCCCCCCCCCCACACACACACACTCCAACCAACCCTAACTCAGTGTTTATCCGAAACCATTTTTTATGCCCAAAATCAATTTCTCTCACCATTTCATTATCAATTAATGTCAAATGTTTGACAAAATAATTATGTAATGGTGGGAGGGGGGGGGGGAAAGATATCCAGGCCTGGATACCCCCTCCCCCCACACCTCCCATTCCAACCAACCCTAACTCAGAGGACAATCCCAAACCATTTTTTGATGCCCCACATCTATTTCTTTCACCATTTCATTATCAATTAATGTTAAATGTTTGACAAAAATTTTTTTTTGTCATGATGGGGGGGGGGGGGGGGGGGGAGATATTCAGGCCTGGATATCTTTCCCCCCCCCCACTCCAACCAACCCTCAGTGTTTATCCGAAACAATTTTTTATGCCCAAAATCAATTTCTTTCACCATTTCATTTACATTATCTAATGTCAAATATTTGACGAAAAAAAAAATTGTCATGATGGATGATGGGGGAGGGGGGTAGGAAGGGGAGAGATATTCAGGCCTGGATATCTGCCCCCCCCCCCCCCCCCCACTCCAACCAACCCTAAATCAATGTTCATCCGAAACCATTTTTTATGCCTGAAATCTATTTCTCTCACCATTTCATTATCAATTAATTTTAAATGTTCAACAAAAAATTTTTTGTCGTGGCTGGGGGAAGATATCCAAGCCTGGATATCCCCCCCCTCCCATTCCAACCAACCATAACTCAGTGTTTATATTCAAAACCAATTTCTCAGCCCAAAACAGTTCCACTTCATGTCACCATGTCACAGGTTTTCAACTGGATGAGAGCAAGATATTCAGGTTGGATCTGAAAAAAACAAAAATTCTGCCCCCCAAAACATTTTTCTTGCTATTTCATCATCAAATAATGTTAAATTAATTGAAAACAATTTTCATGGTGGGGGCGGGGGAGATATCCAGGGCGAGGGGGAAGATAACAGCATTAGTTATCCTTTGGTTTCCCAGGGTGTATGGGAATTTACACCGGTCTGAAAACTCATACACCCTGAGGCCCAGAGGAAACCAAAGGTTAACAAATTTATTTCCAAACTGAGAACATAATTGATAAAAATTAATATGAGCTGAAAATGTCAAAAGCTATGCTTTTGAGGCAAAAATTGGGGTAATTATTAGTGTAGCCATCAAACACAAGCACACCCACCCCTCTCCCCGCCCCAGTTTACCACTGCCACAAGGTATGATTTTTTGGCAAACTTGTTGTAAAAAAAAATTCTGATTTGAGGATGGCCACTGCTATGACCTAACCCTTAGCATAATTTCTTGGAAAGCTCACCCCAACAGCTTGCTGAGAACTGATGTTATGGGTTAGAATTGCCAGCAATAGAAATGAGCTACTGTGCAGTGGAGTAGAATGTAATGGAATCTATTTTGTTACAATGTATCCCATTGCCCACTATATCAGTAAAGTGCCAGAAATTTAAATTGGTAACAATGTAAGCCTACAGGATACACTGGAACAATGTTGTCAATGTCAGTGACATCAACAGTGAAGGTGAAGGTTTCATTCTGCAAGTGAGGCTCAGTGCACTGGAGTTTCTGTTGTCTGTAGTTTTGTTTATTATATAATGCCCAGTGCAATTTTTTCTTGTGTTGAGATGCGGAGCTAAACATTTATGCCATGGAACTATTGGCTGTGTGGCCAGCCACTGACATTACTGTGTTGGAGAAAAGTTCTCTCTTGCTAAAATGTTAATGCCTGTGGCATGGAGAGAGTGTGAGTGTAATTTGTAAACTTGGCCTTGAGCTTTGGAATGGGATAGCTCACAGGCCTCACAGTTAGCCTACAGTAAGTTACACAGTCCGCTCATGAAAGTGCTTTATGTGCCGTTTCTGACCGACTTTTCTGCACCATGACTGATCTGATTATCATCATCTTTACTAAATGAATCCATGGGACTTTTCCATTTTGAGAATTTAATTTGAAGAGATATTTCTCAAATGTTAGCACAGTACAAAACGGTGAGTTCAACACTTGAGCCACGAAACCTCCATCGGCCTACTCACTGTAGTTTTCTTTATTTATACCGTAACCTTCAAGATGATTTTTAATTTAAGTCTGTTTGATTTTTGCTTTTTCAGAATATTTACAGGTAGAAATGTCTCATTAAGACTTTCTCCCGAGTCAGTGTGACTTGCAAAACATTTGTTATTCATTTCTGCCATCATGTTTTAAGCAGAGAATATAAACAAAGCCTTTTTGCTTTACTTTGAAAAAAAAAATCCCCAAAACATAAAAAAAATTTTCAAGGAATTTTGATTTGTATTTTCATTTTTATCTCATTTTCTACAAAACTGCTAATATAAAAAAATTAAATATACACTATTTTTTACATTTTAAAATATAATACACCAGTGATACTTTTTTTTTATTTAAAAAAAAAACTTTTGTAAAATTAGGAACTTTTTAAGACACCTCCTTCCGAGATTGTGTATTCTTGTTTAAAAACGGTGTAAAGATTTTAAGCTCCAGAGGGGCAGGAGTTACACCATGCCTCTCATCCACTCAAAAGAGGGCATTCTATTCCACTTGGAAATAATAGGAATTGAGGATATCTACACCCCCCCCCCCCCCCCCTCCCATACTCTTGTGACTAAAATAATAGAATGGGTCGGAATAAAAGTGTGGGGTAGAAAACCGTCTAATTTTCAATAAAAGTATGGGGTAGAATTTTCTGTGCCAACATAATGAATACTGAGATTTCAAACTGACTTTAAAACATTTCAATGTGGCTCCTCCTGGATAAAATATCTCAAAATTCTGAAATAACTCCCAAGTTTCTACAGTTAAGGCAAAATTTGAGGAATTGAGTCCAAATAGTGTATTCCGAAGATGGGCTGACAGTCCAGCCTGTTGAAAATTAATAAACATAGGGGCCCAAATAAGAATCATATGGGGTGGAAAAGGGACACAAAATTAATAATAGTATGGGTATGTTTATTCTAGTTACAAGAGTATCTTAGGATTATAGGATATCCGGTGGGGGGAGGGGGGGGGGGTGGGGGGGAGATGACGTGTAACACCGGTCTTTGTAAACAGCGATGGTTCGGGTTAGATTGCAGGATGGTTTGGGTCAAATTGCTAGAGGACGGTTTAGCCAGAGGATGATTTGGGTGTATTCGTTCTCCAGGGCCGGTTTCCTCCATTAAAACACCAGTGTTTAGAAATTGAATCAAAGAGCAATAAATATATATAATGGAATAGATATTACTTACCTTTTTTCAATCTCACTGAATAAATCCAGAATTATGGTTGGTGTCTTTTCCAGTAGTTGCTCAATACTTCTGTTTTTGTACAGAGCTGATGAAAGGGTAGCATTTTTGGAGCAAAGAAGATGAGCCTGACTATCAAGGCTGAGAAGTATTTGTTTTTTAACAGCTGTAAATAGAGTAGCATTGTGAAACACAATATTTCCAAATTTTTCAAAGTCACCTTCTTCTACAGAAATCAACAAGTTTTCAATAAGGTGCTTCTCAGCAGGTGTTTTTTCTTTCAGATTGTAGTGCTGATAAAAGCATTCTGTGTAGTTATTTAATCTGCCTTCGAGTTCAAAAGTTCTGGTCTCTCGCCTTTGTCTCAATCTTTCCCTGACGTAACTGTGCTCAAGTAATGCTTGTGGAACTTCTGAAGAAGTATCTTTTTTTGTGGCGCTTTCATTGTTAAATCTTTAGAAATTAATTTTGTTTTTGTCCCACTCTTCGGTTCAACCATTTTTACAACCTCATCTGAGACTGAGGGGTACTTGCAACACTTTTTAAATTTTTTATGTTTTCCTCTGTATTTTTTTAAATATACGATAATACCATAGTGTGTTTTGATATGTTTGATATCTCAACGAGTTGAAAGTGAGTTTTTTTCGCGAGGCTTGCCGAGCGAAAAAACTCACTTTCAACGAGTTGAGATATCAAACATATCAAAACACACTATGGTATTGTTGTATTTATCTTATACCGACCATTTTTGTTCTTTTCTGCATTTTTAAAAGGGTTTTGGGGATGATTTCGTGTCTCCAATCGTTCTCCAATCAAAATGACATAGGGGTATGTGTTATAGATAATCTATAACACATGGGCTATATCTTCAACAGGTATAAGATAAATTTCGTTTTACAACTTTAGTGAAACTCGGAGTCCTAGGTGTGGATGGACTTCTCATCAATCGTTTGGTTTTGGTTCCTCCTGTCAGATAAATGTTCGAACTCTGTTCTAAAATATTTTGAAATTCAAAAAAATTGTTCACTTTTGTCATGCAGTTTCTACATATCGTTGCCTCAATCTGCAAGAGTTTGTTTGTCATTTCTTCCCCCATGAGTAACTTGAGCTTCATTTGAACATTTTCTATTCTGCACCGTGGGTTACTTAACTTAAAAACAGTAGCAATACTCGTCCGCAAGCACGAGAAACACTTCACCGGCGACGATTTTGTTGGTGTTTGTGGTGCCATGTTTATGAATTGAACGTCTGCGTTTCCGGTTTTGTTTTGGATTGGGGGAAACCGTGAATCTAAATTTAGACGTAAAAAGTTCAGTAACTTCTGGCAGAGGTGTATCCGCTGCAAGGGAGAAACCGTTGTGTGGCGATTGATAACGCCCATGCCATATTACGAGATCACTTCCTTACGAGAAGGCCTACACACCCTTACCCGATTAACGTCATATCAGCGGCCAACGTTTCTATGACGTCACTTGCGCACAATGACGTCACGACATCAATAGCAACGTCAACCGTTTCGCGGGGATCAAAGAAAACCCAACTTCCCCAGACTTCGTCATCAATATTCCACCACATACCCACACTATATACCAATAGCCCTGTGTGTGCATATAGGCCTATCACTATACATACCATAGCATGCTATATATGCAGCACGTATATCACTTGGAGGATCTAGATGGAGGGGGCCGAAGGTTTAAAGTATTCATTATCTTGATCTTAACAGCTTGTGGCACACAAAAGATCGGCACGGTTTCCAAGCAGAGCCGGCTTTTATACCCCTCCTCGAGGCCACTCAGCCAATCAGAATCGAGGAACAGTGCAAACGCTGTGACGTGCTAGGAAACCCAACTTGAAGCGAAAACTGTGGATGCAGTAGCCGAGAGCGTAACGCGTTGCGCTCGGAGCCCATGGTTTGCGAGTTCGAACCCCAGCCGGGGAAACGTAACGTAATGCAATACCACAGACTATAGATTAACCAGACCAGCAACGTGCACGTTATTTTTTGAGGTCAAATATGGCGGCCCTGGAGCGCTGGCCCCCCTGGCGGCGACAGGTACTCGATCGAATGAGAACGCTGTTGCAAAGTGAGGCGAGGGGCGAAATCAAACCAAAGAAATGCGTTGAAAATCTACGAGTAAACTGTGTGATCGTTGCAAAGAATGGAACGGTTCGGTTCAAGATGTAAGAAGAAAGGCAGTTTAGATTATTTCGCATCATGCCTTCTTCCCAAATAAAGGTTTAATATCAATTCTGTCGGAGCAAATTTGCTTACTAAATACACAAAACATCACAACGCTGTCAGAGCACTGTCAACATTTTTGCTGAATGCAGGTGAGAAATGATGAAGACGACCACAACAATATTATTCGGCGTTTGTTTTCAGCATACTTTGGTGCCTTTCTTTTAAAATTTTCAACCCACTCAAATTCTCAATATTTTTTTTCAGTTTTGCAGGGATGAGATAGTTGAGCTAATAAATTATGCCTAACTGATTTCAGCTTGACTGAATTCAGTAATTTGTGACTAGAATACAGAAATTTTATTTTCTGTAAATTTACATAATCCAATTGTCAAGTAAATATGTCGAAATAAAATTAGATTTTTAATAAATTCTCTATATACGGTATGTCCTTATTTCATATTTGGGGGGAAAACACATTTTTTACCAATTTTTCAATTAAAATTTAAGAATTTTGGCCGTTTTCGGCTAATGTTCATGCACTGCAGGCTCACACCTGATTTTAGTAAATTGCGACACTCTGTTGATTCAGATTCTCTCAATATTCCATTACTTTTAAAAATTATATGGTGAAATTTAACAAATCGATACCAACAAAACCCCAACATTTGCAATCCTTACTGGTAACTGCCCAATTTAGCGGCCATGTGGCATGAAATACGCTATTTTTTATTTTAACTTATTTTATATTTTTCCCATTACCTTCAGAGTTAAATAATGCTGACTCAGCACTTTTTCAAAGTCCCAGAACTGTACCTTTTGTAAAAACCGATAGCGAATTGTTTTCACCATTCTTTTCTATTGGTCCTAAGAAAGCTTCACAGTTCACACCAAATAAAAAATTTCAGTGACGTGCAGTTTTGGAGATATGGGCGTTTGAATTTTTTCTATTTTTAGCTCCTGAGGTTCCCACGGGGCAGCGTGAAAATTTTTTTCAGCATGAATCAAGTACTTAGGATCCAATAATACCTCATAGCAAATTTGGTTCAAATCTGCCTCTCGGTTCAGAAAATAAAAATTTTGGGCGGGGCACAAAATGGGGATCGTCCCGTAATGAGCCCAAATATTGACCGAGAAAATTTCTTTGAACAAACTCGAAGCCTGAGTATCAAAGGAGCTCACGTACCAAATATCAAAGCATTCTGACTGGTGGTTCATAAGAAGAAGATTTCAGGAGAAATTGATGCTTTTGGGGCATCACCCCCACCCCATTGGGGGCACCGAGTTCATTTTAACAAACTGGAAAGAGGATACCCCCAAAACTATGTATGTCAAATTTGTTTAAGTTTGGGCTAGTGGTTTTGAAGGAGAAGACCGAGTTGCGAAAGTTAACGGACGACGGACGCCATGTGATGGCAAAAGCTCACACTGACTTCCAGTCAGGTGAACTAAAAATGCTGGTGGGTGAGGGAGGGGTGTGGAGGGGCACCAAATATTCTGACAAAAATTTCTCTCACTGACATAGGTCTTCAAAGGGTTCTACTAGGGTAACTTTTTACCAGTAATCTAATGGTGTTTTTTTTTAACTCATGGGGTTGGGGAGGGGCACAACGCACAGGATGGTGGGGGGGGGGGTGTATGTCTGTATGTTTGCTATAGAAATGAACATGGGCCATCCAAAGTGCACAGTTTTTTATCGGGATTCTAATAATGAGGTTTTTTAAAAAGTGCCAGGGGGAAGGGATGGGGGTGTAGAGGGCACCAAAAGTTATGACCAACATTTGTTTTTATTCATATTCAGTCATAAGCAAATATAATTGTGTTCATATAGATTTGCATTATTAAAAATTATTGAAGATATTGGAGATATATGAACATATAGATTTGCATTATTATAAATTATTGGAGAGTGCCTAAATTTTTAATAATGCAAATGTATATGAACAAATTCCAACTTCCAAAAATAATGTAGCACTCAACCAATTAACAGGAATCTAATGGTGGGGTTTAAAAAGTGATGCCCATTCTATTCCACTGTTCAGATTCTCTGATTCTTGCACAATTCTAACCCTGCTTCAAACCCTGTTGTTTAGGATTTCAAATTTCATACCCTGGTAGCATATTCAATCCTACATAATAGGATTTGTGTGTGCATTTTCACTATTCTTTTTTGTGTGTGTGGGGGGGGGGGAGGTTTAACTCTGCCCCAAAGAGCTATAGTGGTCACATTTTTCCGTCACAAGATACTCATAACACCTGTGTACACTGGTGGTAAATTATGGTAAATTGTTTAATACTTTACCCAAATAGCAGACAACAGTTGTCAAATCAATTCTTGAATAATGGTAACTTTTCTTTTTTTGTCTCAAAAAATCAGCTTATACCCCTCATTGGGACGAGCTCAACAAGCTTCTTCCAATGAGTGGTTATAAGCTGTTTTTTAGACAAAAAATGAAAATAGTCCGAAAAATTAATTTTCCCTCACTCCTGGAGGCTGTAGTACCAACACCACAATGGGGGATTTTTTGACTGGCCAAGAAAAGTTTTGGGGTTGCATGTCTAAAGTAGGGTTAACCCCAGCCACACATCTTGTTTACAATGGCCTAACTGCTGTTTTATGAGCAAAAATATATTTTTAAGCTCCTTCTCACACTGACCATTGAGGATTTGAAGTTGTGCCTATAGCTTTTTTTTGTTCCCGGCCCTTTGTGGGACTATTGTAATCAGCATTGTCCGTCCGTCACACTCTTGTCCAGATGATAACTTTAGTTTGGATGATTTTACTGAAACTAAATTTGGTAGGTGCCTTACTTGGGTGGAAATGCGGGTCAAGTTCAACAATGGGATTGCTCCGTCAATTTTTACTGAAGTTAGTCTCCTTTTTTGATTTATAAAACACATTTTTTTGTTGTCCCGATGATAACATTAGTTTGGATGTTTTGATTGAACCGAAATGTGGTATGCAGCTTACTTAGTCAAGTTCGAACATGGCCACACTCCACTGATTTTTACTGGAGTTATGCCCCTTTTTTGGTATTCTTTTGAAAATTTTACTCCTAACGCCTTTCACGTCTGATAAAGACCATGCTCTTGGAACAAATTAGATAGTCAGGGGCGGATCCAGGATTTGAAATTTGGGGGAGCGTACTAACGCACAGGGCCGACCATGGTAATAATTCACAAGGGGATCATTGCCTAATCCGTCAGAAATTGTTAACTCTGGAAAAATAGTGGGGGGGGGGGGGGGGGGGTGGCCCTCGTTATTAAGCGAAGCCCACATTCTTGAATATCCGTGTTAATGAATATAATTTCAAAACACAATACCATTTACCATACTTTTAGTACAGATTTGACCCTTGAATTGCATATACGTTCTAAAGTAGACTCCTGTTAATTGAATAAACAATATTATGATAGGTCAAAAAACTTCTCTGATAATCACCAGACTCCCCTTGTTTGGAGACATATCATTCCATTGCATCCAGTACAGTCTTGTAATCTATGTTTTCGTGTTCGACAGAGCTTTATGAGATCTGCCAAACAAGATGTAATGGAATAAATGCTCATTTTACTTCTGAAATACAGGAAAATGACCAATTCCCTATATACTTACAGTAATTGATTAGCTGTCATTGGCAAAGTAGCTGTTCAAATTAACATGGCTCCACTGTATCACACACAGGTGGAGAAGTCAATAGTAGCCAACCTGCCAGTGGCCCATTGCTATATACAAAAATCACTATTCATTCTTTTTTTTCCAATAACATAGCTTATGGCCAATCATTGCAACGAGTGTCTAACGCTTGTTCCAATAAGGGGTCAAAGGCGATGTTTTAGAAGCAAAAAATGAATTTTTTTTAGTTATACGAAAAATTTTTTTTTGGCCTCAGTAAACTGAAACCAATGCAATCATTTGTATCTTGTTTGACAGAGGTTAATGAGACTTCTCCAACAAGATATAAGAGAATACATGCTCATTTTATCTTCATTACTTATAAATTAATCAAATTCCTCTGGTACTTGAATACCCCTACTAGTTTTTTTTACATTTAATTGCAGGTTCCTGAATATTTCCATCATAAAATCAGCCCACAGTTGATTTGAATGAATAACATTTACAAAATTAAAAAAGGTATGTGTAAATAGTGCCTGTGTGCCTCTTTCAATACATGGAGAGTGTATTATCAGCAACTCACTGATGGAGTGAAAATTCCACTCAACAATAATTTCTAATTCATCGAAAGCATAACAAGTGCTGACAAATTTTCAGCCAATGAACCATTGGGTTAAATGCAGGAGCTTATTTGCTGAAACATGCTTGTGCTTTTCAAGCATATATACAGAATTTGACAGGCCTTGGAATGTTAAAAAATTTCATCCTGTCACACATAACAGCAGGGAGCAAATTGTTTTGAAAATTTTGCATCGCAGTTTTTTCTTGACAGTCACATCTGGGTCCTGTCGGGAGACAGTCAGAGCATCCTCAGAATCACTGGGGAAAAGAATCGCTAAGAAAAATAGTTTCGGCCTCCCCACTGGGGGTGGGACTTTAAAATACACTATAGGAAAAAATCGCACAGGTAAGGGGGAAAGGCTGTGATTCACCGTACCCAGTTTAGCCTGTTAAAGGCAGAAATATTGACGGGGATATGAAGTAGTTACACTATATCTTTGTCCGAAATCAACGCGGAGGGGGGGGGGGGGGGGGGCATTGTCATAGACCTAATGATTACAATCTACCCTTTAGCACCCCATAACATTTTAAGACGCCTGTCATTCGATGTCAAGATCACGCAGAAGATAAAATGAGTTTGCCGTTTGTGTAGTAAATGACCAACATCCCTCTGTGCATGTTGGTCAATGATTTCAATCAAAGCCTGCGCCTGACATTCCTAAAAATGCAGGAGGGCCAAACTTCGCTCCCTTCTCATGTCTAGGAGGGCGATTGGCTTTCCTAAAACCTACAAACGCAAAAAGTGGCAAAATGAAGTCTTCCTGTTAATGAATTCTGCCTTTCATTTTATTGCTGCTAACAACGTAGTCAAAACGAGAGACAGCAAAACTGCCCTCACACCTCTAGAGCAGCCCTCTTTTAGAGATCACTAACATAGCAGAAATCTAAAACACTGCGGATATTAGGAATAGGCCGTTATGGTAATCATTATTTTCTGAGGGCAGGGGGCTAGCTTTCGCCCTCCTTAATTTTTGTAAGGCGAGCGAATAAATCGCGCAAGAACGTAAAAATATTGGGGGAGGGGTGAAAGAAGGGATTAACAGAGCACCCATTTTACTAACAGTATGAACTGTGATATGCAGTATGATCCCAACCGTGCGTGGGAGCTGGATAGAAGGCATTCCCCTCTGGTGTGTGTGTCGGGGGGAGGGGGTCATTCCACGTGGAAATCTTGAAAGATTGAGGGTCAAATATTTTGTTCTCGGTGATTCTGGGGCTGCTGTGACCACTTCCCAGGTGAGAATTGCTTATCACTGCAAGTTCGAATTGGTACATGGGTTAATTTTTGGGGTGTGGTGGGCCTAAATATCCATGGGTTGGTTTTGGGGCTTCGGCAAAATGAAAGCCCGCCCAAACACAATTTTTTTCATTTTTATAGCTAATAACATGCTACGGGTTCGATTAGTAGCCTAAGCACAGAAAATTTCGCGGCCATAGCTTCAGCCGTTTTTGAGTTATCCATCCAGTCAGATAGAAAATATTAACCCTGTGCACAATGGGACTTTTTTTATTTTGGAAATTTTCTCAAAAGTTATGGGCTCATATCAATGAAAATCATCCATGGACCCATACTGTTATTATATACTATATACATTGCGGGGCATAAAATATATTTTTGACAAGTGCCTGTGATCTATAGTCTGTGGCAATACCGGCGTGGATTCAAAACCACACTGCTCCTTCATAGTGCTATGCTCGTCCTATCGGGTGAGGACGTAAATGGCTGTCCCGTGTGCAGTAATTACTGTGCACGTTAAAGAACCCTACTGTGGCAAAAGAGCTGCAGCTCGGCAAAATTCCCCCGATTCCCCCTTGTATATAGTGTACTTCATTACCTGTGTACGGAACCCCCACAATGAATCATTCAGGGTCCTCCGAAAAAATTAACGGAGGAGTGACTGTACAAGCGCATTGAATCGTGCAACTACCGGAATAAAAGTGTAAGGCGCGAATTGCAGCGTCAGTCCAACGAAATATACCTGAGATGATTGTGGTGATGTGGGGTTCTCACAGGGTGCAGCGAAAAATTAACGCTGGGATTTCATAAGAAGAAGAAGAAGAAAACAATGGCTGGAAGTGAATTACTCCGTGTTCGGTGGTGGAGAATTCTACAAATTATGACCTTCACGGGATGTGACAGCCATGGAGAGCTGTCTCACCACGAACGGCATCAAATGCAGAACCCATTTATATTTGAGTCTGGGATTATTCCAGACGGAAATTTACAATTCGAGCCGATCAAAGTGGATCGAATAACCGAAATAAATTGAGACAAAAGTCACCGGCTCAAGCAAAAATGCATTGAAACAGGTATATAATTCACTGCCAGTCCTTGATAGGTATAATTACTGATGGGAAAAATTCAGTATTTATTTACGTATACGTCTTAGCGTATAATAATTTCTGGAAAAGTTATTAAAGATAATTATAGCCGTCATTGCCTAATTTCGTGTATGTTAAAACACGGCAGTACTGAGTCATTGTCGGGACTGAAAAATGACAATTCCTTGCTGGGGATCTGACTTAACAAATATAGGAATGATAATGCAAGTTGTTGTTAGGCTTGGGACTCAGGCGTAACACTGCCTCTTCCTTTAAGAGAATTTGGTCCCCAAATCATTCAATTTCAAGTCATCGAGAATAATTAGTTCAGCGATCTGAACGTAGTGGCTACCCCTCTACGTTCAGATTCTTCCCATTCAATCCTATAGAAAAAGTTCCCATCAAGTTTTTATGGGAACTCAAAACTCGAAATTAGGAATATATATCAAGCTTTCGCCCTTATTACCGGCTGTAATCGATAGTACACGTATTTCCTTACATTTGGGAAGAGTTTATTAATCCAAACTAGGTTTTATCCTTTAAATGTCGTCTTTTGTGTACTCGTGAGGCGGCGACGGAGATTTCAAAATCGGCCATGTTGTTGTTTAAATATAAAACACTAAAAACGATAACCAGGTAATGGCGCCGAAACGAATAGACCTTTTCATCGATGCGGAATTGGAAATTCGATCTCATTCGCGCAGAGGAGGTCATCAAACTCGGTCGCATTCGCACAGAGCAGATTATCAAACCCATTCTGCACAATTGCGATCGAATTTCCTATTCCGCATCGATGAAAAGGTCTATTCGTTTCGGCGCCATTACCGGGTTATCGTTTTTACTGTTTTATATTTAAACAACAACATGGCCGATTTTGAAATCTCCGTCGCCGCCTCACGAGTACACAAATGACGACATTTAAAGAATAAAACCTAGTTTGGATTAATAAACTCTTCCCAAATGTAAGGAAATACGTGTACTATCGATTGCAGCCGGTAATAAGGGCGAAAGCTTGATATATATTTCTAATTTCGAGTTTTGAGTTCCCATAAAAACTTGATGGGAACTTTTTCTATAGGATTGAATGGGAAGAATCTGAACGTAGAGGGGTAGCCACTACGTTCAGATCGCTGAACTACGAGAATAATATAACATTACCATAATAAAAAAAAAAAAATTGCATCTGGTTCCTCAGTATCCTAGGATTTGAGTATTTCTGGCTAAGTACGGTAGGGTCAGGGCTAATTTAGTAAAAATGATCAAATTTTTTTTTTTTTTTTTAATTTACCATTGATTGATACAAATTACCAAGTATTCACCTCAAGGGTGCTATATGATGAGTATCCCGAAGAATCTAAGGAGAATAATTAAATTTGCTCCCTACTTCATTTTGAATTTGACAATACTGATTTCTACTACAGTCACCTAGACAATAGTTTATATAATTATAAGTACCGCTGCCAAATCCATTCTGTTTTAGCAGACAGATATCCTTCCAAAGTACTATATTTACAACAGTGTATAGGCACTAATATATACTATAGTGCATTAAATTAAATTAAATTGTCGAGGCACAACAACCCGCTGTGTGAAATGCCAATGGTGGTGCCATTTCATCAAATTCCAACAACTATGAATGACAACAGATTTTGTACTGGAACTTGATGGATTGTTTCACCAGCATCCCACACAACATGTTATTGCCTCCAAAGATGGTAACTTATACTGTTACCAAACACACCAATACTGAAAAAGTTTCTAGATAAGCATTGTTTACTTTATAAAACTAGTTAACATTATCTTGTTCAATTTCTTTTGAACCCAAAAAGAACATTATGCATTTTTTTTTCTACTGGTTAATTATGTGAGGGCAGGAACCAGCAGGGATTGAACTAACACATGCTAAACCACTTGAGTAATGTTAGGAGCACTCGAAACCAAGTTCTTTTACTATAGAATGCCAAATGTTGTTTTTGTTTTTTTGGTTTTTTTTGTACGTGGAAGTTCATTCCTCCCAGAGCTGGGCCATGCGTCCATTAACAATGGACGAAAGGCCACCAAGGAGTAAAACTCTGCTTCCCTCCTCGATTCCAGTAGGAAACGTCTCTCCCTAGAGAGAGTGTCCCCAAGAGTACTCCCTCCATTCCTGAGATAGTTCAGTATGTGGCGGAAGTGGACTGGGTCCCTGTCAAAAAAATACATCTGTGGTCCATGATCCATTGAAGGTTTCACTGGTGAGGTGGCACAAAACATCTGGCACAGCAAGGATGATGGGTCCACTCGCAGGGTGTCTTTGCTTGTCTTAAACTTGGTTCCTCCGATGTTGAGTATGATGTGCCCCTGCTGGGCAGATTGTAATTCCTGGAGTCTGTACATGTTTGTGATCTCCTTCTTTGTGCTCGCGGTAACGGGATCCTTAGGTGGCAGTGGTGCAGCAGTTATAATTGGCACTGTTGTGTCGAATTCCAACAGCTGCATCTCTTTCGATACAGCGGCCACAGAAATGCAGCAAAAGCTGTTGTCTGAAACTGAACTTTCTGGTCCACTAAATGAACTCAAACTTAATTTCTGAGTGTCACAGACACTTGTAGGCTTGGGTGCCTCCACAACTTTAGGCGAGCTGGATTGTTTACCTAAGTCTTTCCAGACTTGCAGTGTCTTTGCCGACACTCATTTGTCTGTTAATGAATCTTTCCTCACCTTCTTAACAGGCTTTGTAGCCTCATTATTTTGTGGTCTTTTCAGTACGAGTGTCGGTACTGCATTGTTAACATTAGAATTTAGTTGTTGATTGCTTGTACCCAATCTTTCCATCAATAGTACTTTTAAATTTTTGGAACTCTTTCTCTGCCGCGATGCCTAACACACCAGATAACCAATTGGTTAGGGTCATACCCCCACGATTCTTGCCAACAGTGCAGCCTTTATGGCTCAGACGTTTCCCGAGGAAGGTCTTCTTGCACTCAGGGCATTTATAACCGTACCCTGAGTGCTGCTCTATGATATGGCGTTCTACTCCATATTTTGCGCGGAATTCAAAGTCCTTGCAGATCTTGCATGTATAAAGTGTCACCTGGAAAAGAGAGAGAAAAAAAAACTTTTGAGAAATATGGCATCATAATTTCTCTTCTTTCCTCATCGAATTCCCACTTTCATCTACAGAGCTCGATTTCACTGCACCAGCACCGCACTTTGTTCTTAAAAGTTAAAAAACTGCTATTCTAAGTTTTCAGAATACATCAAGCTCTGATCTACACAAGAGATATTCATGATATCACTGAACAAACAACAACAACAACAAAAATAAATAATGACATCCTTCACTGTACTGACAATAGTAAATGTAGCTGATTCTTCAGGCCACTGTTTTAATGGCCTGTTCAGACAAAACAAGTGTATGGTGAATTTGAGGAGCCAAATTTTGGTGCATTCTCCCCACAACATGGCTTCAACCGATAGTGGTGCACTATTTTAGGCTTAGCTTGTTGACTCCTTCTGATTCTAAAAATTACATCATTTAATTTTTCAGTTATGAGATATGGCCCTTGCCAGTTACTCTGAAGCTTCGGGCAAAGACCTTTTGTTCATTTGAGATTATAGAGCCAAGCAGGGTCTCCCTTTTTAAATTTATTGTGGACAACACCTCTGTCGTGTTGCCTTTTCATTTTCTCTCCACTCAGCTGGAGATGCTTCCTAGCCAGGTTATGGATTTCCTTCATAGCCTCTCGCAGATTGTATGCATAATCAGTATTGGGCGAATTTGTGTTTGGGGGCCTACCCAGCACCAAGTCTATTGGTAGGGTTATTTCCCAACCAAGCATCATGGCACTTGGGGAAGAATGCGTGGCTTCATGAATCGATGTTCGATAAGCCATCATAAGTAATGGAAGATGTTTATCCCAATCAGTCTGATGGCTAGAAACAAAGGCGGCAATCATTTTCTTTATTGTTCGATTGGCCCTTTCGATCATGCCATCTGACTGAGGTCTCAAAGGAGTAGTCCTAGTCTTTTTGATCCCTAGTAACTCACACATCTCTTGGAACACTTGTGATTCGAAGTTTGTTCCCTGATCAGAGTGTAGTTCTAGTGGGACGCCAAATATGCACACAAATCTCTCTATCAATTTCTTAGCTACAGTTGTAGCCTCCTGATCTCGAATTGGAATGGCATCTGTCCATTTGGTGAAGTAATCCCCCACCACCATGACATATTTATTGCCATTCTTACTACGAGGAAGTGGACCCATGGTATCCACAGCTACCCGCCCAAGTGATGCTCCAACTGTATAGCTTTTGAGAGGAGCCCTGGGCTTCCTGTTAGGTGGTTTGAGCGATGCACAGGTGTCACATATCTTGCACCAGTGTTCTACATCACTCCTGAGGTTATACCAAAAGTATCTACTCCTTACTTTAAAGAGGGTTTTCTTAAAACCCAAATGACCAGCTGATGGGCTATTATGTAATTGTTCAAGGACAATTGTTCTCAAAGCTTTTGGGACAATCAGCTGCCACATGGTCTGTTTGCCATCATCTGATTCCCACAGCCTGTAGAGCATATTATCCCGTAAGCATATTGAATCCCACCTACCCCAATAATATTTTGTTGCCAAACCACAAGGGGCCACAACCTCCCATTGGGGGCTTTTCATCCTTGCTTTTCCATTCCCAGATTGAACTCAGATCTGGATCATTCCTTTGAATGCTTATTAGGTCATATGACTGGATAGGATCCCCAGTCACACCAGTTTCAGATATGTCAGCTTCGACCTCTCTTGTGTGTGATCTCAGTGTACATGCACACACATCACAATCGGAGGCCAACTCTGCACACTTCAGATTTGTGGGTTGTTCTGCAGTGATTGTAGGGCACTGCGAAGCTTCGAGTATTCGATTCGATGTCGACATCGCTTTGGTATTCGTATATCGATCTCGAATAGTTTGCCGATTCGTTAGTCAAACGAAGCTTCGAGGAAAATGAATCAGTGTTTGACAATGTCGACATCAGTTGAAATAAGGAGCGAACTCTTCTAGTTTTAATGTTTCTATCAGGAAAATAGTAAAATTCATTGCAAAATTCTGTCGTTTCACTTTCAGTTTCAGATTCCCAGAAAACCACACACCGCAAATTCGCTATTTATAGATTTCCAGGAATTCGTGTGAGAGTTATTCGCGGAATCCCGTTTGCTCATCGGCTCTGTCCAAGTTGTAACCTGTTCACGCCCATCTATACAACCGAAATATCCAGCTATGGGCCTAAGGCCTGCTCCCAGTCCCGGAATCTTCTAACACAATAATGGAGACATGTCGCCTGGAGCGCTCCCATTATTATGTTAGAAAACTGTGGGAGGAAAACCTCTGTAGTTTCTTTGCATTGTTCGGAGTTGGTACTTGGAAGTTGGAATGAAGTAAAAGCAATTTGTGTGAATGAGCACTGCGTCACTATTCGAGTTAACTAATGCAGAAACTAACACAGTTTAACGCCTTCGCTGCTTTTGATGTATACTGTGTTATTGAGTTGAGAACGGACCGAAATCTACAAGACCCAAATTCTGATAATACAAAAACAACCAAACATTACAATAATGTATTTAGGCATGCTAACGTACCTGAAGTTAGCGGCTGTAGCTGACTTCAACCCATGGGAATTAATGTGCCACTTGTATTACATTTGTGCTTTAAAGTCTCATGTTTCAATTTAGTGGTTTGTCTTAAATGTCTCTGGGAGTAACACCTTAATTTGTCCATATTTATGTCTTGAATTTATTGTCGGGCCAAGTGAACATCTGGATGGCCATTCAACGAGAAAGAAAATTAAAACAACGCCAAGTTGTCAAGTTATGTCAACGATCTCTTCTCGCAGTGCTTTCCGGACATTTCTGCTCAAGATAATGCCAGTTATAATTATTTCTCGAGTTTATCCTGATTCGATTCGAGATTCGATTCGATGTCGACATCAGTCCCGATTCGATTCGAGATTCGATTCGAACATAAATTTCCCGATTCGCAGGGCCCTAAGTGATTGTGCTGGGGGTAAATGTGATTCTCTGAGACTTAGGTGTACCTTTATGATCATCACTCAGTCTGATGTCTTGTACACTTTCCATGCGTCTCATAGGCTCACACATGTCACCCACATTCTCTGCAGTGGTTGTCTTGGGGGTAAATGTGATTCTCTGAGACTTAGGTGTACCTTTTAGTTTATGATCATCACTCAATCTGATGTCTTGTACACTTCCCATGTGTCTCATAGGCTCACATATGTCACCCTCATTACGTTTTAATACTTTTATCGCACCAGTTCCTACTTTTGAGCACTTAGGGCCATCCAACTTGGCTGTAGTAGTCTTTTTCAGTGTCTTTAGTTTATTTTCTAAGACAGTGAGTACACTCACCCTCCCAACAGGGTCTGCGGGAGAGGGTATCTGCATTTGAATGTACTCTACCTGGTCTATGTTCGATTTTATAATCATAAGCCAACAGCAAATCTATCCATCTAGCTATCTGGCCTTCAGGATTCTTGAAATTGATTAACCATTTCAAGGCTGCATGGTCTGATCTTATGAGAAAGTGTCTGCCATATAGGTAGTGATGAAAGTGTTTTACTGACAAAATCTCAGCCAGTAATTCTTTTTCGTGTCATACAGTATTTGCGTTCAGTATTTGACATTGCTTTGCTGTAATAACATATTACTTTCTCCTTGCCCTCTTGCATTTGCGAGAGGACGGCTTCTATTCCAAAATTACTTGCATTGGTGTCAAGTATGAACTGGCCCTCCCTGTTGGGATAGGCTAGTATTTGTGCACCAGTTAAAGCTGACTTTAAGGTTTCGAAGGCTTCCTGACACTCCTCTGTCCAATGGAAGCCATTTCCCTTCTCAGTAAGCTTGTGCAGAGGTCTTGCTATATCTGCAAATTTATACACAAATCTCCTGTAGTATGAACACAAACCGAGAAAACTTTGTACATGCTTAACATTTCTTGGAATGGGCCAGTTACTCACTGCTTCTATTTTATTTTGGTCTGTCGATGCACCCTCGTGGCTCACAACATGGCCAAGAAAAGCAGTTTTCCTCTGAAAGAGGTTACACTTCGCTGGACTTAATTTCAAATTGCTTTCTCTTAATCTCTCGAAAACCTGTTTGAGGTTTTCCATTTGTGCTTCAAATATCTTAGCATATATCAAAATATCATCCAGATACAAAATACAAATTTTCCAAGATAGCCCTGCCAGAACATATTCCATTAGTCTTTAGAACAACGCAGGGGCATTGCATAATCCGAAAGCTAGTACGTTAAACTGCCACAGCCCACACCCAGGCACTGAGAATGCTGTCTTTGGTCGGTCCTCTTCTGCCAGAGGTATTTGCCAGTAGCCCGATTTAAGATCCAAGCTAGAGAACCATTGCGACCCGGACAGAGAATCCAGGCAGTCATCGATTCTGGGCAATGGGTGGGAGTCTTTTATTGTGACGTCATTTAGTAGTCGATAATCAACACAAAATCGAGTGCTGCCATTTTTCTTTTTCACCAGCACTATCGTTGACGACCATGGGCTATTTGATGGTTCAATAATCCCATCTCTTGCCATTGTTTTAATTTCATTTTCAGCCTCCTCCATTTTGGACAGAGGTATCCTGCGTGGGTGCTGCCGAATCGGCTTAGCCAACCCAGTGTCAATTCTATGCTCCACTAAATTAGTTTTTCCAATATCATCCGAACTTTTTGAGAATATATTGCTATATTTCACCAACAGAGACTTTAACATCCCTGTTTGAGAAATCGTTAGATTGCTACTACTCCTGTCGAGTAAATCGGTTAAATGAGGTGGAATAGGCAAACTTGACTCTTCTTGTGTAATACCATTCACATATTTGTTGCTATGACAGTTACCATTACCAACGGAAACAGGTTCAAATGTAGCGGCAACCAAGTTTTTATATATTGAACAGGGCTTCTGATTCAAATTAATTATCCTCAATGGAACACTACCCCGTTGAGGGTCAATCAAACATTTTGCCACCAATAACCCATTCCGCTCGACAAATTTTGGGACTGGTTCAATCAGTCCAGTTACGTGGGTATTAACTGGATCAAAAAAAATTCCTGGCACTATCATTTCAGTCTCAGGTGGGATTACAGTATTTTCACCCACCACAATACGACATGTGGATGTCATCTCACTCACATGGCGAACACATGGTATCTTGTCCCCTTTTATTTGTAAACAATTTTTACTAAGGAGGACATCACAGCTTATGGATGGTAAGAAGTCCATCCCAAGTATACCATCATTTTTAATATCTGCCAGAAGAACCTCATGCATATGATTATGATTTCCCAGTGATATGGAAACAGTTGTGCTTCCATAAAATGGAGAAGCTTCACCTGTGGCGGTTATTAGTGTGTTATATACAGCCTTAACATCTGGACAGGATGAGGGTGGCCACTTCTGAAATACATCTCTCTTGAGGATCGTTACGTTAGCCCCTGTGTCAACCAACATCGTCACAGGTATTCCCTCAGTAAGAGTTGCAACAAATAATCCCTCATCCTTGTCCCATGAGCTCCTTATTTCTAATTTTGCAGGCCTTTGGGTTGCTGCCAAGCTGCAGCCCTCCAACTTGCCTTTGCTTGTTTCCCTTATTGGTATTAATAGGGTTATTTGGAGTGTTTGAGCTCCTAACTTGACCAGGTCCCTCATTCAGAGGTTGAGACTCCCACTTGTTTGGGCATCCAGGTTCTCTGTCACTGAATGATTGACTTTTGTTGTTTGAGGAACCGGTATACCTCCCTGAGTTTCTGTCATACTTTTGATTATGCATTCTAAATTGTTGATGGTTTGACTGAAAGTTACTCTTTGGCTGAAGCTTTCTGATCTCATTCCGTAAATTTTCAATTTCTCCTTTAAAACTTTGGAGCTCTTTTTTTAAGCCCAAAGTCTCCTGCTCACTGCTCTTCAGGTGAGACAAGGGCTCATCCTGCTGAGCAGATCTAACTAGCCGGCCTCTTTGTCGATTGGCTGGTCGGTGAGTTTCTAACCATACAGCTAGTAGTTCAGCCTCATTTACATTGTTTGGTCTGGATTCACGTAATCTAAGACGCATGTCACCATCAGGTATAGCATCAGTAAAGTGATCCAAAGCCAAGACATCAGTGAGAGATGCTGGTGCCTGGGGTATGCTTGTCGTGTGAGCTTTTTGATGGACTGTGCCAGTTCGGGTAAAGATTCATCTCTTTTTCTCACCCTAGTCTGTAACTGGGCACGGAACATCTCAGCTCTATTTATTGAACCATAACGGTTATTTAAAGCTTGGATAAGACACTCAAAATCTTGTTTCTGTTCCTCATTTAATTCATTTAAGAGGGCCCGTGCACCCCCCTTTAAACTTCCAGCCAAATACAGGGATTTTAATCTGTAATCCCATTTATTAATTTCTGCTAAAATTTCAAATTGGGAAAGATACTCCTCGAGATCTTCTGTCCCGTCATACTGATGTGGTTTCATTCCTATTTGACTATTAACCTCCCTGGAATAAGCTCCAGGCTTTACTGTTAGGGAAGAAGTGTGCCCATCAGCATTGTTCACATTTGTGGTAGAAGGGAGATAACTCTGAATATTCCCATTCCCAGTGAACTGATTTGGAATAGCAGAAAACGTTGGAAAGGACAGCCTTGAAGGTTGTGCTCCTCTCCCATTTATATTTCTCCCGATTGGGGTACTATTCTGAACACCCTCCTGCCACTTTATATTGGCCTTAAGGTGTCCAGGTCTGTGAACTCCAAATGAGGGGAGGGACTTGCTTTCAGCTGGAAGCCCCCACCCTTGTCCTGATGTCAGGCCACCATTTTGGCTTGATTGGGACCAATCATTATCTTTATTATCATTGTTTAATTTTTCAACCAAAGGCACATCACTACCAAAGTCATTTTTATTTTGACTAAGCTGATTTGATAACTGATCAATTTTATTGTTACTGTTTGTATTTTGCTGAACGAACTGCTCTACGAGTTTTGACTGTAACCTCTCAATGCTCTTAGCAGTTTGTTCACAAAATGTACTAAATTTACTGTCCATTTCATCTTCAAATTGTTTCATTTGCCTCTCGAGCCATAAATCAACTTCCCCAAACTGCTGGTCAATTTTAGATTGTATGGACTCTGGAGACATTGAATGTCTACCTGGAGACAATTCATCACATGCAATAGTACTTCTGGTGCTATTCTGATCACGACCTGACCTTGCACCCAAAATGACTTCATTTGAATCATCCATCTCAGACAAGTACTGCCTAATTTTATTCTATAACACTAGTCCAATTTATATTTATTTATTTAATGTTTTTATGCAAATCCCACTTCTGTAACACCAGTTGTTACACTTGTGGTTATTCTTCTCAGTTAGGTCACTTAATAGTTGATCGTCAGGATGACACCAGTCTGTGTAATCAACCCAAACTTAGGGCACAGACACCCTTTCCAGTAGGTTCAGGTTTTTGAGAATATATCGAGTGGCTGGGGAAGGCACGTAATCTGCAATGTCCTGCAGATGTAACAAGGGTTCGTGGACTAGGCTATCTGGTCACTGGACAACATATTGGAATGGGTAAGGCTGCATGCAAAACTCTGAATGAAAATGTTTGAATTAAGTTTTATAAATTTATTAAAGACATCATCAAAATTTCCTAAGGTTACAGGTTTATTTCTGCTGTACAAATAGATAAAAAATGGTATGTATTTTGATAGGCACAGGAAAAGAAAGGGAAGTGTTAACCCTTTACCTAACATGAAAAGCAGACGACACTTGCCAAAAAAATTCTTGAATAACTAATTTTTTTTCTTTTTTTGTCGCAAAAACATAGGTTATGACCCCTCGTTGGAACGAGCTCGACAAGCTCGTTCCAACGAGGGGTCATAACCTATGTTTTTGAGACAAAAAATGAAAAAATAATGAAAATTAATTGGCGATTTTTTAGAATAGCGCTGGCCGGTTTTGGCCGTTACGTTGGGTAAAGGGTTAAGACAATTATTTACTGGGTTCAGTGCTATCCCCTAAGGGTTAATTATCCTCCCAATGACACCTACAATAGACTTAGGAGGTGGGGGGAATCTGATCAAGTTGATGATTTAATAATAATAGGATACATTCAAGCTATTGACTTATTCACAGATTGCATTGGCAATAACAGAATGAGTCCATGAAGTTTTGAGGATAGATGGATTCCTCCCAGTAAATTTGGGTGAAGTTCCTCCCAGTGGCTTCCTCCCAGTCCCAGTGAATTTCTCCCAGTGAGCTGGGTGAAATTCCTCCCAGTAAATTTTTGGGTGAAGTTTCTCCCAGTGGCTTCCTCCCAGTGAGCTGGGTGAAATTCTTCCCAGTAAATTTAATGAACGTTTTCCCAAAGCAAAAGAATATATATTTCTTTCTTAAGCTCTAGAGCACCCACGAAGGGCTTGCGAAAGCATTCGTGTGGCGAGACAAACTAGAAGAAGTAACTCCAGCATTCGCCGAGTTGGTGGGAGGAGTCGAATAATTTAAGCAGCAGACGGCAACAGCCGAAATTGTTTGCAATTTACCCACTAAGTTCTTTGGTGTTACTTGATTTCCACCATGAACTCAAGTTATTGGGGAGGGGGGGGGGGGGGGGGGAGTAACAGTGGGTGAAATTTTCACCTACCATCCCAACTTTAGACTTTAAAGTATTCATTATCTTGGTCTTAACAGCTTGTGGCACACAAAAGATCGGCACGGTTTCCAAGCAGAGCCGGCTTTTATACCCCTCCTCGAGGCCACTCAGCCAATCAGAATCGAGGAACAGTGCAAACGCTTTGATGTGCTAGGCTTACGTTTCCGTTGTCTATTCCGGATTACATGGAATAGTGTGACATGCGCAGTGAAGATAGAGAATAGTAATCGCGAGGAAACAGCAAATTGCACTTTGAATGTAAACCAGAATGGAATTTGAGGAAGTGGCGCTCGCAATTTTTGTTGATGATGTTGTCAATGACAACATAGATGCTGTTTTTGCTCATCGCAGTGCCGCATCTGTATAAAACAGCACAGCTCTCCTATGGATACGTAGGTCAATATGACCAGATTAAAAAGAAACAAAAAAATTACAAAGAAACGGTGGACAGAGCACTTGTGTTTTATTATTATTTCGACTCCCATTTGTTCAGGGGCATAGTCAGGATTCAATAATTGAGGGGGAGGGGTTATCCATTTCTAGCCTTTTTTTTGTGGGGGCTGGGGCATACCATGATATTTGTAATGTTGTGGGGTTTCGGGGGTCCTTGCCTGGTCCAAGCTAGCACCCGGGGGCCTAGTTTGGACAAGGCCTTCTCCGAGAAAATTTTGCAAAATTTAGTACTCCAAGATCGAATATGAGGCAATTGTAACCTGTGTAGCCCTATATTGGAGAGCATTTGGGTCAATGGTCGATATTTTTTTTTTATTTAGGTGGGGGATGCTAAAGCTTTAGGTTAACCTGAGCCTCCAGCCCCCCCCCCCCCCCCCCCCCTCCGGGTACGCCACTGGCCCAGACGCCGGGAGATTTGGGACAGGTTCTCGCCATTGTCCATTCAACTCTGCTCGTTGACGTTATTTGAGCGAGAATTTAAAAAAAAGAATTCAGTATTTGGTGTCCACTATTTGTTGGTTATGTGAGTATACTGAGAACCAGCAAAGCCTGTCTGTGCACTCTCACCACAGAGTTCCCGTGAACAAGAAGGTCATGATTGCACCGCCGCGTTGTTAAGGTTCAGTAACAATATCTGATCTCACCAGGGAGAAGGTGGGGAGGCAAACCCACGCAGCTTGGCTGGAGCGTTAAAATGGGGCGGGGTGTGGTCACACCCCTCAGATTTCTAACTGGTGGGGGCGGGTGGAGAAAGATTTCCAGATCTTCAGTTTTCAGAATTTTTGCGTCTGTAGGATTTGAGCCTTGTAACCAAGTTGGTTGTACCCCCCCCCCCCCCCTCCCTCACTGTTCATCATTTTAGGATTTCACATCCAGATGTAATGTTCTGTCACAATAATCAGGGTTTCGGGTCAAGGGGAAATAAATGAGTCAGTTATGAGCGGTCAAGAGTGGTCGCCTCGCAAAAAAATGAATTCCAGGGTTCAAAAAAATCATTTATTCAATTTGGGGGAGGGTCAACGGCCCTGTTGTTTAATTAACTAACTCCATAGTTCTTTCTCCTTATTTTCATCAAATATTTGTGGGTATGTTATGTTTAAATATTTTGCTGAATTCCATGTACCTAACATATTTGTTATTGTCTTGATCACTCAAACGTTTTGGAGAATAGACTTGATCAGCATCTCCCATCTTAATGACGTATGCCCTCCCACCCACGTGACATTTGTGTACAAAACAATACACACGTGCGAGAACATTTGAACGACAGCGATGAACGTTACTTCATATTTCACTCACTTGAAATCATTTCTGAACGTTTTTCCGAACTTTGCAAACTTCTAAATGACTACTATTGGTAATACGTTATTTTGAGATCAAAATTTTACAATATTCATTGCATTTATTAACTACGAAATAAAATTTTAATCAATGCCGGCCAGCCTACCACAAAATTTCAGTGTTCCTTCGAAGTTCCGAAATGGCCTCTGCGAATGCGACGGTGTCAATACACCTTTCGTTCACAAGACTGCCAAGAGAATGGTCGCATGTTTGTAACATATCACGCTTTAAAAAATTACGTTTGAGGGCGTCGTTAATTAAATATTAATTGTATAGAAAGTATGGAGAGTTCAAGCGTTTTTTCAAGCTGGACAGTGCAGCAAATGAAGGATTTTTTAAAACTTCGGTGTGTACATATAACGGGTTCACGGCAAGAACTGTTAAAGAGGTGTTTTTGGGTGGACAAACTAAACTTGCCAACATCCCCAACCCCCGAACAACAACTACTTAAAAAAAACAGACAGGCTAAAAGAGAAACTAACTCTTGAGAATGGAACAGTTCTGCCAGACCCCGCCACAATAAATGTTGGTAAATGGTCGGACGACATGAGAAAAATGCCCGAGATTGATTTCTCTGACATTTACATTTAGGCCCTACCTAATAAATACATCAGGGGACTTTGAAAATGAAAAGCTCAAAGCAAGAAAATCGTTGAAAGCCATCCAGTATTTTAAAGACGGCTGGGTACAAACATTATTTGTGACAGTAGCAGATAAAGATTTTGCTTTTGTTAAAGCTAAAGTCAGACCGTCACAGAAATCTCCTGAGATGCCCCATGATGCATGGATTTTGATTCACAAGGATACGTGGATTAAATCAGCACATTAATTGTTCATGCACTGCAGGGTATATGCATAACTAAACTTTAAGGAGTTATACCACTCCCCAAACAATTACCTGGTGGGGTTTAATTACCCTGTGGGGTTGGGATGGGATGAAAGTAGGCTCTCCACACCCCAATATATTTTTTGGCGTTTTTTAGGGGGGGGGGGGGGGGCAGTTAAACACTCCCCCTCACCCCAGCTAACTTCTTGATCAAGTTTATGTATTATGTTATCACTCCATATTAATCATTCCGTTTCGGTTTCATAAACAGTATTTATCTCTGAAAATTTGCTTGGGCACTTGCAGGGATTTATCGAGGTGGAAAGCCCCATTTCCAATCATTACTTACAGTAGTGGAGTGCCAATTCCTGACCCCAAAAATAGGTACAAGCCCACGGGTAAGAAGTTCATCTTCCCCCACTGAGGGGGTGGGGGGGGGGGGGTTAAGTTAGTTTATGCCCCCCCCCCCCCTGCTTTCCTCCCCCCCCCCCCCCCCCCACACCTGATGTTTGTGTCTTTTTCAGATGATGATTATTTTCTTTTCAAAACTTGATACAAAAGGCTTTTTTATATATCAGGAATCAACAAGTGCATAATCCAGAAATCAACAAGTGCATAATGAGAAATTTGTTAGTCAAGGACAAGAATGGGTGCATAATGGGGACAATTTTTTATCTCTGTGTGCTTCAATCATTGTTTTGGGAGTACTTACTTATTGGTGTTTAAGGTCACATATTTATATACAATGGCTAAGCATGACCACAACATGGAGATAAAGTCAAGTTCAGTCAATCGTTCATACCCATGTTGTCCCTTTTAGAGGGCTTCCACCCCAAGCAACAATGACGGTGTACTATTTTTACAATGTGCTGAAGTGAAGAAAGTTCAGTTCTACCTGAAGCAAACAAAATGTGTTGTTCCTTGTGTGTTTTGATATTCTCTCTCACTCTCTCTCACAGACAAGAAGTCTTGCCTTATTATCCCTTTATTTTATCAAACACCCAGAAGTGCCCACTACCCCCATGTGTGGTCAAGGGATCCATCTCAGGAAACATTTGAAAAATCAGTGTTTTGAAAGTGAATCAGAGAGGGTATTTTTTTTAGTCCAGGGATCCTCTGCAATTATTTGACGACTTTTTGGAGAATCCCAGCCCCACCCCAACCACCGGCTACGTCATTGAAAATAATAATTGGGAATTGCACGGTCGTCGTGACTGTAACTTGTAAGGTCCATATGCCATGTCTGTGGTACCCTGGGCCTGGGCAGGGAGGTTAGGGGGAGCGTTCACTCCCGATACTCTCTATTGTTATCGGAACTTATCTGGCCCTCTAGCGGTTGGCGTCAGAATCGCTCCAAAATAACACTGAGGCTATGGGGAAAATTTGACTTTTTCATAGAAAACAGACGTTTTTACAAAGATTCGGTACAAAAAATAAAAATCACACCCAGTATGCGATAAATCGCACAGAATGTAAGTACTGGAGTCGAAATTACCTTCTTTAGTTCGTATTTTTAAACTAATAACCATGGATGAAAATGATACATATTCCCTAAATTCGTGTATATTTCTCGTACTTTACCACACTGAGCACGATAGTTTTATTTCGTAAGTCGGTCTTGTTTTTTTTACCGTCAAACGCATTCAAACATCTAATATACAGCTGCAAGTATGCTGTTGAAAAAAGGATTTCTCTTGCTATACGCTGTTTGGCCGTACGCTATATGGCTCATTCGCTCTCTCTCAGACACAAACACATTCGTTCCACATCGCATTCAGAATAAACACAGGGCTGAGCCCGAATAAGCAAGTCTTCCCGTTTTATTGGAAGATACACCAATAAAATAAAAATGGACAGACCCTAGCAGTAAAACAAATAATGTTTTTTTGTAAAATATACATTTTCTTGTTAACTTTGAAACAGATAATTCAAAACGGGAAACGGATATTTTTGCCAGCCGAATCGTCCGCTTGCATTTTTACCCAAATCGTCCGCCAGTGTTTGAAATCGCAAAACATGTGATGGAAAATAACTCTAATAATATTTATGCCGTATGAAATACTGGTTAGCATGGCATTTTTTAAATGTCCAACATAGCACATTTTCCAAACACGTTTCTTGGCATAAATTCTTATGTATTTGCACTAATTTTATACTTTGTCAATTATAAAAATTTCTCTTAATTTTTTTTTTATAATTTTGCAATTACTTATGGTTAAGCAAGGTTGTGTGTTTCAATGAATACTGGCAAAATTATAAGATTTTTTATCAAATTTAATTAATATTCTATAAGTTTTGGTGCGTTTCTTAATATAATTAATTCTGTAATCTATTTGCTAATAATTATTCATTGTTATGTGCCTGTGGTGCCGGACAATGAATTATTGCAAAATTAAAGGATTTTAATGGAATATAATATATCACAAGTTTTGATTCGTTTCTTAATACAACTATTTCTTATAAATTTTAATTCTTGTAATATATTTGCTAATATTTTTGCAATTATTCATTGTTAAGTGCCAGTGGCACCTTTCAATGAATAATTGCAAAATTATCAGAGTTTTTTTTGTTTAAACAATATTTATTGAAAAATGGCTTATAAATTTTAATTCTTGTAAAATATTTAATAATAATTTTTTTATAGATATTGATTTCACAAACTATCAGCTGCTCATCCCATGTTGTTATGCTGGGACAATTTATGGAAAAAAAAACATCCTCTTTCATCTGAAAAGCTCTGCAGCTGTTTAAGAAAAAGGATATGAATCAAATAGGTTCTACTACTCAGAAATTAGTTTCAATCTCATAGGACAAACCTGATTAGAGAAATTAAAATATTGATTCCCAAGAGCTGAATACCACCTGTGAATAACTTGGGTTAGTACAATCAAAAGTAATAAAAACTTTGTTTGCATAAACTTTCCTGAGATTATCTCTTTGAGATTTTGCAATATTTTCAGTATCTCGCACTATAACATGCCATTAACATGGTGGATAAGTCATGTTCATATGAAATGAACTCAAAAGAGCACACACCACCTTCCTGTGCTGTGAATGGCCTATGCTGAAGATTTTGACAGAAAGAAACCTAATACCACACAGATGAATATGTTTTGGCCAATTGTTAATCCATAATGATTCTCAGATGAGCAAAACCTACAGCACCTGACTCATTCATCCATGATTCTCCCTCATGATCCTCAACAATTCAGACACTAATTTTGTCTAAAATTTTTGCACTTTCCCTCCGAGTCTTTCATTTACAGTAATGACTGTTCATCCCCTCATCCAACTAAGCCTCCTGTCTCAAGTCTCTATTTCCTCCCAAGAATTGTATTGTTCAGTTTATGGAAAATGAGAGCCCCTTCCAAGAAACTGTTCCAGTGTCTTCATTTGTCCTGAACCACACATTTTTTAACTTCATTCTTTCATCATTTCATATCATATATTGTAGATTTGTGTTCCTAGAATTCCTTTTGCAATCCTTTATCTCATGAATAAGTCAAATCTTCCTGTGTTATTATATAAAGAAATCTCCATTCAAATTTTATTACTTTTTTTCTCAAAAAACAAAACAAAACAAACCTTATGCCCCCTAAATGGAACAAGCTTTACATGTTTTTTTTGCAATGATAGACGAGAGAGAGGTCATAAGCTGTGGTACCCCCCAAAAAGACTTTGAGGAGATTTTTCAGAAAAATAATTATACTGTTATCTTCTGCTCCTGTTTGGTAAAAGGTGAACATGATAAAGTATAGGGGTTTTAACTTTCTCAAACTTCACAGTAGACCACATTTCTGTTATATATCACTCTCCGGTCCTGAAAAATGATTTTGAAGTTCAAACAAAAAATAACCCAGTCAAATTAGATAAGAGTTTCTCAAATAAAATAGTAATATCTACAAATCACCTAGTCACCCAGGAAATGTACAAACAATGAAACATGAATTCAGTTTAGTAACTGTAGCTGTTTCTCCACAAAAACCTTATTGAAACTTCTCTCCCGATAAGTTTCATTTGGTTAAGGATTCGCTTCCCCTTCAGAATGAATTTATTTGTGTGGTTTTGGTAGATGCCTCTTCCCGTAATGTTTATATTTACCCCTAGATACTTGTAGTCACATCATGTCTCTCCTACACTAAAACGTTTGCTGCTGCTGCTGCTGCTACATACCCGAAAACAGCCCCCACCCTCCATACTGAAATTGATACATGAGGATGTCATTCAGCCTTAATTTCAAACCAGTAAAAATTACATGAATTTTAATCAGAAATGTTGAGAGACACTTCTCAGAGCTTTGTGTTCCTACCACTGTTTCATGTGCCGTTACCAGAATGTTTTATTCTTGTAACTTACATGACATTTGATTGGAAAATAATAAATAAATTGTAACACAAATTATTATCTTACTAAATATAAATTGCAAATGCTAAAATAAACATTTTAATCTACTGTTAAAACATTTTTTTTCAAAGATACATGACTTTGATAATTGTCGTATTGTGTTTAGATTTTTTTTTGACTTGTTTTAGGTTTTTATAGGTCAAAATTTTGGAATTTGACATTTCCATGTATGCAGATAATGACCAAAGAGCTGAACGATAATTTTGATGACTTGTCTTCCTGCGTATCAACATAATAATATATTTGCAGAGCTATTAATTTTGTCTTCATCTCTCCACCGGTAACCCTTCTTGTGTCATTTTTACCTGAGAAATGACGAGTGTTTGCAGATTTTTCTGGTAGAAACAGAGACTTGCTTCAAAATTTGATCAATGTTATTTTTTCCAAATTTACCTTTTAAAAGTTTTCAGTCACTTTTTTAACCCTACTGATATTTACTCTTTGATATTGTATAAGAGCTCTCATCTGTTTCCTTCTTGGAGTGTATTGTTACCTTCAATACATTGTGTTTTGAGCTGGAGACCTTCGGTCTTTCTCTTTGATAATTTTCTTTTTCAGTCAAGAGTTTAGTAGATGGATTGGGAACATAAAACAGAATTGGGACTGCATTCCCAACCAGTTTTTTTTCCCAATCATTAGGATTCATGAACAGAACATTATGTTCTCAAAATGTTCTGGGCAGATTCTGTAATTTTTCAGATGGACTTCCAGTCAAATTTGTTAATTTACAATTTTGCACCTGTAATATTGGGAAGAGATCACATGCTACTGTATGTAGCACTCTGTATTATTCTATAAATTATGGTTATTGAACTTCACTGATAACTTTATACATTTATTATGGTTGTGAAATAGCCTTACCTACAGAAAGTAACAACTGATAAATAACTTATTAGGGCTGAATTGCTGTCATAAGTTTTCAAGAGGGAACCAAATTACAGGGGAAGAAACTGAAAATGCTGTTTTCACAAAGCATCTAGAACTTTGAGTCTGGTAGAACTTTACTCAATGATTTTCCATGGCTCTCTGCTACTGGTAGTGGTACACCAGTTTCTTCCAGATGTAAAACTTCCCTGGATGTGGAAAGTGTAATAAAACCCAAATGAATAATTAGATAAATAAATGGGATAATTTGTGATATTTAATTA
The DNA here is from genome assembly GCA_031216915.1 of Pictodentalium vernedei. NCBI lineage: Eukaryota > Metazoa > Mollusca > Scaphopoda > Dentaliida > Dentaliidae > Pictodentalium > Pictodentalium vernedei. The sequence goes on from CM062297.1 coordinate 603,198,943, forward strand.
TATACTTCATATATTAGATGCTGCCTTCGGTAGGAGTGGGAGCAGACATTTTCACTCCCTCCTTTTTAAATACTAAAAATATACCTCCAATGGGAGGCCGAATAGTACACGAAAATTATTGGGCCGAAACGTGCAAGGGAGAAAAACAATGGAGTCTGAAATTCACACATTCATACTAGACCACAAACAAAGCAACAAACATATACATACATATACACCGCACATAATAATAATAACTCTTTGGCCAGCCGCTGATTTGTCGCGGTCCTCATAAGAGAAGGCCATCATTCCCCCTGCACCCTACCCCCTCTTCCCCTCCTCTCCTCCCAGCATTCAGATATAAACTGCTTAATAGTGTCCCTCACTTCCTCTTTTTCAATTTCTTCAATAAGCATTCCTACCCTCTCCCTCGTGTCCCCCTTCGGCCATCTATCCTTTGTTTCTTCACCCCACTTCTGCATTATTCTTCCAGTAAATTTTATTCTATGAGGTATATACTGTGGGCATTCCAAGAGAAAATGTTCCAGGGTCTCCACTACTCCAGAGTGGCACATTTGGCATCCCTTTTCCCCATCTCTCCCAATTTTTCCCCGAAGCTCCAGTGATCTTGATCTCAGTTTGAACAGCAGTGACCCTCCAAAGGTGCCATCTAGGTACTTCTCAAAAGCTGGCTTTTCTTTATATTGTAACCCCTGCAGTGATCTTTTCACGCTAACCCCTGCTCGCCAGTTTCGATTGCAATCTTCCATGACTCTCTCTTTGACAAACCTTTTGCCTTCTTTCATTCCTACTTCTATGTTTGTGACCTCTATAGAGTAATTGTCCATTAGTTCCCTCACATGTTTTGACCACCCCGTTTCTATATTAGAATTCCAAATGGTATCGAGCATCAATTTGCACCACCGGTTGTCAGGCAGGTTTCTCAAGTAGTTAAAGTAACACAGTTTTCCCAAATCTACCCTGTCCTTGATTTTCATCCACCCAAGCCCCCCCCCCCCCCCCTTACTACTTCCAAAGCTGCAGCATTACTCGACCCTGTTATCCATCTGCCGGCATCATTTTGAGTATTTTCCAACTTCTTAGTAACGGTTTGGTTTAATGGAATCACGTCCGTGCCATACGTTATACTTGGTAAACCCACCCTCTCCCACAGTGTTTTCCCCACAAAGACCTTGTTGAAACTATTTTTCCCTAAAAGTTTTAGTTGGTTCAGAATTCTTTTCCCCTTCAGAATAAGTTTGGCTGAGTAATTTCTGTACACCCCTCTTCCCGTTATATTTATGCTTACCCCTAGATACTGATACTCTCCCGTTTCTCCTACAGTGATTTGTTTGCTTTCCCCTTCGGGGATTGAGAACTCCCCCACTCTCCATCTCTTCGTCATATCTACCTTGCGTCCAACGGGTATTACCTTGCTTTTATTTTCATTTAGTTCGAGCCGCCAAGTGTTCCCATATCTACCAACAATTTCCAGCAGTTTCTCTAGCCCCTGTTCAGTTCTAGACATTAACACCATGTCGTCCGCAAAGAATAAGCCTGGTATCTTTATGTCTCCAACATTTACCCCCTCCGCACTCTGAATTAGTTCGTCCCCTAAATCTTTAACATACAATGCAAACAAAATCGGTGAAAAGATACACCCCTGCTTGAGGCCTATATCCATAGGGACTCGTTTTGTAGTGATACTCCCTAGACTGAGTTGGCTTTGCACATCTGTATACAGTGCTTTCATGATTCCCACAAAGTCACCCCCCAGTCCGATGCCCTCGAGCTTCCGCCACATACCTTCCCTCCACACTCGGTCGTAAGCTTTTTTCACATCTAGAAATGCCAGAAACATCTTCTTCTTTTCAGCCTTTGTTGATTCTATCAGTTGGGTGAGTGTAAATAGGTGATCAGTGACTCTTCGTCCTTTCCTGAAACCATTTTGAATTTCTCCTAAAAAACCTTTCTCTTCTATAACTTCCTCTAGTCTACCGTATATGACCTTACAGAATACTTTTCCGATGTTACTACTAACTGATATCCCCCTATAGTTATCTAGAACTTCCTTATCCCCCTTTTTGTGTATGAACGACACCTTACTTTCCCTCCACTCTCTGGGGACCTCTTGCTTTCGCAGAGCCAGGTTGAAAAGGTTTGTCAGGACTTCAATAAGTGCCTCCCCTCCATTTTTGAGGAATTCGTTCGGAATTTCATCAGTCCCTCCCGCTTTACCATTTTTTAATTTCGAGACCACGTTCCGCACTTCTTCTGCCGTTATTTCGCTACATACACGATTGGATAGGTTCTCCTCCACCAGTGTATTTCTTTTTGGTGGGGACCCACTGCCCCATCGCCTATCGTTTATCTTTTCCCAGTGCTTGACTAACTCTGAAGCGATACGACCTTTATCTTCTGTACTTTCCCCATCCACTTTGATACTCTGCACACTACTTTTCCCCCGTTTATTTACCCAGTTCCAAAATACGTTTGAGCTCGAACCCCCCGTTTTCTTTATTGTTCTGGCAAGACTGCAATTGCGCTCCTTCCTATTATTATCCTTTATCTCATTCACCTTTTTCCGTGCCAGTTCATATTCTCCTTTCATTAGTCTCGTGTCATTGTTATCCACCCCTTTAAGCTTCCTACTTCTTCTGTAAGCAGCGCATTTTACCTTCCTTTCTTTTATAGCCTTTTTCAGTCCCTCGTTAACCCTGTATCCAAGCTCTCTCGTTGGGACCCTCACCCTTCCTATACACTCCTTCCCTGCCTCTGTTAGGCTATTTACTATGCCATCTGAAATACTCTGGACATTTGCATCCCTAGGTATGCATTCAAGATTTGGTTTTAGTTTTTCCCGAAACTGCTTCCAGTCGGCTCCTTGTTTTAGTCCCCAAACTTCCTTGAAGGTATTTCTGTCTCTATTAGTCTTTTTGCCCATAATCTTAACTGTTATCAGGTTGTGATCACTACCAGAGTCATTTTTTCCCTCGTCATCTATTTCTACATCTATAACCTCCCTCCATACGCTAATGTCAGTGAGTATATAATCAATTATTGTTTTCTTATCGTTCCTCTCCCAGGTCCATTTACCCTTACATTTCGCATCCCTGTTCAGGATCTTTAAACCAAGCTCTTTTGATAGGTCCAACATCTTCCTCCCATTCGTGTTAATTTTCCTATCACCTCCCTGTATGCCCTCCTCCTTATCCCCGATGTGCCCATTGAAGTCCCCCATTAGGACAATACTGAACCCTCTGCTCCCAAGCTCTGTGATATTCGATCTAAGAGTTGTATATATTGAATCATTCCACTCGGGCTTACTTCCCTCCACTGCTAAGTATACAACACCAACGGCAACACTCCTGCTTCCTAACTTGATTTTTGCCCAGACTATTTCGTTGGATACTGGAATCTGAGTCCTTGCTTCTGTGAGATCTGTAATCAATGAGGGCTGTAATTCCTCTTTAGCGTAGATGCCAACACCCCCACCCCGTTTCTGACCCTCAGTTCGCCCAGCTCCTATCCACACGCAACCCTTCATCTGATCAACCCGCTCATCCCGTCGTATCCACGTCTCACTTAGACCCATTATATCGAAGTCTCCTTCGTCCATCATTGTTGATATTTCGCTTACTTTCTTGTGCAGACCCTGGATGTTACAGTACCCAAACTTAATGAATCTTTGTTTTTTTGTCATCACTGGCACATTATTATAACCCTGGTATGTCCCTGTATTGTGCATGTTTGTTGTTCTTCCTATGTTCCCAGCATTTGTGCCACTCTGGGTTACCGGCTGTGGTCCCCTACCCCCCTTTTCTCCAAAAAAGGCCCAGCCACCTGTAAGATTTTTTGGCCCAACAGGTCTGTACCCATCCTACTTAAATGCAATCCGTCTCGCCCATACAACTCTCCTTGTCCCCAGAATGAATCCCAGTGGTCAATGAAATGTACTCCCAAGTCTTTGCAGTGCTCTCCCAGCTCCTCGTTTAGTGCCATAATCCGCGAGTTCCTCTCATTCCCACCACCCATAACGGGGAGCACCCCTGAAACGATGATCCGAGCATTCCTGCTAAGTAGCTTACTAATTAGGTCCTTGTATGTGTCCACCAAACGAACTGATTTCCTCTCCCTGATGTTATTGGACCCCACATGTAATACCACTACCGGATCAGGCCCCGACCCAGCTACAATACCGTCCACTCTATCCCTCAGGTCCTCCACTTTAGCCCCCGGAAAGCACAGAACATGTCGTGTTATTTTCGAGTTGTACTGCAAATAATTTGAACTTGAAGGTCAAACGAACCATTTCATTCAAGATTTTCACTCTTCTCTCTAGCCTGCTCCAGTCGGCATTTTTATGCATAAAACTTGATAGTCTGGCAAACACGGTGTGCTACTGTATTAAATTGGGTCTGTAATTATTCTGTCAACTAACTTTTAATTATCTTTCGGAATGCAATAAAATGACACCCCCACCCACAGTATTTTTTAAGTATTATCGCAGTTGTTAGCAGCGCATTTGCAAGACGACATTTTGCTTCAAACTGACGCCAACCGCCAGGGGGACAGAAACTGGGCTAATTTCAGGTTTTGACTCGAGTAGATTCTCCGGTTGATTCTATACTCCGTGGCCTGGGCAAGTAGGAAAGAGGTCTCATATTAAAGCGAGGTTTTATAGAAGATGCAGCCATGCTTACGTTTCTGTAAGAATCATTCCATAATGGATGTACTACGTATTCCACAATCCGACTCTAATTTGTGTGAACAGAAAAAATAAATAAAATCTCATTAAAAATAATTTGCTATATGATGAGCATATATCGGTATTTCGTATTGTTTTTAACTTTTGCGAAGCAGCGAAAATACACAACACCACGGTGATTCAGACTGTAGGCCTGCACACCTAGTTTAATTTTCAGCTCAGATTTACCTTGTTATTTGTATTAAAACTGACCATTTCTATAAGTTGTTTCAATATTTATGTCCGTTTTTTTTATCGGATTACCGATTCAGTTTATGTCTTATCGCGCAAACGTCGACAATTTCTTTTGAGGCTTGTGCACTGCGAATATTCCACGTGCGATTTGTTTTGTACATAAAAGTCACGTGCGTGGGAGGGCATACGTCATTAAGATGGGAAATGCTGATCTCCTCTATACAACGAACAGGGAAATATTTTCCACTATTTGTTGATAATTGCGCATGTCAGGAATAAAAGGTAAACCATCTAAACCTACTCGCGAGGTGGTTTACTCAGAATGATTCGGAATGATATTCCAGAATGACGGTTTGCAAAGAAAACAACCAGATTGGTAATCCGAGTTGTCTGCGCGGGTCCGGGTCTTTTCGGCCTCGGGAACATTCGGCCCCAGGTATTTTTCCGGGAACATTCGGCCTCAGTCGAGGCCGAATGTTCCCACTTTTGAGGCCGAATGTTCCCACTTTTGGTAAAACATTTCTGAGTTTGGGAGTTGAAAAATAACTTTAAAAAATATTTTTTTAGTTCATTTTGTTGTGTTTTTTGTATATTAGGTGTTTTTCCAGAATATATTTTTTTAAAGAATAATATATATGACCTACCTTTATTCCTAAAGTCGAAATATATTGAGCACGAGACCGATCCATAATGAATAATGAAATATAAAGTCCATTGTATAAAATCCACTGTATTGAATAACAGAATGACAATATGTGTGCTCCAATGCCGACATGCAAACCCGAAATGGTATACTTCTTGGGTGTTGTGAATGAATGAAAGGTTTTAGCGCGCCGAAGGCGCGCAGGGACGATGTGGGGTTTACAAATCCCTTGCGACCCGGTTAACCTTATTTTTCCCTTGGATCACACAGGCCTAGCTTTCCTATTGCCCAAAATGGAGTCTGAGGGGGTTATGCACGCGGTTAGAATACCCGGCAGTTTACGTTGTAGTGTTAGATGGTCAATACTCAATCCCTCAACGCCTTTAAAACTATTAGAGGGCGAGTTCTATTCGGTTCCAGTTCGGCGATGGTAGAGGTTTGAGTCCTACCATGGTGGCGAGCCAGAATGTAAAGTTGAGCGATGGCAAGTTAAAGGGAAGAAGAGAAAAGAAAACCAAACAGCAACGCCGGTTTGGTAGCGGCCCCGGTATATGCCCATAGCGGTTACAAAAAAGAAGTGGAGAAAGCTCCAACAGTATAGTTTTAAAAAAACCGGGAGTCATCCATCAAGCCTTCTGGGAGATAGGATGCCGTATGTGATTTTGAGGTATCTGGTTATCCTTCGGGAATTCCAAATGACCTCCTCCACACCCCCCCCCCCAAAAAAAAAAAAAAAAAAAAAAAACTCTCACTGACACACACCCTCAAGCCCTTAAAAGGGCTGTTAAATCTTTATTCAAATGTTTATTTATATCAAATGTACACTCGTTCCCAGCCAGACAAGCTTGTTTCAATCCTTGCCTATCGTTTGGTGGTTTCTTGTATATGTTGCAGAAAGGTAGGTTGCACCAATTCCTCCTACGCTTTGTCTACCATTTCCATGCGTCTTCTTGATTAGAGCGTTGCAAGAAAATTTGAGAATGTTCAGTTAGAAAAGTTATAGGTAGAGAGAAAGATAGGTATCCGCTATTGTATATTGTGCATGCTGTGTGATTGTTGCTATGGATGGGGTAAGGGGTGTGTTTCTTCGGAGCCCACTCCCCACACGCAGAGTTGCGAGGCAATCCTCACAGACTCAATCCTAAAGATCTCAATGAGTAGCGAGGCAATCCTCACTGACTCCATGCTATTGAGTACTTTTAATTTACTGTAGATTATTTTGTTTTTCTGTTTAGGGTTCGGTGTTCGTTCAGCTTCACCATTGATTCACTGTCCTGGAGAGTGTGGAGGGTTTTGTTATATAGATCTTATTAAACGCGTTTCAATCGCGCTTCAGCAGAGTTGCGAGGCAGTCCTCACAGACTCTATCCTAAAGTTCCCAATGAGTAGCGAGGCAATCCTCACTGACTCCACGCGATTTAGTTATATTGTATAATTTTTATTTCATTTTTTTTTTATTTTTTTTTTATTTTTTATTTTTTTTTTTTATTTTCTGGAAACTTATTTTGTTTTTCTGTTAAGGGATCGGTGTTCGTTCAGCTCAACCATTAATTCACTATCTTGGAGTCTGTTGAGGGTTTTGTTTTGTAGGTCTTTTAATCGCGTATCAATAGTTTCTATTTTTGCTAGCTCGTGAAGTTCCTTTATCGGTGTCCATTTGGGTTTGCATAGTGCCACTCGCAGGGCATAATTTTGAACCCTCTGTAGCTTCTGAATGTTGGTTTTGCTTAGGTCGCTTGTTATTATGGCACCGTATTCTAGTACCGGACGTATAAATGTTTTGTAGAGCTTGAGAAGCACATCTTTGTTTGCTCCCCAATTTCTACCTCTGATCATCTTCAGAAAATTGATATGTTTAGTAGCTCTAACCGTAATGGAGTTTACGTGACTGTTTAGACTGAGATTGCTATCTAGGATAAATCCCAAAAATTTGGCTTCTTTGTTTGCTTCTAGTTTGTGATCGTATAACTGGAGATCGATACTCGGGACTGGTTTTTTCCTTTGCTTTTTGAAGAACGTAACTTTTTGAGTTTTGGCGGCATTGAGTTTGATGCGCCACAGGGCACACCAGCTCTCAAGATCGCGAATGGTATCCTGTAGACGATTTTTAATTATGTTTCTGGACTTGCTGGCTGTCCAAATGCCTTTGTCGTCTGAGAACTGCGATAGTTCAACAAAGTTTTTCCCTACTTTTTCTATATCATTCACATATATTATGAAAAGAAGCGGACTTAGAACCGACCCTTGTGGTGTTCCCGCTTCGAGTATTACTTCCTCTGACACCTCGCGATTAACCTTCACCTTGATTTTTCGGTCAGTTAGAAATGATGATATGATCCTTAGAATTTTAGTGGGTAATCCCATTTTCGCTAGTTTATATCTCACGCCATTGTGCCATACCGAGTCGAACGCTTTTTCTACATCCAAGAAAAGCGCGGTTCCGATTTCGTTTTGACTAAATGCTGTTTTCATATAATCGACCAGTCTATATACGTGTTCGATACCCTCTTTCTGACTCCTATACGCTCTTTGCCATTTGTTGAAAAAGTTGATTGATTCGAGATAGCTGCGAAGTCTCGTAGTGAGAATCCGCTCAAATATTTTCCCAACACAGCTAAGCAAGCTGATTGGGCGGTAGTTGGAAGGGTTGGTAAGGTCTTTGTCGGGTTTAGGTATCATGACTCCCGTGGCCACTTTCCAGCATTTTGGGAAGTACCCACAGGAGAGACAGCAGTTTAAGAGTTTGGTAAGTCTGCAGTAGAAGATGTTGGGGCACTGTTTCATTATTTTGTAAGAGACTTCGTCTTCTCCTGGGGACGAAGATGACCTGCATTTTCTGATTATACCCATGACCTCTTCTACGCTTATTGGTTCGGTTAATTCATGGTCGTCTCCGTCTTCATGCCTTTGGTCGAAGTTCGGTTCATTGAAGATTGAGTTGTTATCTTGGACAAATTTATTTACTCGTACCTTAAAATCGTTGTCATATGGGTGTTGTTTGGCACAACTCAGCTTTAAAACTTTGTTTTTATAAGTTCTTCTGAAGTAGTGATCAAAGTTCTGGCCTCTGATGAGATACTCATACAGCGTTTTTACAGTACGACTGAAGCTTGATTGTTTTAATCGCACTTGATTAGGCGATCATACATACTGTTTTTACAGTTTCTTTGAACACTTAAACCTTTTTATGTAGACTGTAACTATATCCCTCTCCTTTATAGATTGATGGATGACTTCCATCTTTAAAAAAAACTCTCATGGATTCGTAAGCAAATAAAGTTAAAAAGCACATAAAGTTGTTCGGGTCTCAAGAGATTTAAATCCCACATCGTCCCTGTGCGCCTTCTGCGCGCTGAAACCTTTCATTTCATTAATTGCTTCAGAAACATATATCGGTGGATTTTTTCCTTTTTGTAACCGTTATGAATAACATGCTGGGACTACTCCCAAACCAGCGACTATTAGGCTTTCTTTTTCTGTTTTTCTAAAACAACCAACAAACTGCGATTTCAGTATTCATAAGGAAATAAAATTATAAAGCAAAGTTATTCGGGTCGCGCAAGGGATTTAAATCCCATATTATCCCCGTGCGCCTCCGGCGCGCTGAAACTTTTCATTCATTCGAGTCCAATATCAATCTTGCTCCCTTACTTGCTTGTCCAAAGGTATCCAAGAAGTTGGTATCCAGTGACCTCGACCCATGACGATCTCGTCCCAAAGTGACCTCGACCCGATTTGGTGACTTCGACCCACTTTTGGTGATCTCGACCCAGAGTGACTTCGACCCACTTTTAGTGATCTCGACCCACTATTTTTCTCGTTCAGAAGTGCGGTACTGGTCAGGGGGTGATCTCGACCCACTTTTGTTACTCGCGGAAATGCCGGTTGAAGCTGTCGAATGAATGAATGAATGAATGAAAGGTTTTAGCGCGCCGAAGGCGCGCAGGGACGATGTGGGATTTACAAATCCCTTGCGACCCGGTTAACCTTATTTTTTTTCCCTTGGATCACACAGGCCTAGCTTTCCTATTGCCCAAAATGGAGTCTGAGGGGGTTATGCACGCGGTTAGAATACCCGGCAGTTTACGCTGGAGTGTTAGATGGTCAATACTCAATCCCTCAACGCCTTTAAAACTATTAGAGAGCGAGCTCTATTCGGTTCCAGTTCGGCGATGGTAGAGGTTTGAGTCCCACCATGGTGGCGAGCCAGAATGTAATGTTGTGCGATGGCAAGTTTAAGGGAAGAAGAGAAAAGAAAACCAAACAGCAACGCCGGTTTGGTAGCGGCCCCGGTATATGACCATAGCGGTTACAAAAAAGAAGTGGAGAAAGCTCCAACAGTTTAGTTTTAAGAAACCGGGAGTCATCCATCAAGCCTTCTGGGAGATAGGATGCCGTATGTGATTTTGAGGTATCTGGTTATCCTTCGGGAATTCCAAATGACCTCCTCCACCCCCCCCCCAAAAAAAAAAAACAAAACAAAAAAACACTCACTGACACACACCCTCAAGCCCTTAAAAGGGCTGTTAAATCTTTATTCAAATGTTTATTTATATCAAATGTACACTCGTTCCCAGCCAGACAAGCTTGTTTCAATCCTTGCCTAGCGTTTGGTGGTTTCTTGTATATGTTGCAGAAAGGTAGGTTGCACCACTCCCCACACGCAGAGTTGCGAGGCAATCCTCACAGACTCAATCCTAAAGATCTCAATGAGTAGCGAGGCAATCCTCACTGACCCCACGCAGTTTAATTCTATTGAGTAATTTTAATTTACTGTGGATTATTTTGTTTTTCTGTTTAGGGTTCGGTGTTCGTTCAGCTTCACAATTGATTCACTATCCTGGAGTATGTGGAGGGTTTTGTTATATAGATCTTATTAAACGCGTTTCAATCGCGCTTCAGCAGAGTTGCCTTGTAGTCTATGGCCATAGATCCGTCGCTAGTCTTTAGCGCATTATTATTGGCAATTTTGCTCTTTTGGCCAGTAAGAGTTTTAAATGTATCCCAGAAACTCTTAGGTTTTCTTAGCCCATTTAGGTTTTCGGTTGCTTTTTCCCATCTCACGCGATTGTGAAGCTGTCCTTTTTTTTATAAAAGTCAAATAGTCCATGATGTTTATTAAAAAAAAAAAATCATTTAAAACAAACATCGGCACTGACGTATCAATTGCATTGCATTTAAAACAAACATCGGCACTGACAATACAATTTTGATAGGAATGCTTACATGTAAGTATTATAAGTTTATATAAGAGAAGTGGGTTAGATCGGAAAATGTATTCTTATAAATATTTATATAAAATGAAAAAAAAATAAATAAAATAAAAATAAATATAAAAAATTATAATAAAACCACGCAAATATGGATGGATCAGAGAAGTTGGTAAGATCGGAAATGTATTCTTAGGAAATTAGTTTTAAATTTATAATAAAACCACGCGAATATGGATGTCACGACACATCAGTTTGAATGGCATACTTATAAATCTTTGTCGTAAATTAACATATTATACAGCCTATATCAGAGAAGTTGGTAAGATCGGAAATGTATTCTTAGGAAATTAGTTTTAAATTTATAATAAAACCACGCAAATATGGATGTCAAGACACATCAGTTTGAATGGCATACTTATAAATCTTTGTCATAAATTAACATTTTATACAGTCCATATAAGAAAAGTTGGTTAGATCGGAAATGTATTACGAAAATTTTTAAATATTATTATATTATTTATTTTTTTTGAATACTCTTCACACAGAAAGTCTTCTGGTGTCATTGAACACCACATTGTTATCGGAAAGGAAACTGCAAAAGCGCCAAAGAAAGCAATATAGACAAATACAAAGTAAGCTCTTCGAGGTATGGAATAATAATAACTCTTTGGCCAGCCGCTGATTTGTCGCGGTCCTCATAAGAGAAGGCCATCATTCCCCCTGCACCCCACCCCCTCTTCCCCTCCTCTCCTCCCAGCATTCAGATATAAACTGCTTAATAGTGTCCCTCACTTCCTCTTTTTCTATTTCTTCAATAAGCATTCCTACCCTCTCCCTCGTGTCCCCCTTCAGCCATCTATCCTTTGTTTCTTCACCCCACTTCTGCATTATTCTTCCAGTAAATTTTATTCTATGAGGCATATACTGTGGGCATTCCAAGAGAAAATGTTCCAGGGTCTCCACTACTCCAGAGTGGCACATTTGGCATCCCTTTTCCCCCATCTCTCCCAATTTTTCCCCGAAGCTCCAGTGATCTTGATCTCAGTTTGAACAGCAGTGACCCTCCAAAGGTGCCATCTAGGTACTTCTCAAAAGCTGGCTTTTCTTTATATTGTAACCCCTGCAGTAGATCTTTTCACGCTAACCCCTGCTCGCCAGTTTCGATTGCAGTCTTCCATGACTCTCTCTTTGACAAACCTTTTGCCTTCTTTCATTCCTACTTCTATGTTTGTGACCTCTATAGAGTAATTGTCCATTAGTTCCCTCACATGTTTTGACCACCCCGTTTCTATATTAGAATTCCAAATGGTATCGAGCATCAATTTGCACCACCGGTTGTCAGGCAGGTTTCTCAAGTAGTTAAAGTAACACAGTTTTCCCAAATCTACCCTGTCCTTGATTTTCATCCACCCAAGCTCCCCCCTTACTGCTTCCAAAGCTGCAGCATTACTCGACCCTATTATCCATCTGCTGGCATCATTCTGAGTACTTTCCAACTTCTTAATAACGGTTTGGTTTAATGGAATCACGTCCGTGCCATACGTTATACTTGGTAAACCCACCCTCTCCCACAGTGTTTTCCCCCACAAAGACCCTATTGAAACTATTTTTCCCTAAAAGTTTTAGTTGGTTCAGAATTCTTTTCCCCTTCAGAATCAGTTTGGCTGAGTAATTTCTGTACACCCCTCTTCCCGTTATGGAACAGTTACATTCATGGTGAGGTGAACACAAAACAATTGTTAAAAGTTTGTTCCAACTTAAACGGACCTACAATGTAAAACATTGACATTTGTGTAAAAAAAATTTAAAAATATTTGCAGAGTGGCACGTTTGTAACCATCTATATTTATGAACATCGCATGTATCAACATGAATAAAGCCTTGATTTTCCTCAAAGATAATTCAGGTTATATTTCGTCCAAACTCCCAACATTACCATTATATATCTAGCCACTCCCGACTTTACCATATCTAGTCACAGGAACACGCTACAAACGATTTTTAAGAACAAAATAATATTTAAAATAACAAAATCATAACTGGATACCCCCATCATACTATGATCGGGGTAGTCAGTTACAATTTTTTAACAAATAATATTTTGTACATAAAAATCGTTTGTAACGTGCGCCTGTGATTATAATATCCAGAGTGAGTCGAGATCACCCCCTGGTCATGACCGCAGTTCTGAACGGGAAAAATAGTGGGTCGAGATCACTAAAAGTGGGTCGAAGTCACTCTGGGTCGAGATCAACAAAAGTGGGTCGAAGTCACCAAATCGGGTCGAGGTCACTTTGGGACGAGATCGTCATGGGACGAGGTCACTGGCATTCAAGAAGTTAGAGGAAGCATCGGAGAAATATAAAGAGAATGATATAACTACATCTCTCTTAGGTCTCCCTTGTTGAAAACGGAGGCCGAATGTTCCCAGGCCGAATGTTCCCGGGGCCGAATGTTCCCGAGGCCGAATGTTCCCGAGGCCGAAAAGACCCGCTTCCGTCTGCGCGGTATCAGGACAACTCGTACCCACGGCAACTCGTACCAGTCAAGTCGTACCCAAAATTGGACGACTCGTACCCATTTTCGGCTGGACAACTCGTACCCACAGTTGGACAACTCGTACCCAAGGTTGGACAACTCGTACCCACAGTTGGTCAACATGTACCTGGTCTTTAATTGTATGGGCGAAGGCGAATATTGGCTGAAGGACTTGAGAAGATGAGTGTCTGCTTTCAACGAGTGTGCATAAAGGCAAAGACTTTCCATTTTTAGCATTTATCTCAGCAGAACAGTCTGAACAGACTTCGTCGAAAGTCAATTTCGTCGGTATGAACATTTCATCAAGAGAGAAATTCAAAGGAAACAGGAAATATTTAAATTATATATTAATACAGTGGTGCAGACACGGGAGACGACCCCACCCCCCACCCCCACACCCCCCTCCCCCCCCAAAAAAATCGGGTAATCTTTGGCTCTTCGTTAAACGTCTGAGGGTTTTTCTACGTCATATTTTGTTGTACTGGTAGCCATACCCAGCATTTCACGTGTTGAGGGGTTAACGCAAAATCTGATGCGATCGGGACTCATTCCCCCACATACCCCACCCCTTCATTGGTTGAAGGATTAACGCTATGTCTGACGCGATCGGGGCCCATCAGAAGTCCCTTTCCTGGTCAAATTACATCTATATACACCTGTGCCAATTTTTGAGAGAGAGAGAGAGAGAGAGAGAGATTCACTTTTTATAGTCCAATTGCATACCTTACAAAAATGCTAATTATCATTCAATTTTCATGATTGTCATGGAAGATAATTGTTAGAAAAACACACCTCCCAACTGGAAGATTAACTTAATTGGCGATAATAATATGCATAGATAATTGGAAGAAAATTAAACACCAATCGACTATAAGGTAATAGATGATAGAAAATAATTCTTCATGATCTCACACCTGTCACTGCCGGGTAAGTCTAAATTAAATGACTATCGAGTTTTCAGGTATGTCGGTGTTGACCATAAAATTTCCGACAGAAATCAGTTGATGCGACCTGGTGGACTCATAGAGAGAGATGTATTAGAGCTTTTTACTTGAATTTTTTTTAAATGAACATCATTTGTGATCTTCTTGATTCAGTCTATCACTGGTCATTGTTTGCCGTTTTCTTCCGAGCGGGTAAATGTGCTACGCTTCAAGTACAAAATCCGGCTGTACTCTCAATTTACAATGAAATCCTTTCTCGCCTGACCGGAGTGGCGCCTCACCAGTGATGTAACTTTGCCACACGAAAAATAATCTAAAGGCGGAGAGTGGCATTATCAATTAGGACAGGCAACAGTTAATGCGACGAAGGCTATGGTTTTCACATTGATAATTTGCAGAGCTTAGTCCAAGATGCAAGGCCTTTTAGTTTTTTCCAGTACTCTATTTCCCAATATTGAAGCGCAGAAACCGGGTGTCGGGGTTGGGGGGGGGGGGGGGTGTCATTCACCCCGGTTCTCGTACGAATACGATTGCAGACTTCCAGGAACCACTGGTGCCTGCTTTCAACAAAGTACGGTCAATGAATATATGTTTCCTGTTCTGTGTATCACAGCCGTCATTTAGACGTAAAATTTGTGTATATTTCATTCATATTCGTGGAATATCTGACGAAGGAATTTCAAAGTAAACTGATTTCCATTACTATTATAGCACCTTAAACGGATCAAACAAAAGCAAAAACCCCGCTTCTATAGTTCTTAGGCCATTAACTGCCTTCGCCCATACAGTTAAACACCAAGTACAAGTTGACCAGCCATGGGTACGAGTTGTCCAACCTTGGGTACGAGTTGTCCAATTGTGGGTACGAGTTGTCCAACTGAAAATAGGTACGAGTCGTCCAATTTTGGGTACGACTTGACTGGTACGAGTTGCCGTGGGTACGAGTTGTCTAGAAACCGTCTGCGCATGCCCGGAATAAACCATGTATTCTGGAATGGACTGCGGAAACACGAGCTAGGAAACCCAACTTGAAGCGAAAACAATGGCTGGAAGTGAATTACTCCGTGTTCGGTGATGGAGAATTCTACAAATTATGACCTTCACGGGATGTGACAGCCATGGAGAGCTGTCTCACCATGAACGGCATCAAATGCAGAACCCTTTTATATTTGAGTCTGGGATTATTCCAGACAGAAATTTACAATTCGAGCCGATCAAAGTGGATCGAATAACCGAAATAAATTGAGACAAAAGTCACCGGCTCAAGCAAAAATGCATTGAAACAGGTATATAATTCACTGCCAGTCCTTGATAGGTATAATTACTGATGGAAAAAATTCAGCATTTATTTACGTATACGTCTTAGCATATAATAATTTCTGGAAAAGTTATTAAAGATAATTATTACCGTTATTGCCTAATTTCGTGTATGTTAAAACACGGCAGTACTGAGTCATTTTCGGGACTGAAAAATGACAATTCCTTGCTGGGGATCTGGCTTAAAAAATACAGGAATGATAATGCAAGTTGTTGTTAGGACTGGGACTCCGGCATAACATTGTCAATAATCTATTTTTATGGGAAAGAATTGTTGACGAAATTACAATATTGCGTTCTGACGGAATTACCTAATCCGGTAATTCCATCACGCAGCTTAATTTGTTTTGAAGCCCACATATTAATTATGTATTTGCCATTTATATCATGTTTAAAGTGGTCCAATCATGGACACAGTGCACTGCGATGGCTTTCTGACTTCTGATCTCAAAAGGAACACCCCCTTACCGCAAGATGCGTGTGGCCAGTGGGCGCTTTGGACTGTTATAACCTGGCTCTTACGTCTTCTGAAGGCTGGCGACCAACATGAGATGCCTTATACAACAATGGATGAGGCGTTCAAGTGGCATAAGCTGAATACCTCTCATCCACCGAGTCGGTGATTTTATTGACTGAACAAAAGATAGGATATACAGACAGAACGCGATGTGTGTCGTGGGAATGGCGTAGTCATATTTCGCTCGAGCCTACGGCTCTTGCGAAATATGACTGCGCCATTCCAACTCGTTATGTAAAACACCCACCGATTCAAACACACATCTAGTTCTGTGTTTATTACACATCTCATGCATTAAAATTCTTTTAAATAAACAAATTTTAATTCCGATGTTTAAACCCAAAGGTGAAGAGTCCATTTGTTTTGTTTGAAGCTGTACTGATCAAACGGATTGATAAAAAATCAAAACAACCTTTTGGGAACCAGTCTAAATGACATTCGTTATCTTTTCTAGTATTGGGCGTGTTTGTTGAAATTCGTATCGCTGTTCCCCTTCGGCTGGTGTCCATTCACGCCTAACCATTTGGTGGGGATTACTGTTAGTAAAAATATAAGTACAAATTTGGACGGATTTACAAAACAGCTGGGAGAAACTTTTTTAAAAGAAGTTTGAAGCATATCAGGATGTCCGAAGATTTACCGAAATAAAGTTGACCAATTTAGATATAACGGGATCCGCTGACGAAACGGCCACTGGGCTGTGTTGATGTTGTGGTTGGAAATGATTGGGGGGGGGGGGGGGAGGGGTGTAAATATTATCTCATTTTTTGGTTAACTAATTTTTTAGGAACCGACTTTATTTTGCTTTGGACGTTTTCAATTTCACATTACGCGACAGACGATCGATAGTTGTTTAACGATATTTGGAAACTATTCGAAGCGTAACTAATGACTTGACGGGAATGAAACTAGTTTTAATGGTGCTGGGAAAAACGTTCCGGCTTTTACGTCACCAGTTGAATACAGAAACCAGGCCTGGGGTCAATTACATTGAAAGTAATTAATTACAATTACAATTACATTGGGAAAATGCAATTACAATTACAATTACAATTACTTGTTTTTTAAAAGTAATTAATTACAATTACAATTACTTTTTGAAAAGTAATTAATTACTTTCAATTACTTTCAATTACTTTTCACAACTTTTTGGAGAAATCACTGACAAATTATCTTTTGGTGGACCCCAGGGTTAACATGGAGGTCTATCAACAGAACATTTGCAAGTGGTTTTTAAGCCCTTTCTCAGAAATTATGCATTTATATTGGTGGAAAATACAACTGTCAGGTGATTTGGCCATAATCCACCCTCAATGTAGTGTATACTTTATTGCAATATGAAATAACAAGAAACACTCAGTAAAGATCCATACATGTACTTTATTACTTTCAACTTTCAATTC
Organism: Pictodentalium vernedei; assembly: GCA_031216915.1. Classification (NCBI taxonomy): domain Eukaryota; kingdom Metazoa; phylum Mollusca; class Scaphopoda; order Dentaliida; family Dentaliidae; genus Pictodentalium; species Pictodentalium vernedei. The sequence continues at coordinate 603,216,439 of CM062297.1, forward strand.
TAACAAAAACAAATAAAATATGTACATATCTTTTTTGTACATTAGCACATCTTATGACACATTTTTTTTGAGAAAAACAATTCAAACTTAGGCAAAAAAATAAGGCAATCCCTTATGGAATTGAACCTTTTTACTGTCTTTCAGTGTATTACCTCATGACAAAATGCTGAGAAAAATTCTGAAAATTGTTTAAGATTGAGAATAAGTCTATATGAAATGAACCCATATGAGAACATAATTTGAAGTTTATTACACAACAACTCATTTGTGACAGGTAATAGCTGAAGTGAATGAGTTAGATCAGCAAGTCAAGTTAATTGGTTTTCTTTCAGTACAGTTAATCCCCAAATTGAAACTTGAATTGGACAAAAGAAACTAAACATAGTTTTAGATTCAAGTGTTAATCTCCTAATTGAAACACAAATTGGGACAAAAGAAACTAATGTAGTTTTGAATTAAAGTGTTCATGCCTTAACTGAAACTCATAAATACAGTTTATTGCAAAAATCTCCATTCAAATTTTATTTTGTTTTTAATTTTTGTCTCAAAAACATAGCTTATGACCCCTCATTGGAACAAGCTTATTCCAATGAGGGGTGAAAAGCTATGTTTTTGATTGAGACAAACATTGTTGAACATTTTTATTCCTTCGAGAATTTATTTTGCAAGTGTTGTCTGCTATTCACGTTGGGTAAAGTGTCAATTAATAATGTTAATTTTTAAAAATCTTACCTTTAGATGAGTTAGAAAGTTTGATGTACATTTCGATGATCCAGAAATAACTGATGTGCAGTGTTTGCATCTTGCTTTTATAGTTCCTGTTGCATTATCTGGTATGTCAAAATGCAAAGTTAAACTAGACATGTTTATAATGAAACACTTAAGTGACAATGAGAATAAGTTGAAAGCAGGGGTATTTTATAACTCTGTACAGCCATATTTTATTTTAAAAGACAAGCTTAACATTTTTTTGTGTGAAAAAGACCAAAGAGAATTACTGTTAGAAGTATACATGATTATCAAAACATAAGCCATTTGACATTCAAATGATTCTCTCAGCACAAGCACTCCAAGCAATGTTATCATTATCAAAACACACTCTTGCAAACAATTCATCAAACAAATCTCAACACCATAGATACTAATACTGTTATAAGAGAGACATAAGTATTGAAACATACTGGATTTTTGAACACTGAATGTAAGTTTTGAAAATATTTTTTGATAAATGTAATTGAAAGTAATTGAAAAGTAATTGCAATTACAGGAGAATTTTCAATGTAATTAATTACATTACAATTACAAGTCATTGAAAAAATCCTCAATTACCAATTACAGCCAATTACTTTAAAAAAAGTAATTAATTACAGGTAATTACAATTACCAATTACAATTACCCCAGCCCTGACAGAAACATCTATGTTATAGCGGCGATTCCGTTAAATACAAGGGTTTAAAGTTTAATGGATGTGGAATAAAAGACAGTTACCAACTGCGATGTCAGTAGACATGAATTGAATAACTTTAGTGGTAGCAGATGTATTCATTCACCCCTCCACCATTTGGATAACGTCGGTGGGTGACCTCGGAGGCGACGTCATGATCACGTGCGAAGTTACGTCATATAGAGGGTTGTTGGCATAGCTCGCGTGATCGGCCATGTTATGACGCCCTTACTATGGTGCTACGCTGTTTTACTGCACACGCACATTGTGTATTGTTAGTGTGACAAGTGTTTCAGTCGTTGATTTTGTTTACTGGAGGCCACCATCTTGGTTTCCATGGTCGCATGTGGTCGATATGGTCATAAAGGCCCTATAATAGGAAAGGGTGTGTGTTTTATGGGCATGTTCGATGAAACGGGAGTCTATCTAGCTGTCGAAAACAACCAACAGCTACCTAAAATCAACGAAATGAACTTTGTTTGGTTCGGATTTTCTCAGAAGACGACAGGTATGAGTAGCACATAGTGCTACATGGTCCCCAATAGTGAAAGTGTGTCCCCAATTGAATGAAAGTATCTTTGCTGGCTTGGATTTTCTCGGGTTTCGCCTACCCCTGTCCTCCTAATACCCACCGGTAACCTAGCCTACCCAATACATCCACGTTCAAGCTATCATACCATTAGCTATTTCCGACCTGGTTCTGACCTCTGGCTTCGATCAATCAGATCGCCCTATTCTTCTACACACGGTCACATGATTACCTGACACAAGAGCCTACATGGCTCCTTACACAGAGTCCAGGAGTGAGTCAATTTGTAACAAGAAAAGGCATTGCGCGGACGACTCGAATCTATTGAGCAGATAAGCTGTTGTGTAATTGCAAGATAAAGTAACTCCTCAAACGATTCATATCATCATCTGGGTATCTATGTATATTTGTGACACAATTGTATTCTATTGGGGGGGGGGGGGGGGGGGGTTACCGTTTGGAGGTTAGTTATCGGAGGATAACTATCGATAGCTATGACTCTAGTTCCATTGCTGTCATCATGACCATCTTTGTTCCTACGAACAACTTCAAGAGTCAATCGAGCAGTGTCTGGACCAGGCATTGCTTGGACTCGGATTCGAATCGTATCGACAAGCTATCAAGCAATCGCGCGAAATAGGGATTCGTCGTACGACTCGTACTCATCTGGTTATTCAACACAAACAACATGGTCATGTACTCCCGGGGGATACCATTTGGTGAATAGTTTTCGAAAGTTAGCAGCCTAAGGGTAGTTATGCCTACTACTGAGATAGCAGATGGGTTTTCTCCAAAATACCACTCAAAGTGTAATCAATATGTCCAATACTATAAATATAAGCTATGTACATTATAGAAAAGAAGTGAGAAAAAAATCACGATTCAGATGACAAGCTTATGAATTCCACGCGAACGTGCTCTGAATGTGAGCATTGCCATTTTAAAGATGATGTGGAGCTAAATAAAAATGATTATCTAAAAATTAAGGCCGCTGAATTCATTCTGCATTCGTTGGTGAGATTTCATCTTTGTGCGAACCACGCATGAGCAAAATACATCACGCAAACCATGATCTCTGATCATTTTACAAATTGAAGTAAATCGAGTCATTTTATGTTTATTTGAATAAAACCCATGATATAACTAAGTACATGATATTATTATTTTTTTTTAAACCTCGCTACAAATTCTAATTGTGATTCCTTTGAGTAGTGTTTTAACTGAAATTAATATTATATAGACACATATACTTCCAACACGTTTTTGGTTCCTTCAATAAAAATATAGCAGAATAATGCAGCTGAATGTTGAATACAAATCCGTAGACCTATTGATATAAGTGAGTATGTAACCCATGAACCCCTTTTTGCCGTAGGAAGAATCCGTAGGAATCGATGACGTCATTTTAATTGTTTGGTTTTTCTAATTGTTTTTAAATTTTAATTTTTTAATTTTTTTTAACCCCCTGCGGGAACCACGGGAAATGAAGCAGTGCATGTTCACTGCGGTAAACATGCTCTGTTTTACTGGTAAAATAGGACCCAGACACCAATGCTTGGGAGGTGCAAACCCTCTCTAAAATTGGCAACTTGGCTTATTAACGCTCACCCCTGGTCTTGAGTTGATACTCATGTTGTGGTCATGATTTGCCATTGTGAAAAATATGTGACCATAAACACCAATAAATAAATTTATTGTTTTTTAAGTTTGTTTTATTTGTTTTTGATTGTTTTAAATTAGTTTTAATCGCTTTTCGGGGAAATCCCAACTCAATTTCATCTGAGGTCAGAGTTCGGGTTAGGGTAATTAGCTACCTGTTCGATGGTGTTCTGACTTTTGTTTATCAAACCTGTCAATCACCTGCACCTGTGTTTATATAATGACCGATCTATTTATGTATCTATTATCACCCACACTCGAACTCGCGTCTCATCCATCCAGAGATGATGTCGTCGATATACTGTCGCACAGAGAAACATCACTGCTTGGTTGAACGCTGCAGAGAAGGGAACGCACCCTTATATGAAAACTGAGCACGTCAATTTATCAATTGTAATTTTTTTATCCTAAGCGATCTTCAACCAAGAGCAGGACGTCTTTGATCAATATGTCTTCGAGCAACAATATTAAAATCGGCAAACGTGAAACCTATATTCATGTCGGAGTCTTCCAAAGAGATCTGAAAGTTCACGAGAGAAGGTTTACTGCTAATGGTACCATGCCAACTAAAAGTGGAATAGCTCTGATTTTTTAAGAATGGCAGGATTCGAAAAACGCTGTGCATCGAGTGGATCAACAGATTTACACTACACAACAAAAAACAAAGAGGGAAGACGGTACTCAAGAGAACAATAAGAAACGTCCACTTTCCGAAATGAGATTGAGAAAATTACGTCACGAATTAAACTGCACTTACGCAGAATTGGCAGAAGAATACGTAGGCACAATCGTCAGAGAGAAATGTTACGGGTGTTCCATTGGCCATCCGAGTCAAATAGAGCACGACGTTTGCTTAATGATGAACCAGGAAGAAAAAATTACCCCACTGCCTCGATGATGCATTTATACGAGTCGACCGTGGCAGAGTATTTGACTTTTGGCCTGAGAGGACTGCAGCCATTATTCCACCACCTCTGTTCAGCGAGTACGCAGAAGCATTTACCAGAGAACCAGAGAAGAACCTTGTAAGAAACATACTGTTGGATGCTGTGACGGATCAACTGTGAAAATAGCAGCTGCACTCTCGGCTTCGCGCCTGCCCTTTTAAGGGCAACCAAATTCTCAAAAAGAAATACTTTTTCACACACATACATTGCATAGATAAGACCAATACATTAACCTTCCCAATACAGGCTCTGACGGATTCGTACAATAAAACCTGTCATCGCAGCATCGGCATGGCGCCTGCTGCCGTTACGCAAAATGACCAGGAACGCATATGGCAAAGACCCCCTGTCGAATCGAAACAGCGCTACAGAATAGAAGACCATGTCAGAATTAGTAAAGTAAAGCGAATATTTGAAAAGGGATATTTGCCCAACTGGACAGAGGAACTCTTTACCATAGCCGAAATAATGCCGGGATGTCCAGTCACATACCGATTAAACGACGATAGTGGAACATTACTGGAGGAAGCTTTTATGCGGAATAACTTTAAAATGGAGCCGAAAAAATGTTTTACGGAAAAGAGCGAGTGCTTAAAAGTCGGGAGAGAAGAAAGAATAAAGAACTGTTTGTTAAATGGTTGGGGTACCCGGCTAGCTTCAATTCGTGGATCAAACAGAGTCAGTTTGCCCTATAAATTGCAGGACCCCCGACGACTTCACCTCATAATGATGGATGGCAACGGTACTACCAGTATGTGGCTAATTTGTGGTAGAAGTGTTCCAAGAAGTGAAATTACGAATTTCGTTCAAGTAATTATATTATACATAATCATTATCATCATCATCGTTAATTTGAGTGTGTAATCTCCTAACCCCCTACTGTGGACAGCACTTTTGGGAAGCGGAATAGGACATTTACTTCCTAACCCCTCAATAAAGAAAAAATAATGTTCTATCTAATTTACCGAGTAACAGCAGTATGGGGGCATCCCAGAAAACACCCTCACGCTAAGCCTTGAGGGGGAATGGAAAGTAGGGCTTACCAAAGTCCAGAATTACAACACTTGGTTTAATATAAACAAATCTGAAGGTTTTGTGACAGTCGAGTACAAAGGGGAATTATACAGTTTTATTTTAAAAGATGAACGATATACTAACCCCGTGGAGATAATTAAACATCTGGACGAGATTAGGGTCAGGAAAAATTTAAACATGCCTTTATCTACGTTCGAGCTCGTCTGGGATCCCATCACACAAAAAATTACCATCGTGGTAAGAAACGGAGCAGAACTAACGTTTAGTCCATGCCTTCGCGATTTTTTTGACTTTGAACAGATTACATTTTATCAAGGTTGGTTCAGAGCTTTTCGAGCGACAGACGATAATTGCGGATTTTATTTACTATACATCTACTGCGATTTAGTTCGTGACCAAGTTGTTGGAGATTCAAAGTCCCCTTATTACGAATCGTACCCATCGAAGGTGAATACGGAAATATAATTCATCGTCCCTTTCAAAACGTATATTGCCTCCCCCTGGGCAATAAAAAAATTGGAACAGTCGACATGTGTATAAGAGACGATACGGGGAATCGTTTCCATTTCAGCTAGGGGAGATAACAGTGACACTTCACTTTAGAAAACGACCATGGCGTTCTGTTGCAATGCACAGTTATATGATGATTATTATCTCGCCCAAGTAGGGTCGGGATTATCAGCCTTTTCTGGGGTCCAGACGCAGAGAAGGCATGGCTTCGGAAGTTTGTGGGGTACACTAAAGGACGCAGTATCACTACTAGTGAAGAATTTGGGGAAACAACTTTTAAAAAATGGAATAGAGGTCGTTGGTGATACAGTGAATGGAGAAGAAAATTCTGGGGTTCAGCGACTCACAAACGCCAGTGAGGATGCGCCAGACAACGCCAAGAAGCCCACACTCGGTCGAGTACAAAAAGGGGGTGCAGCTGGTAAAACCGCCACATCACAGAAACGAAAGAGATCAGTGAAGACGCAAGGTATTTTCTCGTAATGTCCCTAATTAACCCACAAAACGTGTGAATGCCTTAATAGCGAATTGAATTTATTTGCCACACCCACACTCAAACGAGTGTCGAATCAGGGCAATGGATAGAATACCACCCACTGGCTATACGATAGGACATGGCGGACCGATAGAGTTCGGTATTTCGGGATCCGGAGATGATTATTTGAACTTGGCTTAGAGCTATCTTCACGTAAAAGCTGAAATCTTGAATATGGTTGGGGAAACTTTGGCTGAATTCGCAAACGTTGGACCAGTTTACCTGTGGATGCACTCTGTTCAATCAAGTGGAAATCAGTCTGAACGAAAAACTTATTTCGCCTTCCAATAACACCTACCATTATAGAGCCTTCATCAAAACGTTACTGAGTTAAAAAAAAGTATCACCTTGCATCGACTTTGGAAGAAAATAACGGCTTGACCTGGCTTGTCGGTGAGAAAGACCTTTACCCCAAAAAGTCGCCTTGTCGACATGACAGGAAGATTACACTTGGACATGTTTTTTCAACCTAGGTATCTTCTCAATGGAGTTAACGTTCACGTGAAAATGAATAGTGTAGCAAAACTCTACAGTAGAAAGATAAATCACATTTCCAAGGTGACTTGACTCCGATGCAGTCGTCTATCAAGATCGATGATGCTTTCATAGCTGTAGTTTAGAGGTTATGAACTACTAAATAAGTGAACACGTGACCTGGAGCATTTGACGCCCAAAGTTTTTAGTAGGATTAAGTAGAGCAGATTGGCTGATTGGTTCCAATATCAGTTGGCTTTGAAAACATTAATTAAAAATTTGTTTTGTCTACTTTAGGAAAGATTAAAAAGTTTGTTTGTAATTGTGTGCCGGAATGTGTGAGAATCTCTCAAAAATATGAGGTATAGAAAGAAAAAGTGTCAAGGTCATTCAGTTCCAGACCATACGGTAGAAGTGAAAATTCGAAATTGAAATTGAAATTTCATGTGGAAACATATATTTTTTTCAGTTTAATTTTTTCAAGAGATGATGTACTTTGTGCATGTATTGGTATTTTTTTTCAAAACAACTTGGTTTGTTGTACAGAGAGTGAAAGGTTAGCACTGTGGTCAATGGGATTTATTTAGGCGTTCATAATTTAAATGAGTATTTCCTTGTGACTGTTCTTGAGCGAGATATTGGTTTGTTTTTAAATATCTCGGGCTTGTTAATTTTACAATTCAAGCATTTTGGGTCTGTAATGTGGTTGAAAGTTTTGGGAAAATGTTATTTTAAAGATGTGGGAGGCCCAATTTTCACGACACAGTGTCTGTTTTGCTTTCCTGGCATGCATGCAACGCTTGCAAAATAAACTGGTGATCTGAGATGGGAGGAAGGATTCTTCGTTATTGAATTTCCAGTTGTTCAGGGCAACTGCAAGGTAGAACAGCTGAATTAATTGTGACAAACACAGCCATTTCTGCAGAATAAATCTGTTTAACCCTATACCAGTTGGAGTTTAAATAAACTGTATTGCTCCATTGAAACACAATAAAATTTGTCATGTCTTTCCACATGCCACCTAAGCCCCCACCCCACATCTAATTACTGCAAGTCTCTTTTCTTTCATTCTGACATTTTAACCCCCCTCTATCTATATAAATGTGCTAAAAATGTGATTTTTAACATGCCAAGGCCTCAGAAACAGCATTGAATGGAGACTATTCTTGTTTTTGGGGTCATCAGTTAGTGAATCAAATGTTAAATAACCTGTTTCATCATATGAAATGAATTAAATGTTGTGTTAATGGGGTGTACAGTAGGTTTTCATTCCATGTGAGCAGTTTAGTTATGGAGTTACTTGCATTTTCATGATGTGACAGCTGAATTTCCTTTCTATTTGATGTGAACTGAAAGTGGATTACCTCCCTTTGATTGATGGACAATTGGAAACTTATTCCAGTTCTTTCTGAGCAAACACCCTCTGCCTTTAAGTGTTTTGAATATCAGATTCCAATCACTATTCTAGAAGGGTTTTTTTATTTGAAAATCATGACACCGTAGGTAACTTCAGTTTTTTTTTAGTTTTTGCAATGGCAACATTCGCATTGTATAAAATTCTTTCCTCTTTTCATCCCATGATGCAGCAGCAATGTTTTAGTCTATTCTAGCTGGGTCCACCATAAGTATGGTATTCCTTACAAAGAGGCAATTCCCCAAAATATAAAAACATATGCTTGGAAATTGAATTTTGCTTCTTGTCTTTGTGGTTGGTTTCTCAATCATTATTATTTTTGCCAAGTGGTCTCACTAAGATTTGCTTTCTGTTAATGTTATGCCGTAGCAATCAATATGACATATTATATCATAAATCAGTAAATAGAGATACCTAACCACTCCTTAGATTAATGTTTCAGGTATATTCCAGTAAAAATATGTTGTTGAATCTTTCTGGAATCAGCACCTTTGTTGATTCTAAGAGGGTTCAACAACTATTTTTTTTTTGAAAAGGTGAAACAAATGGAGATAAACTGTGGTGGGGAAAGGGTTAACAGTAACCAGATTGGGTCAATAGTTCTCATTTTCAGTGGGGCAAAAGTGCTGTGCCACTGTATGTATTTGTGTGACCTCTAAAACTTATATCTGGATTGATCTGTAAGATTTTATTATTCTGTGCCCCCCCCCCCTCACCCCCCCCCCAATTTGTTTGTGCTCATTTTGAATTCAGTTCCTGGCATCCATGAGTATAATACAAGGAGTCATGTGGTTGACTTCCCTCAAAATTCCTTCAGTGTCAACAAAATATTTCATTTGGGCAGCAGGGTACATGTGGAGATTTTTATGTCTTTGCAACACATTACCGAGGGGATTTTCCACTCAGAAGCCACTCTGCCAGTGACACAATAAAATAAATATGTGATTTATTGATTTCTAAGATGCTTCTTATCTCTGTAAGTTATACATCTGGAAACACTATAAACGTCTGTCACTAAAACTTATCATGGAAGGTCTCATATGCATTAGGGGTTAGTTTTTTCACTGAATTGGTTGGTACGGTGGGGGTCAAATAGCAACCCTTGCTTGTTCCTTTGTTTCTGTTTTCAACTCAAATTATATGGTTATTTTGAGTCAATGTGTGCTTCTCTCGCATGGTGTTTTTCCCTGCAAATATGTGCTATATACAAACATTTGGGGAAAGAGAAGTGCATTTTTTCATCTTTATTTTGCGAAGAATGAAGGGATTAAAATATTCTTGCATACAGTGTATTCTGAGAATAATTGGGCCTTGAGGTACACATGAGGCAGATCTAATAATGTATTGATGCAAAATGAAGTCAGTTTGAAGAATATTTTTTCAGTGAATGTTTTTACTATGATTAATTATAATGAGTGAAATTGTGAAAATGTCTCAGGATTGTTTTTACTCAAAAAACAGGATTGGTTAAATGAAATGCCATGAGGTTAGAGAAAAAAAACAATGAATTTAAAAAAAATGTTTCGAATCAATTTGGTAGTATTTTATTTTGAAATTAAATCCCAAATTACAGATATTGTAATCAACTTTGGTATCCCTTTAGATTATGAACTACTAAATAAGTGAACACGTGACTTGGAGCATTTCACACCCAAAGTTGTGAGTAGGATTAAATAGGGCAGATTGGCTGATTGGTTAAATATCAGTTGGCTTTGAAACCATTAATTAAAAATTTGTTTTGTCTGCTTTAGGAAAGATTAAAAAGTTTGTTTGTAATTGTGTGCCGGAATGTGTGGGAATCTCTAAAATATATGAGGTATGGACAAAAAGGTGTCAAGGTCATTCAGTGCAAGACCATACAGTAGTAGTGAAAATTCAAAATTTAAATTGAAATTTCATGTGGCAACATATATTTTTTTCAGTTTAATTTTTTCAAGAGATGATGTACTTTGTGGATGTATAGGTATTCTTTTTCAAAACTACTGGGTTTGTTCAGAGAGTGAAAGGTTAGCAGCACTGTGGTCAATGGGATTTATTTAGGCGTTCATAACCTAGAATCAAGTGAAGTTGTTCTAGTTACAGATGGCGTCTTGGTATCTTGAAAGCACTTGATACTTAAACCGGAGTAGAAATCGGAGCTGGAGCTGACGATATGGATACAAGTCTTTGTACAACATTCCTCCCTTGCCTATAAAAGTTTTCCTTACATATTTTATTTTAAAAATAAATAATGCTTGAATAAGTGGATGAATTACCATAGAAGAATATATTATGTTAAAAGTTACTGACGAGAAAGCTGAACTTATTCACTATGAGTGTCTAATAAAATTTGAATGAGAAGGCAGAATACCTTCCCAAGATATATAATCCAAAGATAAACTCATAATGGTACTATAAAATATACATGTGTATTCACATTTGTACATGTTTACAAAACTTTATTTACATGTTATTCTGATGTAGTGGTTTATAATTTGTAGAACTTCCTGGCATTGTTAGTACAAGTCTCCAACAATTCAGGAAGTGATGTGTTTCTAATTTGCGCAATGATCTTTGCAGTAGGAATTATACTCCATGGAGTACTAAATTTTGTGTCAGAATCTGTGGGAAGATATGGAGCGTCCGATTCTAATAGAAGGCGTTCTGCTTTAATTTTCTTTAATGTTTCCATAGTTAAGGAATCTCTGACACTTTTAAAGGTCAAACCAAAGTACAAATTTGGTAGAATTACATTCCAGTGAACCCATTCCTCTGTCATTCCAATAAAACAGTGCCTGTGGATAGGCAATGATGCCAAACACATTTCAATTAGGATCTTTAGAAGACCATGAGCTGCGTCTCCAGTATTTTTGTCACGACAATGAAGAATGACTGGTTTCTGGTATTTGTCAGCCAAGGGAAGAACCTGCTTTAAAAACAATTTCTGAGATTCATTTGTCTTGGATTTACAAAGTACTTTATTCACACAAGCAGGATTACATTTACAAGACGTAGTGAAATCAAGACCTACTTCACTTAACGCTTACACTTTTTCATCTTTCAAAATAACTTCAACTTTGTTTGTGAAGGAATTAACTACACAGGGTAATAAAAGATGGGCATGTATTCCCAGTGCAATGGAAATTCTTGAGTCTCCAGAAAATGAGAGCATCCATGCAAGCAAACTGTTTTGGAAAAACAAAGTTTGATACAGCATACTTTAGTACAAATTCATCTCCACTAGATAATTTTGGACATCATTTAATGTTTTACAGTGGGTTTGTTTCAATAATTGATCTAAATGAAAATGTGAATCACAAAATAAAGGTTGAGTAATATTTTTGACAGGTTGTAACAGATCTTTGCCGGAATATGACATTCTATCGGACAAGTTTTTGACCTTTGTTAACAAGATTTCAGACAGTTTGAGGTTACAGAGAAGATTACATAGGATATTCTCCAATGCACTAGGCAAATGACATAATTTGGTGGAGAAAGATTGAATTGATACTCATGCACTGTTTGTCCAGTAGCAAGCTGAACATACTGGGACATTAAAAAAAAATCTTTCCTCTCTGCTATATTCAGTGATGTTGGAGTCATGTGGGGGGAAAGAGCTCTTTATCATTGACATACTGTAGTAGCATTTCCAAACTACCTAAATTTAACAGATTACAGAAGTAAAATAGGCCATTCATGAGATAAAACCACTTCTCAATGGTACATTGTTTTTGAGCCATCAGGGCCCTCTATAGGTTTTTTGTGCCAGCAAGACGTATGAAAATCTAAAAACCAAGGCAAGTGATCTTTCAAAACATGACGCTTGAGATGTACGGTTCTAGCTGGACACAACTGGCAGTCTTTAAATTTCCGACGAGAAGATTGAGTGGAGATGGGTTTTATATTACTTTTTTCTTCCAGCCATTCTTCTTCCCTGTTTTCTATACTGCTTGGTGGTGCTGCAGCAGTCTCGATTACAAATTCATCCACAATCTCATCATAATCTGCTATAAAGTTGACTTCATCAAGATCCATTTTCTAAAATAATGGAATTTATACTGCTAGTTTACAATAAAACTTGTACCAGAAACAGTGCTGTGTTTGTTCTGGTGCAAATGATTAAAAACTAGTGCGGTCTGTTAGTCTAAAAATGGTGCAGGCTTCCTTATCTGTCGACCAGATGAGGAGGTTGGAGTCTCCATAAAAAGATTGGGTAGCATCTTCTAGTGAGTTATAAAACCATGCTTCTACTTGACGATCGTCTGCTTGACTAGAATCAGTACCCCCATGTCTTTACGGCAACTGTGACCCAGTGGTGTATCCACGGTTGATTCATTAATGGCTGAAGGTGCCAGTTTTCCATCTAAGTCAGTGATAATGTCCGACCTGGATGGTAATGGCGATGAAGTAGACACCAGTCCTCCATCTGAGTCAGCGATAATGTCCGACCCAGATGGGAGTGGCATCTGCTTATTTTTTGGTCAATCTACCAGTAGGTTCCACCATTTCTTTCTACTCCTCCAAGTATTTGTGCCTCAATCGCCACAACCACATAGGCATGACTCAGTCATGACAGGGTGTTAATCTATCATGATGGATTAACTGACTACCTTTTTGTCCCTGAATTTTATATAAGGGAGACTTGCTTTCCAGAACCAAATATGGACACACCCAAGGTGATTTTAACTTCGAACTCACTCCAGTTTTAGTGGTGGAATCCCTCTTATACACAATATCACCTGCCTCATATTGTTTCTCTTGTAGTCTTAAATTATGAGTTCCTTTTTGTCTAATTTAGGACTGGTTTAAGGTCTTACGGGCAGTTTGATGAGCTTCCCCAATAGTCAATTCAATCTGTTTTACCCAATCATCTGGGGTTGTTCTAGTTGAACAATTTAGTCCAAACCTTAGACCTACTGGCTGGACCAATTCTCTACCAAACATAAGATGGTTTAGGGTGAACCCAGTACTTTTGTTAACGGTAGAATGCAATGCCATAGCTAGTAAAGGCAAATCTCTATCCCAGTTTTTGTTTTGGTGTTCAATATAACATTGAATCATTTGAAGCAAAGTTCGATTGTACCTCTCAACTTGGCGATTGGAGGATGGTGATATGGTGTGGTTCTAGTTTTGACAATATCAAGTAGACTGCACAATGAATCAAATAAAAGGCTTTGAAAATTACTGCCTTGGTCAGTGTGAATTTCAAGAGGACAGCCAAAAGTAATGATAATATGAACTAAAAACTTTGAGCAACAGTCAAGACAGTTTGATCTTGAAGTGCTGCAATCTCCACCCATTTAGTAAATTGATCTACCATTAATAGCACATATTTATTCCCATTGATACTTTCATTGAATGGTCCTAGGATGTCCAAATGGACTCTTTCCATTGGACAACCAGCATGGAAAGATTTTAATGAAGTTCTGGGATTGACATTAATTTTGCTTTTTTATTGGCATTGCAGACTGAGCAAGATTTGACATAATCTCTACAAAACCGTGTCATGTTATATCAACAGAAAGATTTTTTGAGTCGAGCTGAGGTTTTATCTTGTCCCAGATGACCACAACTTTTCAGATCATGACACAAATACAGAACCATTTCTTTTAAAGAGGAAGGAACTACCAAAACTGGGTGATCTTCTTATTCTCTCCAATTGTAAAACAAAACATCTTTTACCAGTGACAACTGAGGCTGACAGAGCCATAAGGATCTAACAACTGGGCTACATAATCTAAGTTCAGCATCTGAAGGCAGTACTTCATTTTTCTTCCAAGAAATTACCAGCTTCAGATCAGGGTCCTGCAACTGAAGTTCACTTAACTGTTCATGGGAATAAGATCAAACCATGCTTTGTTCAAAGATTTCAACTCTGTAACCTTAACATTTGTGTCCACAACTACAAGCTCTTGAGAATTCACAGTTCGAACTGTAGAATGACATCATCTACATCATCAAGAAACCTGGACCATTGAGAATGGACACGAGCACAATAAGGACAGTCTTTACAGGCAAGAGATTTGAGAGAAGAGCCAGCTTCAAAGCAATCACAACTGACAGGTTTAGATACCATTAGGGACAGTGCATCTGCATTAACATGTTTTTTGCCATCCCGCTGAAGTATCTGCATGTCGAATTGTGAAAGATCTCCCATCCACCTTGCTAACTGACCCTCAATATGTTTAAATCTCAAAAGCCAAACAAGACTGTTGTGATCTGTCCTTAAAATTAAAGTTCGCCCAAGAGATAATGTCTAAAATTTCTGCAAAACTTGACAACGGCCAGCAACTCCTTTCTAGTAGTGCAATACTTCCTTTGTGTTTTCAACAAAATATGACTAGCATATGCAATTACCTTGACCTAATCATTTTGTTCTTGGGATAACTCAGCACCAATTACACAATCCGAAATCATCATACAGGTGAATTTGTCAAAATCTCCTTAAATTTTCCAAAACCTACTGATGTTTTTCTTCCCAGTGATACTCTTTACTGTGGGCTAATTCATACAAAACTGATGATAACTGAGCAAAACCACGTATATGCTCCATATGGTAATTCACAAAACCAAGAAATGATTGTAACTGGATTGAATTTTCAGGAACTGGCCAATTTAAAACTGCTTCGATTTTACTCAGTGCCACTGAGACCCCTTCACTGTCAACTTTCTTTCCTAAAAACTCCACTCCTTTTTTAAACAATTTACACTTTCTTGACTTGAAATTTAAATTGTGTTCTCACAACCTTATTAAAACCTCTTTCAAATTCATAAAAGCAGACTCAACATCTTTCCCGAGAACAATTATGTCATCTAAATACACCAAGATATCTTGCCAAGTAAGATATCGCAAAACAAGCTCCATAGCTCTTTGAAATGTTGATGGCACATTGCATAAACCAAAGCCCATTCTTGTGTGTTCAAACAAACCATGACATGTAACAAAAGTTGTCTTTTTTCATAGAATCGTCCGATAATGGAATCTGATAATACCCAGATGCCATATCCAAAGTTGTAAAAAATTTAGTTCCGTACAAAGTATCAAGACAGTCCTCAGTGTTAGGTAAGGGGAAACAATCCTTGACAGTACATTCATTCAATGCTCTATAATCGAGGCTCCAGCGAACAGAACAATCCTTTTTTCTGACCAAAACAGGCACAGAAACCCTACAAGAAACTGAGGGATGAATAACACCTGCATCCAACATTTTATTCAAGTGTTCTTTTTCTTGCTCCTGAAATCCTAAATGAGTCTGCCTCATCTTATGCTTTATGATTGAAAAAAGAGAAAATGGCGTGAGCTGTGGTTGCTGGTATGAGTTGGAGAATGTAAATTAATCCAAAAAGTCTTTTTAAGTGTTAGCAGAGTAGTTTTATTGTATGATCCGATGAGCTGATGCTATATTACCTATCTATGGGCCAAAAAGTATTTTGCCATACTGTTTAGCGAGATAGTGGAGGATATTCAGGTTGACCTTGGTTCCCATCGCCTAATTTCGTTCAATCGGATGCAAAGACTTGTTTGGGGTAAATTTTGGAGCCTAGTGGATCACTTAACTCTGCCTACTGACATTTTGTATCAATGTCCTATCAACCTAAATCTAAACGTAAATGGTTTAGTCCTCAGAAACATGCGGTGGGAAGGCATTCAATAGCTGAATTACAAAAAGTAACCGAGGCTGACAGTGAGTGGGTGTCCGAGGACGAGGGTGATGGAATGGCTTTTTCTAATGCCAACATTAGTGCCTTAGCTTCCCGTCTTAAGGCTCTGATGCTAGAGGATGTAAAGGTGTTGATAAGTCAAACGATTAAAGAGACGGTGATGGCAGCTGTTAAGGAGTCAAATAGGGAACTAGTAGATGAGTAGATGAAATTAGAAAACTGAGAGAAGAAAATGGCAGACTGGCTGGAGAGGTGAGTCGACTCAAGCTCAGGGTAGATGACTTGGAGCAGTATGGAAGGAGATACAGCTTACGAGTAAGTGGTTTGAAGGAAGAGAAAGGGGAGTCCACTGACAAAATTATTTTAGACTTAGCAGACAAGATAGGTGCACTGCTAAAAGTATCAGATATAGACAGATCACACAGGGTTGGTCCTATTAAAAGCAGCGGTGATAGACAGATAATTGTTAGGTTTACCAACTATGGTGCCAGGAGGAGAGTGTACAGTGCCCGGAAGAACTTAAAAACAATGGTGTTTAATAACAAAAAGTGTTACATAAACAAAGACTTAACTAAATATAAGCATAGTTTACTTTCCGAAGGTCTTAAGTTGAAAAGGATGAAGAAGATCCAGAATGTGTGGACTACTGATGGTAAACTCTTCATTAAAGATAATAATGACATGGTCTCTGTTCTGAGAGTTGCTAAAGAATTTGAGAAGTATCAGGGAACTTAATTCACTGTTATTACTCATAAGCACAGATCTAAAGATTTATAGATCTATGTTCCAAATAAGGATCCCAATCCTGTCGAAAACACAAGATATTATATGTATGTATGTATATATGCATATATAAAATATTATACATATCTACAGTACTCTATATCTAAGGAGTTGAATGTAAAAATGTAGATATAGAAACACCTGGATCCTCTGGGATGCAGGTGTTGCTATATACACAATATTACAGTACTAACTGTATTTATAAGATCTGCTGCCATAGAAAACTACCCACATTCCCAATACGTGCCTACCCACAAGTACTTGTTTTTACATAGATCAGGGTGTTGCAATATACACGTAGTTATGACACCAACTGTAGTTAGAGGTGTGTTATCTTATACATATAGTTACAGCAATATCTGTACTGAACACAATTACCTACCTACCTTGCCCATAACCACAAGTGCCTTTTGATAATTGAGATAATATATATAAATATTATAAATATTATACACATAGTTACAGCAGAAACTGTACTTGATATAATTAACTTCCCTTCCTACTTATGGATATTCAGATATTATATCTATTAACTGTACTTTATATACTTGTGGGCTTAATGTAATATTGTAGATATAGCAACTCCTGGATCCCATGGGATCAAGGTGTTGCTATATACACATAGTTATGTCACCAACTGTAGTTAGAGGTGTGTTGACTTGTACACATAGTTACAGTATTGAACACAATTACCTACCTTAATGTAATGTGGCCTTAATGTAATAGTGTAGATACAGCAACACCTGTTATCTTATATATATAGTTACAACAATAACTGTACTGAACAGAATTACCTACCTACTTTGCCCATAACCACAAGTGCCTTTTTATAATTGAGGTAATATATATAAATATTATAAATATTATACACATAGTTACAGCAGAAACTGTACTTGATATAATTAACTACCCTTCCTACTTATGGATACTTAGATATTATATCCATTAACTGTACTTTATAAACCTGTGGGCTTAATGTAATAGTGTAGATATAGCAACTCCTGGATCCCATGGGATCAAGGTGTTGCTATATACACATAGTTATGTCACCAACTATAGTTAGTGGTGAGTTGACTTGTGCACGTAGTTACAGTACTGAAGAACACAATTACCTACCTAACTGCAATGTGGCCTTAATGTAATAGTGTATATATAGCAACACCTGGATCCCATGGGATCAGGGTGTTGCTATATACATATAGTTATGACACCAACTGTAGTCAGAGGTGTGTTGACTTATACACATAGATACAGCAATAACTGTACTAAACACACTTACCCACCTTACCCATAACCGTAAGTGTATGTTTATACAATTGAGATAATACATATAAATATTATTCACATAGTTACAGCAATAACTGTACTTAATATAATTAATTACCCTTCCTACTTATGGATATATAGATATTTTATCTACTTAGATAACCATAAATGCCTGTGGGCTTAATGTAATATTGTAGGTATGGCAACACCTGGATCCCACGGGATCAGGACATTGCTGTATACACATAGCCATGACACCAACTGTTGTTAGAGGTGTGTTGGCTTATGCACATAGTTACAGCAATACCTGTACTGAATACAATTACCTACCTTACGCATAACCATGCTGCTTGTTTCCAGAAATGAGAGAATGTATTTAAACATTGTACAGATAGTTACTGCAACAGCTGTGTTTAATATAATTAATTACCCTTCCTACTTATGTATATATAGATATTATAATGTCTATTAACAGTACTCTATATATTTGTGAGCTCAGTGCAATGGTGTAGATATAACAACAGCTTGATCCCATGGGATCAGGGTGTTGCTATATACACATAGTTATGACACCAATTGTAGTTAGAGGGGTGTTGACTTGTACGCATGGTTACAGTGATAATTGTACTGAACACAATTATCTAACTTTATATACTTGTGGGCTTAACGTAATAGTGTAGATATGGCAACACCAGGATGCCAAGGGATCAGGGTGTTGCCATATACACATAGTTACGCCACCAACTGTACTTAGAGATGTGTTGACTTATACACATGGTTACAGCAATAACTGTACTGAACATAATTACCTACCTTAACGTAATAGTGTAGACTTGGCAACACAAGGATCCCACGGGATCAGATGTTGCCATATACACATAGTTACGACACCAACTGTACTCAGAGATGTGTTGACTTATACACATGGTTACAGCAATAACTGTACTGAACATAATTACCTACCTTACCCATAACTATAAATGCCTGTTTCTACAACTGATATATGCATATATATGTGTATATGTATGAATGTATGTGTGAGTATGTTTATAACATACATGACTCAATTTTCCTAATAGACAGTAGGTATTGTTTGTTTTTCTTTTTTTTTTCTTTTTTTTATGTGTGGGTGGGGTGGGGGTGGGGAGGGGGGGTGCTCGCGCGCGCGTATGTGTGCATGTGTCCATCTACCATTCCTGGAATCCTGTCTTGTGAACCTGGAGTTGGCACACTTTCGTAGTGGGTGGATTTTCCAACCGCAGAGTTTCGTGTGCAACGCACGTTCATAAGGCAGAATAGTTCCGGGTAAATGATACGTGGTAACCCACTCTCCCTTTGGAAGGTGGTTGGCTAGTCCCGTGTGGGACTTGGGTGGTGGGGAGGGGGGGGGGTACGTGTATCCGCGGACACGTCTGTGTGTCTAGTATGAGTATGTGTGGGGGTGATGAGCAAGTGTGCGCGTGTGGGTTTCATTTGTGTGTGTGTGTGCGGGGATGTACGTGTGGTGAATGCATCAGTTTGGATAACCAAAACATGCCTGAATGTGGATGTTATTGCCTAGAGCACAGACAGATCACTCATCGTGTTATATTGTCTTTTTCTAACCCATAACTGTACCCGGTGTGTCATGCTTGAGTTGTATTCTGGATAACAAACAGAATAGTGAATCTTTTGTTTGTCAGTACAGCCGTCTCGTTACGCAGTATTAGGATTTCCTGAGTGGACGGTAGTTGATCGCCACGTGCAAAATGAATATTATTTTGACAATAGAGATGCTTGATATGGTCATCGATTGGCTATGAGTGAACCCAGGTACCTGCCAAATAACTATCGTCAATCGACTGCATCGTGCAACAGAGAAAATAGGTCAACGTCATCGTTACCCATTGACTTCCTTTTGTTTTTGTGTGTCAGAGTGAATGCCATATATTTTGAGTTCCCTTAAAGACTATGTCATGTCAACTTGACAGCGATATTTAGATGTAAAAAATTCACCAATAATCAGACTTTAAAATGCATTTCCAGTTGGAAAGAGTACATGCCTAGTGTTTATTTAATGCATATAATCTATGGGCATGCCTACATACCAGATTTCCCAACATATAAACTTCAGAAAATAATTTTTCAATTTTTGTGATTCAACTTTGGGGAATTTAACATGACATGGTCCTTAACACAGACGCCGATTGGGTCACATAACATATCCTTGTGACTGTTTCTTCACTCAGCTTCCACAACTCATGTTCTTAACATACACACTGTATATAATTCTTGTAGCAATATTTTTGGCACCAGCACTTAGATGGAGATACGTTAATATATGTACGAAATTAAGGGAAACCCTTCCTGAGACACCTCGAAAAGTTTTGTACTTTTTGGAATCGTGGAATGTGGCTATCAAAAGCGACCAATACTCATCTCACTTCGTATTTCATCTTATTAACTACGACGATGGTGGTTGACCTGATGACATACCGCGTTCGTATTGGTCGTTTTAATAGTGGAAGGAATGCGTCGCATTTAGATGCGCATACACTGTATCTGATACTCATGGTTAGTAGATTCGGAATTCTTGGGCTACAGTATGTACTATTCCTATTACTTATATTATGTGGCGACATTGAACTTAACCCTGGGCCATCTTCCGATATCTCCATTGTCTATATTAATGTCAATGGCCTCCGTCGAAAAGTTAATTTAATCCAGGCGGAATTTAGTGATTATGACATAATTTGTGTGACTGAATCCAAACTAAATGGAGACAAAGATGACACAAATATTTATATTCCTGGGTATCACTTCCCCCCAATTAGGAAAGACCGCACCTGCGATCAGGGTGGAGGCATTGTTGTGTATATAAAACATAATCTATATTTTAAAACCCGTCCAGACTTAGAAGTCTCGGGTCTTGAAGCCGTATGGGCTGAAATAAGGCACACTAATAAAAAACTTCTATTAGGCACTTTTTACAGACAACCTTCTGCGCTCTCTCTTTATTGGGACCTCATTGATGAATCGCTATCACTGGAGAGAAATGATTTATCAATGAAATGTGCAGTTGTGGGCGATTTTAATGCAGACTGCTTGATAAATATTCACCCTAAAATTGCACTTATTCAAAACAATCATGGTCTATGGCAAATGATAACTTCGGCCACTCGTGTCACAGAAACTACAAAATCATTACTTGATCTGGTACTTGTTTCATGTCCACTTTCAGTGACACAGTGTGATGTAATACCACCCGCATGTAGTGATCACCACGCGACGTTTGTGCGTATAAAATCCACTAGATCTACACTTAAGTCATACCAGCGTCAGATTTATAACTATAAAGAAACTGACTTCAATGGCATAAATGAGGTCTTTGCCCATACAGAGTGGACAAGCCTCATCGAATCTACCGATGTTGATAAGACGGTAAGAAATGTGTCTACTTATATCACAGAAGCAACCCAAAGGTTTACCCCATCTAAACTTGTTACAATAAGACCTAATGAAAAACCCTGGATGAATAACCATATACGAAGATTAATGAGAAAGCGTAATAAAATTCATAAAGTGGCCAAATTCAATGATTGCTCCCAGGACTGGGAAAGTTTTCGTCGAATCAGAAATGAAACGATTAATTCCATCAGAGCGGCTAAAAGGGAATATGATATCAAACTTGAAAATTATGTCTCTACCAACAGCTCTGCCTCTAAACATTGGTGGAAGATTGTTAAAAACTTCTCGAACCAACAATGTAATTCTGACGTTCTCTTTCCTCCACTGTTTGAGGGCGATTCTGTTGTTGATGGTCCACATGAAATAGCCAATATCTTAAATAATCATTTTGTAAGTCAGAGCAGTACAGTCAAAGATATCCCATTACCCTTTATCCCTGTTAATGATCTTTCTATTGGGCAGTTAGAAATTAAGGAGGAAAATGTTAAATCTATACTAAATAAATTAGATATTAATAAGGCTACTGGTCCTGACCTAATAAATAACACCATTTTGAGAAAATGTTCTTCAGAACTAGCATATCCACTAACTCGTATTTTTAACTTGTCTTTGACATTAGGGCATTTTCCAACTGATTGGAAACATGCCCACGTGCAGCCTATTCATAAAAAGGAATCCGTTAATAATAAAAAGAACTACAGACCCGTATCTTTGACTAGTAGTGTCAGCAAAGTCTTTGAAAAGGCCGTATTCGACCATGTTTACTCGTTCCTCAAAAATAATAATTTGTTAACAGACCTACAATCAGGTTTTATTCCCGGGGACTCAACAATATATCAGTTATTACTAACTGATAATTACATAAACACTTCCTTAGAAAATAGCAAAGATGTTAGGATTGTTTTCTGTGATATAAGTAAAGCATTTGACAGAGTGTGGCATAAAGGGTTACTACATAAATTACATGCTATTGGTATAAGGGGCGCTTTGTTGTCATGGTTCGAAAATTATCTTGAAAACAGAACTCAGCAGGTAGTTGTTAATGGACAAAAGTCTGATATTAAACATATTCCCGCTGGGGTGCCACAGGGCTCTGTACTAGGGCCCTTGCTTTTTAATATATATATAAATATAAATGGTATTGTTAATAATATTACATCTAATATCCGTCTCGACGCTGATGATACCTCGCTATACCTAACAGTTAACCCGGCACTTGCATCTATTGTTTTGAATCAGGACTTGAACAAAATAAGCTTATGGTCAAAAACATGGCAAGTTCTGTTCAGTCCCGAGAAAACAGTATCAATGTGTATTAGTCGCAGACACACCCCACAGGTATATCCAACTTTATTTCTTTTAGATACCCCAATAACAGAAACAGATATGCATAAACACTTGGGATTAATTTTCCACAAATCAGGCACCTGGGACACTCACGTCGATAGCATTTTGTCTAGAGTTAAGCCAATGATAAATTGCTTTCGCAGTTTAAAGTACCGCATTTCTAGGTCTGCGTTAGTGACTCTATACAAATCCTTCATATTACCATTATTTGATTACGCTGATGTTATCTGGGATAACTGTTCAGCAGGTAAACTGGACCAACTTGCGGCCCTGCAACTAGATGCTCTACGCACTATTTGCGGGGCTACAAGAGGTACTAGTCATCGTCTTTTATACGAAGAAACTGGTTTCATAACGTTGAGAGAGCACAGAAGTCATCACAAATTAACAACACTTTATAAAATGAAAACGGGCATTGCCCCAAGATACTTATCGTTATTACTGCCAGAGCAGGTCTCCAGTCTTACCACATCCATTAAGGTCGTCCGAGTCGCTTAGAGAAATATGTTGCCGCACGATAAGTTATTATCGTTCTTTCCTGCCATCGACTGTAACAGTTTAACTCTGCCTTCGTTCAAGAAGAAATTAGCGAATGGGGACATTTGTGTTCCATCATATTATCGATCTGGCAGCCGAGAAAATCAAATTTTACTGTGTAA
Organism: Pictodentalium vernedei; assembly: GCA_031216915.1. Taxonomy (NCBI): domain Eukaryota; kingdom Metazoa; phylum Mollusca; class Scaphopoda; order Dentaliida; family Dentaliidae; genus Pictodentalium; species Pictodentalium vernedei. The sequence continues at coordinate 603,240,130 of CM062297.1, forward strand.
ACTACGGCTGGGTTGTTAGTGACTTGAGGTCTCATAAATTCGAAAGATTTCTCATAGATAACCCCAGTTGTGATTGCGGGTGCATTTATGAGTCCCCAGAGCTCTACTTCCTACAATGTCCACAATATACCAATCATAGGAACGTATTAATTCACAGTCTACGTAATATGTCTGTATGCATGTCCAATCTGTTGTTCGGTAATGAGCACCTGTCTCGGGAGGATAATGACACCATTGTGCATAATGTACACATGTACATTACCAACACTAAACGTTTTGTCCAACCATGATTCCAATTACACACACACGCGCGCGCACGCGTGCATGCATGCGCATATGTATATGTATGTGTGTGTATGGGTGTGCATATATATGTATATGCGAATAAATATATATATGTATATATGTATGTATGTAATATGTATGTATATGTATGTGAGTGTGTTGGTATGCGCGGGTGTGTGTGGGAGGGGGGGTGTTTCTGTGTATAGATAGTAGGGCGCAATTATTCCACCTAAAAGAAAAGATAGGTAACAATTACTACAAAACTTCTAGGCTTCGTGTATCTTGTTTAAGGTTTACTACTATCTCCTGTTATGTTTTCATTACAATATATTGTTGTTAATATTACAACATGACTGTTGAGATATCTCCATCTTGCACTTGCACCATTTTTTTTTCTCTTTTAAAATGCTGTAATGATAATTACTGTAGGGTGAGGCTGCTTATAGGCTTAGTCTATTAGCTGAACCCATTTCACTTTAAAGAAATAAAATACTGATTAAAAAAAATCTTATGCTTTACTGGGGGAGCAGAAACAGTGTTAATATCATGGACAACTCCTGTCATGCAACCAATATCGAGGTCATGTTTGGCAAAAACATCAGCAAAGTCTGTCAAGAGATGACCTACTTGAACAGCTTGATCTGCTTCTAAATTGACAATAGATTTTAAAAACAATTCATGTAAGTGGCCAGGCAAAGGCATTTCAACAGAATCCAACTCTGCAGATAATAAAATATTGTCAGACTGAGCATCAATTACTCCAACTTCTGAAACACCCTCAGAAACATTTTCATCCACAGAAATTATTTCCTCTGTATTTCCCAAATGAGGTCCCTTTTTTAACCTAACATAATGGTTAGTGCCATTGACCACATAAACAAGTGATTGATGCCTTCTTCCTATTGTGGCAGATACAAGTGTATCCTTATGTTGAATTTTAGGCTCAATTACGAAATCAGTTTTCAAATTTCCACTGATCCTAACCTGAAGTGGACAAACTGAATTTAGGGGAATTGTAACTCCCTTCTTTACTATGATTCATGCCATCTTGATCTCAGAACTATCACTTTTCTTGTAGGAAGAATTTAAAGCCTCTCCACTAATAGTGACAGTACTGTTTCTCAAATTCACAATGCAGTTATTTTCTTTAGGAAAATCAAGACTAAGAATCACAGAATCTGAGATGGATGCAACACAAATATCCTGAACAAAAACATTTGAACCAATCAAGATGATTCAAACACCTTGATATATCCTACCCATGACAGGACATTTGGAGATACCAGAAAGTTTCACAAGTTTAGATGGCAATAACTTTGGTCCAAACTTTTCAAAAACCTCCTCACTGACTAACGTCAGCATAGCAGCAGTATCAACAACTGCCAAAACATTTTGATTAAAAAATACACACATCAAGCATGAGACTAAATCCATCCACTCTATGAGATGTGACTGCACTTGTGATAGATTTTTGTTCAGGCACATTCAATTTTGGCTGGGTCCTAAAGGAAAGAACTTGCTCTGGAGAATTAGAGTGTGACCTCCCATACAAATTATATGAAGGAGCCCGACATCTTGGCTTCTTTGTACAGCACTTTTAAATAGACTTCCCCGATTTAATGGGGAACCCCTGGTAGGACTACCTGAAGCAATGTATGGCCTTGGTTGAGTTTGCTGTTGTCCCTGATCAGAAAAGACTTTGGAGCTTATACCTTGTAACATTTTTTTCATTTCTTTTATTTCTTCTCCAAGATCTGAATTACTTGAACTTTTCCAGTGCTTATTTTGCTTTTCACTGGTATCATCTATATTGGAGTCTGAAGATGCAAAAGACACTTATCTGTGAGCAAAATTTGCAACTCAATACCTGAATATAGTCCTGTGAATGGCCAAAGATGATTTGACATACTTTAATACCTTGTGAATATTTGGGGGGGGGGGGGGGGGGGGGTTTGGCCAAATGTAATGTCTTGGCATATTATACGGCAGTTCCAGCCAAGCAATCTAGTAACCATTCTATTTTTTCGTTTATTGCATTTCCTTCTTTTTGCAATTCTCTCAAACTGGAACACAAAGGGTTCCCAATTGAGAGTATTATCCCCTGCAAAAATAGGCATTTTGGGTCTTAACGGGCTCTTACTTCTATGATATCGCCTTGAACAGCACTTTTTGTGATAAGAGTCTGAATAGCTATCAGATGATGAGCTGGAATACTCATCCTTAGAAGTACTGCACTACTGCTAGAGTCATCACTCCTAGAAGAACCTGATGAACTGAATTTTTTATCTTTATGAGAATGACGCTTCCGAGACAGCAATCGATGTGGTGTATCAAATTTAAAAAAAACTCAGAGAATCAGTTTTTGAAAATCCAGCAGAATCTGAGGCAATTTTACTTTTTGGGGTGCTTATATTGCTATCTGTGATATTCTTCTTGTATTGTCCATCAGGAGGAATTGCATAAAGAATTCGGAATATATGTGGATCAGACTCTGGGCCAGTTGAACGGCAAAAACTTGACTTACTTTGATCTACTGAAGTATTCAATTTTTCAAATCTTTCGTTTTTCAAATCTAAAGCTAATTTGTCATACCCCCATGCAACTCAATACTTGCTTCCCTTTTTACCTTATCATACTCATTTTCCTTTACTTTTAAATGGGTTCTTAGAATTTCATTTTGCGCCACCATCATCATCATTGTGGGGTTTTTGATGCTTGGAGAGCAGCGTGGATATTGGAGATTACACTCTTGACAATGGGGATTATCACGCTGTCCGCTTATGAAATATGAAGATAAGAACTGTGATGTGTGCTTTTCCTTAAACTCTGCTCTATTTGTGATATTTTGTACAGATTGATTTAGATTATTCCATAGTCTTGGGTAGGCAAACATTGGCAATCAATCTAATGCTTTTGTGCAGGTTCTTCCGACGTACAATAGTTGAGACTGTCTATAGTATTTAAGTTTAATGAATTTGATGTGTCAAAATAATCGTTAAAGGAATCGGAAAGATTGCCATTTTTTTCCAATCAAACACAAAGAGGCAAGCTTGAAGTTTGAATAGGTCATTTTACTTAAGAATTTTGTCTTTTGCAAAGAGTGGGTCTGTGTGTACATTATATCTTTTATTATTAATAATTCGGAGAGAACGTTTCTGCAGGGTCTGAAACTTTCTTAATTGCCTTTGCGTTTCCCCATATCTGGAATCTATATACTAGATGGCAGTGAACTAGAGAACAATAGAGCGTCTTCATGGCATTGTGGGGTGGTATTTATTTAACTTTGTTCTGGGCATAATTTGCTCTTCCTGTCCTAGCACTAAGCCGCGAGGTGTGCTGACGGTAGGTTAGATTCTCATCAAAGCCAATACCCAAAAATTGTAGGAAGTTTTCTTTGTTGTTAGTTCCTACTCTGTCAATTTTTACATTATTTATGTAAATGTCTAAGTTCGTTCTTGGCTGGGATGATGGACTTATGACCATATATTTTGTCTTCTTTGCATTGGACTTATGACCATATATTTTGTCTTCTTTGCATTAAGGGCTAAGTGATTAGCAGAACACCATTTGATTAATTTATCGAGTTCACTATTATGATGAACTGCCGACATGTTTGCCTTTGCGGCAGATTCATAAGAGACGGTATCATCGGCAAAAGACGAGACATTCAAAGACGTTGAAGAAGCTATATCGTTTATGTACAGTAGGAAGAGAATAGGTCTCAGTATAGAGCCTTGGGGTACACCACACGTGATCTGGGCTAAAGGTGATTTTGTAATGCCTTATTATACTAACTGTACTCTGTTAATCAAATAACTTTTAAACCAATTATTACTAATCCCTCGGAAACCATATTTTTCCAATTCGGTCAAGAGAATACTGTGATTTAAAGTGTCAAATGGGAGCGCGGTGGCTCAGTGGTAGACTGTTGGACTTCTATGCTGGAGGTCCCGAGTTCGATCCCCATCTGGGACGACCCGCATTTGTGTCCTTGGGCAAGGCACTTTATCCCGTTTGCCTACATGGGGGCATGATGATGCTGCGTACATGTCTTCATTCACTGTAACCCTGCTTGGGCGGAGCTTGATCAGAGTTAGAATGTTGAGGAGCTGACAGTTGCTCGGTGGTTCTCTCTGGGTACTCCGACTTCCTCCACCCGTAAAACTGTCACGGTCACGATTAAGCATTGTGCATAAATATGTGACCTTAAACACCAATAAATAAATAAATATAATAATAGTGTCAAATACTTTAGAAAAATCGATGAAAATAACTTTGCTCGTTATTTTCGTGCCCTATATTCTTAAGAAGTTGTAAAATGGGGTGAATAGTGAAATGTTTTGATCTAAATCCGTACTGGTGTTCATAGAGGATACCGAATTTCGTCATATAACTGATCATTCATTTTGCCACAAGTTTTTCTTGGATTTTGGAAAGAGCGGGTAAGATACTGACAGGTCTGTAATTATTAAATTTGGGCTTGTCACCAGTTTTGAAGATGGGAATCACTTTGGCAACTTTCATCTTATCTGGAACTATGCCACTAATAAATGAGTTATTTATTATATGAGACAAGGGTTGAGCCAAGATACTCATAGATTGTTTCATGATACTTGTCGTTAGACCATCGCAGTCTTCGCTATTCTTGGGTTTCAAAGACTTTGTCACCTCCATTACTTCATAAGGATTTGTTGGGGGTTATAAAAAAAGTTATTCATAAGATTAATATTCATAAGCTCCTGGACAGTTTTACAGGGCTTCCTTATTTGTTCACTTGTGCATTTTCCAATGTTTACAAAAAAGTTATTAAACTCATTTACAATTAAATGTGGATTGTTAATTTCATGGTTATTATCCAGTTTAAAGAACAACGGCAAGGTAGCTACCTTTTGACCCTGTTTATTGTTTCATTTAATAGTTTTCGTAAATTATTCCTCTTTTCATTTAATACATCTTTGTAACACATTGCCTTTCTTTGTTTCTTAATTTTGTTAAATACCCTGCTGTATTTTTATAATTTAGAGTATTCTGTTCGTTAGGACTTTTGAGTTTTTTATGGTAAAATTCTGCTTTCTTTCGTGACGATGTTCGTAACCATTTTGTCATCCATGGTTGTTCCTGGATAAATTTCATTTTTAATCGGATAGATTTTATTGGAAATGTGTTTGTCAGACACGGGGTAACGAATTTATCTATTGACTTTCCGTTTTATAAGTACAATCTATTTCATGTGTGAACACACACAGCATGAGATCTTTTATCTTCCATTGTTGAGCCAAACAGGTTTCTGTGGAATTTTTGTGCAAAAGAGTTTTTGTGAAAATATGCCGATATGACTAATATAAAAAAAATGTACGGGGTATGGACAATTTGTAGATTTCGGAACGAGGCTTCCACTGGGTATGGGAAATTTGTCAGTGGCTGGGCGGACGTATCATGGGTTTCAATGAATATGGTCTCATACCACGTATCTATCAACCAATCAAATCAAAAAAATTCACTTTAGTCAATAGATAAATGTTTTAATACGATTTTGTTTGAAAAATATGTGATCAATTAAAGTCGCCGAATGACCTGTTACTCTAGTGGGTTTTTGTGATATGAGGCAAAAAACCTTCAGAAACCATTAGATGAAGGTAGTTGTTTGTTTGTTTTGGAATGAATGAATGAATGAATGAAAGAAGTTTATTCAACAATATACCAAATTCACATGTTAGATTTAAACAGAGAATTTTACATATATAAGGTATAATGGTATATTGTTAGGAGACAACATAGCCACATTGGCTGTCTTCCTGTTGCCCCGGGGAAATATGTAAATAAAACTACACTGACATGGAGTAGACTGGAGTATGTCTACAATTACCACTGCCTATGGCTCAACAGTAGAATAGCTGATGAAAGAAAGAAAGACCTCGAATCTGTATCTGGCCCTCCACCCATCCTGCGTGAAAGATTGCACAACATGTTCAGACATTTTATTTTATGGTTATTCTATAAGTTACATTAAATTAAATTAAATTAGATTAAATTAAGTTAAAATAAATCAAATTAAATGGATTTAAATTGAGTTAAATTAAATTAGGTTTAATTAAACTAAACTAAATTAACCCCTCGCCCAACGCAGATAGCAGACGACATCGGCAAAATAAACTCTCGAATAACTAAGAAGTTTCATTTCTCGTTCCAAAAGCACAACCCACGATCCCCCCCCCCCCCCCCCACCACCACCAGAACGAGTTCCACAAGCTCACTCCAAATATGAGGGTTTATTAGCTACTCTTCCGATGCAAAAACTGCAAAATATAATAAAATTTGAATGCCGAATTTTGTGAATAGCGCTGATTGGTTTTGCCCGCCACGTCGAGCAAGGAGCCAAGCAAATCATTTCCTTCTGCCGGAGCAAAGCCCAAGACCCCCACTGGAACACGCTCCACGAGTTAGTTCCAATGGTGGCCAAGCGACACGTCCCTATTGAATGGCAAGGTAATATTCAGCGCTGGTCTCTAGAGAGAGAGAGAGAACGTGTGGGAGAGATAGGAAAGGGAGAACGAGAGAGAGGGAGGGGAAAAGAGAATGAATGAATGGTGCCGGTCGACGTAGGGAGGTAGTAAAAACGCTCCGGGGAGTATAATTATCACAAAAAGGTTGCAGATGAATTGTAGCTGACTCTTTGAAGATTATACAGATCTTTACCTGTGTGTTCCCCTTTGCAACAACACTGACCGAAAGAGACCGTTATGCGATGTAAAGGGCCTGCTTTTATCCACACGTCTCATAACAGCACGTTACTAAAATCTTTTACTTTTGATTATAAACTCTTGGACTTTTAGAAATACCTGTGTATTTGTTGTTATCGCTGTATTGTGAACCAAATATTAAAGTATCGTCTAAATGAATACCGAGAGCTCCAAGGGTACTGAGCCGCGTTGCATCGTAAATCGGACAATACAGTAAGAAATGTTCACATGTTTCAACGGCTCCACACCGACAGAGGGGTGAATCAGACAAATGATTATTGAAGAGGTCTTCCTGAAGGTTACAACATCTTCGTCTTAGTCGGCAGTGGATAATTTGGCCCTTGCGGTTGTAGCTCTGATTAAAATGTTTAGGGGGTTTTCGAAGATTATTATTCAGTACGCGCTTGAAGGCAACAGTTGTTGTACAGTTTCGAGTATCTACAGGCAGGTCATTCCATAACTTTACAGATGAATACAGATATGCACGCTGACCTTGGGTTGATCTTCGGTTAGGTAACGACAAGTCACGATAATTCCTTAGGTTATAGTCTTGTCTTTGTGATACTTGTGGTGGGATATAATTGTAATGGTATGCTGGGGTTTGTTTATGAACCATTTTGTGAAACTGGATAAGTTTATGCTTCTTACGCCTTGCTTCCAAAGATTCCCAGCCTGTTTCTATTTCGAGTTGGGCCCTAGATATACTTTTCGTTGCACCTGTAACGATTCTCGCTGCTTCCAATTGAATTTTTTCTAGTCTTTGGGATTCTTCAACTGTACAGTTGTCCCACACTTGACAGCCATATTCTAGCAAGGGGCAGATGAAGGAAAAGTAGATTGTTTGTAAAGTGGAGCGATTCAACTGATATTTATACTTTTTAAGAATATGAATACGCTTCCATGCCTTATTGGTGATCATGTCAACGTGTTCTTCCCATGTCGCTCGATTATTAAATATTAATCCAAGGTGTTTGTGGTTTGCTACTTCTTGAATGCGTTGATTAAACATTTTAAGTTCTGGCTGTATCTGGGGGTTTCTTTTCCTTGTAATTGTCATTGTTTCCGTTTTAGATGGATTAAATTGTACAATCCATTGCTGGGACCATGATTCGATTTTGGAGATGTCGTTTGAGAGTATTTGGGTGTTTGAAGTTCTCAATTACAATAAATAGGTGGTATCGTCGGCAAACAATCTGATGTCAGATATTATATCGTCTACTATGTCATTAATATATATTAAGAATAAAAGGGGACCAAGAATTGACCCTTGTGGAACGCCACTTGATACAGTTGTCCATTGTGAGGCGCAGGAACCTATGACAACTCGTTGTTTCCTGTCGCTGAGATAATCTTTAAACCACGCCAGTAAATATATATTATTGATCCGCAAGTATACAGAAGAAGTCTCCTTGGTTACGAATCGAAATTAAGTATTTTTATTGTTTACTAATCATATATATTTCATTTTCAGGTTATTTTATTCAACTTTGTGGGGAGTTAGTTTAGTATAGTAACTGGGACAAAGTTAGGAGGCCTTAAATAAAACTGTGAGCGCTAAGTTGTCGAACGGTTCGTCGTGTTGCCTTTTGTCGCGTGTTTACAATTTTCCCTTCCGATCGCGTAATTTTGTCTTGATGATGGCGAGCAAGTCTGTTCAGACGGAGGTAAGTATGGAGGTAAATACGTGTAATATCGCGGTCCAGGTCAACGGTGCCAACGGAGTAAGTATTGGTGTGCAGACAGAGGTCACTGGGGGTGTCGGTCAGAGCCGGGTTGGTGGGGCCACCAATGGCGATATTGGGCTTGAAGTTTGTAAACAGTGTTCTATGATGTATGGGGACTGTCGCTCGATGGGATATGGAGAGGTATGTGCAAACTGTCAGGAAATCCTCCGCCTACTTGAGACAATTGTTAAGTTTGAGGGGGAGATTGCTGAGCTGAAGGGAAAACTTGGTAGGGCGGGGCTGTCTGGAGTTACGCCTGTGAAAGTGGCTTTCCGAGAAGGATGGAAGGTTGTCGGTGGTTCCAAGAGGAAACATGGGGGTAGAACCTTTGATGTGAATGAGGTAGGTGATGAGGTGGGGGCTGCTAGAAAAGTACGTAGGACAGATGAGGGGGGCCCAGGCCGGAGCAATGCTGTAAAGCGTTTGGCGTGGACTACCAAAAGTGGTAGGAAAGGGGGGCCAGAGAAGCAGGTAGATAGGGGTGTAAAGTCCAAAGGCAGTGGGGAGTGCAGCACCAGAAACAGATTTGATGTGCTCGATTCGGAAGAGACAGAGGAGGAGATGGAGGTAGTTGCAACAGATAGTAGCTTGGGGTCTAGGCCAGGAAAAAGGAGGAGGGATCCGGGGGAAGACCAGGGGAGTAGTCCAGGTAGCTCAGGGCCTGGAAAGAGACGGAGGGACAAGGATAGGAGTAATCCTAGGTCAAAGATACCGATACCGATATTGATTCCGAGTGGGGCTGTTGGAGAGGAAGAGGACGCTGTAAACAATAGGAGACTAGAGGAGATAAATAGGGCGAGGTCCAAAAGTAAGTTGGTGGTTGCGGGAAGTAGCATAGTTCGGGGGATCGACAAGGTTGTCTGTGGTCCGGACAGTAAAAATAGAACAGTTCTGTGCTTTCCGGGGGCTAAAGTGGAGGACCTGAGGGATAGAGTGGACGGTATTGTAGCTGGGTCGGGGCCTGATCCGGTAGTGGTATTACATGTGGGGTCCAATAACATCAGGGAGAGGAAATCAGTTCGTTTGGTGGACACATACAAGGACCTAATTATTAAGCTACTTAGCAGGAATGCTCGGATCATCGTTTCAGGGGTGCTCCCCGTTATGGGTGGTGGGAATGAGAGGAACTCGCGGATTATGGCACTAAACGAGGAGCTGGGAGAGCACTGCAAACACTTGGGAGTACATTTCATTGACCACTGGGATTCATTCTGGGGACAAGGAGAGTTGTATGGGCGAGACGGATTGCATTTAAGTAGGATGGGTACAGACCTGTTGGGCCAAAAAATCTTACAGGTGGCTGGGCCTTTTTTGGAGAAAAGGGGGGTAGGGGACCACAGCCGGTAACCCAGAGTGGCACAAATGCTGGGAACATAGGAAGAACAACAAACATGCACAATACAGGGACATACCAGGGTTATAATAATGTGCCAGTGATGACAAAAAAAACAAAGATTCATTAAGTTTGGGTACTGTAACATCCAGGGTCTGCACAAGAAAGTAAGCGAAATATCAACAATGATGGACGAAGGAGACTTCGATATAATGGGTCTAAGTGAGACGTGGATACGACGGGATGAGCGGGTTGATCAGATGAAGGGTTGCGTGTGGATAGGAGCTGGGCGAACTGAGGGTCAGAAACGGGGTGGGGGTGTTGGCATCTACGCTAAAGAGGAATTACAGCCCTCATTGATTACAGATCTCACAGAAGCAAGGACTCAGATTCCAGTATCCAACGAAATAGTCTGTGCAAAAATCAAGTTAGGAAGCAGGAGTGTTGCCGTTGGTGTTGTATACTTAGCAGTGGAGGGAAGTAAGCCCGAGTGGAATGATTCAATATATACAACTCTTAGATCGAATATCACAGAGCTTGGGAGCAGAGGGTTCAGTATTGTCCTAATGGGGGACTTCAATGGGCACATCGGGGATAAGGAGGAGGGCATACAGGGAGGTGATAGGAAAATTAACACGAATGGGAGGAAGATGTTGGACTTATCAAAAGAGCTTGGTTTAAAGATCCTGAACAGGGATGCGAAATGTAAGGGTAAATGGACCTGGGAGAGGAACGATAAGAAAACAATAATTGATTATATACTCACTGACATTAGCGTATGGAGGGAGGTTATAGATGTAGAAATAGATGACGAGGGAAAAAATGACTTGGGTAGTGATCACAACCTGATAACAGTTAAGATTATGGGCAAAAAGACTAATAGAGACAGAAATACCTTCAAGGAAGTTTGGGGACTAAAACAAGGAGCCGACTGGAAGCAGTTTCGGGAAAAACTAAAACCAAATCTTGAATGTATACCTAGGGATGCAAATGTCCAGAGTATTTCAGATGGCATAGTAAATAGCCTAACAGAGGCAGGGAAGGAGTGTATAGGAAGGGTGAGGGTCCCAACGAGAGAGCTTGGATACAGGGTTAACGAGGGACTGAAAAAGGCTATAAAAGAAAGGAAGGTAAAATGCGCTGCTTACAGAAGAAGTAGGAAGCTTAAAGGGGTGGATAACAATGACACGAGACTAATGAAAGGAGAATATGAACTGGCACGGAAAAAGGTGAATGAGATAAAGGATAATAATAGGAAGGAGCGCAATTGCAGTCTTGCCAGAACAATAAAGAAAACGGGGGGGTTCGAGCTCAAACGTATTTTGGAACTGGGTAAATAAACGGGGGAAAAGTAGTGTGCAGAGTATCAAAGTGGATGGGGAAAGTACAGAAGATAAAGGCCGTATCGCTTCAGAGTTAGTCAAGCACTGGGAAAAGATAAACGATAGGCGATGGGGCAGTGGGTCCCCACCAAAAAGAAATACACTGGTGGAGGAGAACCTATCCAATCGTGTATGTAGCGAAATAACGGCAGAAGAAGTGCGGAACGTGGTCTCGAAATTAAAAAATGGTAAAGCGGGAGGGACTGATGAAATTCCGAACGAATTCCTCAAAAATGGAGGGGAGGCACTTATTGAAGTCCTGACAAACCTTTTCAACCTGGCTCTGCGAAAGCAAGAGGTCCCCAGAGAGTGGAGGGAAAGTAAGGTGTCGTTCATACACAAAAAGGGGGATAAGGAAGTTCTAGATAACTATAGGGGGATATCAGTTAGTAGTAACATCGGAAAAGTATTCTGTAAGGTCATATACGGTAGACTAGAGGAAGTTATAGAAGAGAAAGGTTTTTTAGGAGAAATTCAAAATGGTTTCAGGAAAGGACGAAGAGTCACTGATCACCTATTTACACTCACCCAACTGATAGAATCAACAAAGGCTGAAAAGAAAAAGATGTTTCTGGCATTTCTAGATGTGAAAAAAGCGTACGACCGAGTGTGGAGGGAAGGTATGTGGCGGAAGCTCGAGGGCATCGGACTGGGGGGGGGGGGGGGGGGGGACTTTGTGGGAATCATGAAAGCACTGTATACAGATGTGCAAAGCCAACTCAGTCTAGGGAGTATCACTACAAAACGAGTCCCTATGGATATAGGCCTCAAGCAGGGGTGTATCTTTTCACCGATTTTGTTTGCATTGTATGTTAAAGATTTAGGGGACGAACTAATTCAGAGTGCGGAGGGGGTAAATGTTGGAGACATAAAGATACCAGGCTTATTCTTTGCGGACGACATGGTGTTAATGTCTAGAACTGAACAGGGGCTAGAGAAACTGCTGGAAATTGTTGGTAGATATGGGAACACTTGGCGGCTCGAACTAAATGAAAATAAAAGCAAGGTAATACCCGTTGGACGCAAGGTAGATATGACGAAGAGATGGAGAGTGGGGGAGTTCTCAATCCCCGAAGGGGAAAGCAAACAAATCACTGTAGGAGAAACGGGAGAGTATGAGTATCTAGGGGTAAGCATAAATATAACGGGAAAAGGGGTGTACAGAAATTACTCAGCCAAACTGATTCTGAAGGGGAAAAGAATTCTGAACCAACTAAAACTTTTAGGGAAAAATAGTTTCAACAAGGTCTTTGTGGGGAAAACACTGTGGGAGAGGGTGGGTTTACCAAGTATAACGTATGGCACGGACGTGATTCCATTAAACCAAACCGTTACTAAGAAGTTGGAAAATACTCAAAATGATGCCGGCAGATGGATAACAGGGTCGAGTAATGCTGCAGCTTTGGAAGCAGTAAGGGGGGAGCTTGGGTGGATGAAAATCAAGGACAGGGTAGATTTGGGAAAACTGTGTTACTTTAACTACTTGAGAAACCTGCCTGACAACCGGTGGTGCAAATTGATGCTCGATACCATTTGGAATTCTAATATAGAAACGGGGTGGTCAAAACATGTGAGGGAACTAATGGACAATTACTCTATAGAGGTCACAAACATAGAAGTAGGAATGAAAGAAGGCAAAAGGTTTGTCAAAGAGAGAGTCATGGAAGATTGCAATCGAAACTGGCGAGCAGGGGTTAGCGTGAAAAGATCACTGCAGGGGTTACAATATAAAGAAAAGCCAGCTTTTGAGAAGTACCTAGATGGCACCTTTGGAGGGTCACTACTGTTCAAACTGAGATCAAGATCACTGGAGCTTCGGGGAAAAATTGGGAGAGATGGGGAAAAGGGATGCCAAATGTGCCACTCTGGAGTAGTGGAGACCCTGGAACATTTTCTCTTGGAATGCCCACAGTATATACCTCATAGAATAAAATTTACTGGAAGAATAATGCAGAAGTGGGGTGAAGAAACAAAGGATAGATGGCTGAAGGGGGACACGAGGGAGAGGGTAGGAATGCTTATTGAAGAAATTGAAAAAGAGGAAGTGAGGGACACTATTAAGCAGTTTATATCTGAATGCTGGGAGGAGAGGAGGGGAAGAGGGGGTGGGGTGCAGGGGGAATGATGGCCTTCTCTTATGAGGACCGCGACAAATCAGCGGCTGGCCAAAGAGTTATTATTATTATTATTAAATGACCTGTTACTCCGATCTTTTCTAATTTATGAAGTAAACCTTTGTGCCAGACTTTGTCAAATGCTTTACTAATATCGCAAAAGAGTAGTCTAACATCTTTATTGTCGTCTAAGGCGCTGATAATATTTTCATAAATATCCGTTAGTTGGTACACAGTTGAGTCTCTCGGTGTAAAACCGGATGGACACTTCGATAGAAGGCCATTAGTTTTCAAGAAATCAAACATTTTCTTAAAAACACACTCTTCAAATGTTCTACTTAAAGAACAGTACTGAAATGGGACGATAATTATTTACTTTGGAATCATCAACACCTTTAGAGACCGGTGAGACATTCGCAAGTTTCCATTCATTTGGGAAGAAAGAGTTTTGTAGGAACGTATTAAAAATCAAGGTTAAGGGCTCAGCTAGGCTGTCTTTGCAATTTTTAAGTATATATGGGCTAACACAATCGGAGCCCATTGCTTTGTTACATTTCAGTTCTTTCAGTGCTGTCAGGACCTCCTCCACTGAAAGACGGATATTGTTAAGTATTGGCTGATCGTTGTCAAATACAGAAAGTCAGCCCTGGGAATTAGGAAAATTGTCTACGGCAGATAAATGCCGTCGTCAAATCAAACTCAACAGCAATTTTAACATTTTTAAGATTGTCTACGGCAATTTTTTCCACAGGTGGTTGGAAACGTAAAATAAGGAAGTGAAGGTTTTTTTCTCATTGAAAATAACGAAGCCAGTTACTGTTAGTAATAGCTGGGCCATATCCAGGAATAATTTGGGGACACCGGTGAGAATCCGGCAGGTCGATCGTGGGGGTAGGGCGGGAGTCCAAATACGATGCAAAGCATCGTCCGAGCTGCGAAGTGGCGAGGGGGGAGAGCACGATTCGAGATTAACATGACACAATTCCCTTTCAAATATGGGGGCCCTGGGCATCCGCCCAGTCTGCCCATTTGTAACTACGAAGCAAACAATATTATAATTCACTTGACAATGTGGTGCATCGTGGTTTGAGAGTGTCCTCTGAACCGTCGGTGCTTGATGACCAATCATCATTCAGTTTTAATGTTGCACATCAAGGGAGCTAATTAACAGAGCCATTCTGATTCAACTTGCGTTTCGCTTTTAAGTTTGCATTGCGCAATCGTTATTGAAAGAAATTCGAATCCTGACAAATTGTCAATGAATAAATTCAAACAAATCGTCATGTGAGATCCAGAGGGTCATCCTATGTCCCCAATGGGACAAAGGACGTTCTGGTTCTCAAACGACGAAATGGCACACGTCTGATCAGTTACTGAGTAAATGATCAGAGGTGTGCCATTTCGTCGTGTGATAACCAGAACGTCCTATGTCAACTGATCAGTGGCGGCGCCAGGATTTCGAAATAAGGGGGCCGTGTAAATATTAGAGGGGGGGGGGGGGGTGACTAACGAAATGGAGTCGCATATGACATATGACGTTGAATTACGCATACTGTTGAATAGTGGAACTCCGAAACGCGAACGTCGTAGGGCTCGTAGGCGCGAACCCAAATTATTTTTGCCTGGTCAAAATTTGGTCGGACATGTCCGATGTCCGACTGCTATTTCAGACCCTGCCGTATTTGCCATGTTTTCTGAATTTGGGCGCCTGAATGTGGGCGCCCAAACCGGTATACCGGCACCAAATACGTCCTGGATATGGCCCTGTTATGTATGCTAAGTCTATGTAACAGTTAAATAAAGAACACATTTTAATTTTAATATTTGTTTTTTATCTCTTTAAAGTAATGTTTAGTTACTTGATTACTAGACAGTAATCTACTGATTAATGATTACATACAATTGACCTACTGAACCATATCACTGACTTGAGTTGAAAATGAATAGTAAGGTTACAAACAGACAAAAAAAAATCGATGGCCTTTTAATCCTTTACCTAAGCTAACGGTGTAAATCGGCCAGCATTATACAAGGAAATCGCCATTCAATTTTTAAAACATTTTCATTTTTTGCTTCCAAACCATAGGTTGTCACCCCTCATTGGGACGAGAGCGTCCCGCTCGTTCCAATGAGGGGTCACGACCTATGTTTTGGAAGCAAAAAATGAAAACATTTTAGGGGTACACGATTTTTAGCTCAACTTGACAAAGTCAAGCTGAGCTATTGCCATCATTTCTCGTCCGTCGACGTACATACGTACGTTAGTACGTTAGTATGTTAGTACGTTAGTACGTACGTCCACAATTTCCTTTGGCACACCTCACAGGTCGCATTTATGATCAGATTACTTCGAAACTTGGCATGCTTGTTTGGGGTGACCTCTAGATGGGAGCTGTCGATTTTCTTCAATTTCCGTCAAAAAATGTTGCCGCGGCCAACGTTCTTAGAACTTAGTATAGTCAAACCACAGTATTTCCCTTTGGCACACTCCACAGGGCACATTTATGATTTGATTGCTATGAAACCTGGTATGCTTATTTAGGGTGACCTCTAGATGGGAGCTATCGATTTTCTTCAATTTGCGGCAAAAAATGTTGCCACGGCCAACATTCGTAGAACTTAGTTTAGTCAGACCTCAATATTTCCCTTTGGCACACCCTACAGGGCACATTTATGATCATATTGCTTTGAAACCTGGTATACTTGTTTGGGGAGACCTCTAGATGGGTGCTATCGATTTTCTTCAATTTCTGTCAAAAAATGTTGCTGCGGCCAACGTTCTTAGAACTTAGTTTAGTCAGAAGACTCAATATTTCCCTTTGGCACACCCTACAGGGTACATTTATGATTGGATTGCTTTGAAACCTGGCATGCTTGTTTGGGGTGACCTCTAGATGGGAGCTATCGATTTTCTTCAATTTCCGTCGAAAAATGTTGCCGCGGCCAACATTTTTAAAACTCGGTTTAGTCAGACCACAATATTTCCCTTTGGCACACTCTACAGGGCACATTTAAGATTTGATTGCTTTGAAACCTACTATGCTTGTTTGGGGAGACCTCTAGATGGGAGCTATCGATTTTCTTCAATTTCCGTCCAAAAATGTTGCTGCGGCCAATGTTCTTAGAACTTAGTTTAGGCAGAAGACTCAATATTTCCCTTTGGCACACCCTTCAGGGCACATTTATGATCGGATTGCTTTGAAACCTTTCATGCTTTTTTGGGGTGACCTCCAGATGGGAGCTATCGATTTTCTTCAATTTCCGTCAAAAAATGTTTCCACGGCCAACGTTCTTAGAATTTGGTCTAGTCAGACCACAATATTTCCCTTTGGCACACCCTACAGGGCAAATTCATGATCAGATTGCTTTGAAACCTGGCATGCTTGTTTGGGGAGGCCTCTATATGGGAGCTATCAATTTTCTTCGGTTTCTGTCAAAAAATGTTGGCACTGGCAAAAAAAATGACATTGGTACCAATGATCTTCAATTTTGCCGTTTCATTTATAACTTACCAAGTTCAAGTTTGTCAAGTTGAGCTACAGTGTCATTGACACTTTCATTTTAAGAGTGTCGTATGCCACTAGCGTTTAGGTAAAGGGTTACCTCGTGATCACTCGTCACGTTAATGGTAGCAAATTAAAGAAATATAAAATTAATAAAATTCAGGAACAAGTTAAACTCAAGTCTGTCAGTGATGAACCTAGCAATCACTGTCTGTTTCGCTGGATGAATCGGAAGAAGACATGTCCTCCATATCTATATCTTCTATAAGCTTAGCACAAGCGCCATCTTGCCCGGCATCTGTGTGATCATCACCATTGTCTGATTTGGATTCTTCACCAGGAACGAGATTGGCCAGAATGGACGTGACTGAAGCAAGAGTTTTGCACTTTTTGGGTTTTCTAGTTGAAGGATAGGTATGACCCCCATGATGCCTAGCTCTCTTTCTGGCTGTGCCATCAGGATATGCTGTCAGAAATAATTCAATTGCATGCTCATAACGCTGTTCATCAAAGTTATGATCATTTCTGACACGGAGTAAATCCTCAAGAGTTGAGTTACTCAATGAGTGGCGCTCCTTGGTAAATACCCTCCATAGGAAAGAGAATACTCTCTCTGCGTTTGAAAGGGGGAGAACAATGGCGATCTCGGCAATATGAAGTATGTTGGATACTCCTAGGGATTCCTTCATTCTGAACAGTAACGGCCAACACTTTTCTGAGCTCCACTAGTTTAAGAATTTGACAACATGCGTGTGAAGTATAGCCAACTCGTTCTTGAAACTTTCAAGATTACAAGCATTAGCCAATAGAACATCATGGAACTTGTCAGATATTACTTTCACGGACTGAAACAACATGTCCACTTCAATAAATTGATAGGCCTTTGTGTCCAAGAATATGGCTGCTGACCGGAAGACTGAATCTTCTAGTATGTTTGAAAACCGACAGTTTATTGAGCTTTCTAGGCTGTCCAAAATGGTTATGAATTCAGATTTAACTTTATATAAGGCCTCGTGCAAAGTTCCATTCATCAGGTAGCCCATGTAAATTGTTTTGTTCTCATTGTTTGTCGTATGCTCTGTTCTACGTGTCTGGCATTCGGGAATTAAGTCTGCATTTTCCGCCGGCATTAGGTTTTCCAAAAGTTTGCAGGTTTGGGGGAAAATCTCCTTTTCCTTAAAAGCTGCTTCCCCTCTAATTTCTAAGAGCTGTCTAACTTTGTGGATGTTTGAAACAGTAGTTGAACATTTCGTGATAAATGCAGGTGACAAGGGCTCAATGTCCTGTAAAGCTTTGCTCAAGGTCTGAATGATCATAAGGACATCATATTTCACTGCCTGATACACACTGCGTATTGAAGAGGAGACATTTTTCTTCACACCCTGTAGCTGTGGTACAGCAGATTTCATTGTCCTGTTATACGGTGAGGATATCTGTTGGTTTAGAAAGCCTATGTACACTGGCAGGTTTTGGAGATACGATCCCAAAGCTGCCACTTGATGTTCAACCCAACGAGTACCTGTGTCTCGTTTAAACCGTTTGATTGGCATGTCCATAAAAATCGATTGGCGTTTCATTAAACGCCATTTAAGTGTTGCCTTCTTGAAAAGGTAATAGGCATCATTGAGGTCTTTTTGGCAGGATGCTCCTAAACTTGATGCAGAAAAGGCATCTTTGATACACAATTCAAATTTGTGTGCAGGGCAGAGAACAGATACGTAGTGGTCACCAATACTTTGTTTGACGAGGTTATAGCATGCGACATTCACAGGTGCCCCATCCGTGCAAAGGCCGATCTCCTTGATTTTTCTGTCAAAATTAAATTCCATTTTCTTAACTGAATTCTCCATCGCAGTTTTCAATCCATTTGCATCTGTATCGTGTGGTTCTTCTAAACTCATTACAGTAAATTTTGGCCTCCCCTCCTCACACGTTTTTATCAGAAAAAGTTCTTTCTCATCCATAGTTTTGGCACTACTTGACCCATCCGAGTGGACACTGTAATAGTGAACAATATTGTTGTTCAGTGGCTCGGTTATCATTTTCAGGCGATTACTTAGTGACAAATATTTTATCATTTTTGCACCTGACTTTCTGTCAGTGTATCCACTTCCCAGATCAGTGTGGTAAACATCTCTTTCAAACTTTGTTAAGGATTCGTAAAGGGAAAATGCCTTTCCACTGGTTGCGACAAAGTGTGCCAACTGAAATTTTTTCACAAGCTTTGCATGACTTAATTGTGTAAGTTTACGTACATGAGCAGTTATTGTCGTCTGCTTGGGCGCAGTTGAGGCAGAACATTCTGAACCTGGGTCACCCCTGCTATTCGTGTATTTAGATCTGGCTGAAGCAATTTTATGTTGCTGGGATTTCGACACATGATCACTAAAATTGTTTTTCTTAATGATATTAGTTCCTTTAATAAATTTATCCAACTGCCCCTCTGCACGCCCATGGACGCTGACATTCATTGAGTGATTGGTTTCACTGTAAAAGTCTTTGCATACTTTGCAGTAAATTTGGATTACGTTTTCTCCGTCCGTATCATACCCCAGTATATCCCCGAATCCCCAGCCTTCAACAGTTTTTGTTTTGACCATGATTTGAATGCGGTCAAATGAAACACTGACTTGTATTTAATTATTTTTCAATTTCGACGACCCGCGTCACACAACTTATAATTCTCGGTCACGCTTGCAATTTGTCTGAAAAAATAACTCTTTTGTACCGGAAACAACAAATAGCCTGCACACGGTCAGGCGAACCAGAACGAAATGTGTATTCGCTGTTGGTATCTAGTTTTCACGGCTTAATGCACACTCCATGACTCGGACCAAAACCCACTCATTGATTCCAAATGAAGTCAATTCGGGGCGATCATTTATTCACTTGCGTGTGAAGGCAGCTGCCACACGCCACCGACGTGTGCTACGTAATCCATTATCTCGCACCTTTCGAAGTGGACAGATGTGTTTTTTTATCAAACTGATACTACGGCAAAAAAATTGCCGTCGTCATTGGCGTTTTCATCGGCATTTACGACGGCACTGCCGAATGCCGTGGTAAATTCCCAGGGCTGGAAAGTGGAATAATGTAACCATTGTCATCAATATTTGAGATTGAACAAAAATAATCATTAAACAGGTCTGCCTTGTCTGTGTTAGACGTCAGAACAGCGTTGCCATGCTGGATGGCAGGTATACAGTTTTTTGATGACGTGTCGATCAGCCGATTCAATGTTTTCCACCACAGAGGTGAACTTGTTGAGGTATTTGTCAGTGTGTTTTCAATTTTATTAAGAAAGGCTTCTTTCGCTTTGCAGGCTTCGGCAATTACAGCATTTCATTTGAAGCGATATTCTGCCCAGGCTTCTGGTGTATTATGTGTCTTTGCGGATAGGTGGAGACGTCGTCGCTGCCTAATTAGGAGTTGAATACCGTTGTGCATCCACTTGGGCTCTGATGGTCTTATGGTAACAGTTTTATTAGGGACATGTTTTATGGAATACTCTTTTATTACAGACTCTAATTTATCACACATGCCTTCAAGTGGTGTATTTTCAATCATATTTAGCCAATCGTAATTATTAAAGTCATTTTGCATTTCACTATAATTTGCTTGATCATACTGCCAAATTTCTCGGGTGTAGAACGCTTTTGTGTTTTGCAGGTGACCCATCTTAGTATAGATCGTTAGGATTATTGGTACATGATATCGGGTCAGGTCAGCGAAAAAGGGATCGGAGGAGTCTGTCTCAACTACTGATATGGAATCGCTAAGAAAATGTCAAGAAGTGATGAGGTAGTTTCAGTAAAATATGTCGGCGAAGAGACGATTTGCTTCAGTGAATTGGCCTGGCAGATTGAGTGTATGTGATTTGTCCCATATAGAACTTGATCTTCATTAAAGTCACCTGTTACAATTATATTCTTTATACGGGTATCGACCGCACTGTCGAGGGATAATTCAATGTCATGCCACGATGCAACAGGCAAGTTGGGCACACGGTAAAATGCTCCAAGTAAGAAGCAGAATTTGCCATCAGATATTTCAGACCAAATACACTCAAGGTTGGGGGTAGAGAGATCATTGCGAAAAATAAGGGACAGTTATTTCTTACATATATTGCTACGCCTCCATTTCTTTCCGTTCTGTCTCTTCTCAGTGGGGGGTTGGAAGCCGGGTACATCTATTGTAATCGAGTTGGTTGTGTCAGAGAGCCAAGTTTCAGTAAAGACGCAAACATCAGTAGGTATAAAAGGCGGATTCTGGACCACTTGTACACGATTTTGTACATGTACACATACATCGATGTACACCTCCATAGGATTTAGTGTTAAAATCGTGTACAAGTACACGGGAATGTCGTTTTTTATGGTGGTACAGAATCTGCAAGCAGATTCTATACCACTGGATTCTATATACACGTCGCTCAAGAGTGAAAAAATGTATGAAATTTTAAGAAAAATGAGGTCGATTGTCTGGTCTAGAATCCGCAAATGGGTTTCCCCCATAGGATTCAGTGTTAAAATCGTGAGCAAAAAACGTGTTGCGGATTCTGTACCAGCATCAAAAAGTGGTTTGCGGATTCTGGACCATCTGTATCTGTACACGATTTTAACACTGTATCCTATGGAGGTGTACAGGGAAACCCATTTGCAGATTCTACATCAGAAATCGACTTATGTACGGTACATGGAAAAAAGGTGGTACTGAACCCGCATCGCGTTTGGGACGGTCTCGGGTTTTTATTCAAATGAGTGTCAATTGTCAGTTAAATAGTTTAACTGAAAAACTATTCTATGGATGAAAGCAGAAACAGTTCAAAAGATTAATTGATATGATTTAAACACGTTTTTTGAAAAGCGTTACATTACTGATGTGTTTATTTGTGATTTTTGATTATTCGAGTTTTCCTTTATGGTGAGAATAAGCGCGGTTGCGATTTAACACTTTCGAGAGCAAAACTCATTTAGAGAGGTTTATTTTTGTAAATGTTTTTTTTTCTCAACTGGTTTTTAGTTATTATATTAAAGACAGAAGATTTTTATTTACTTAAAACATAAAAATAATTATACATTTAATTTTGAAAATAATAAATAACTCACATTAGCATACTCAAAGGAAATATTAATAATTTAAAAACGGGAAAAAAAAAGTTTTTACTGATGGATGCTAAACGCCGAGATCAGCTTTTAAATGAATATGAACGTGCCAAAAAGAGCATTCAATCGGCTGACAGAAGCAGACGTCTTGGAGAGATGGAAATCAAACGCGAGACCACAAAAATATTTAAACCCGTGATGGAGGTTCAAGAGCGAAGCAAGAAGGAGATCGTTGACGAATTGAGACCCACAAAAGAGGGTTCTTTGAGAATGGGTTCGTTGCTTGGTAGTTTTACAAACCAGATTTCCTTTCAATCTACACCGGATTACGTTCCCGTGAGAATCGAAACCGACGTGAACGAAAGTGATGATACAGCTTCGACTATCACCACTGATAGCGTTGCGTCATCAGAGGATTATGGTAAGAGAGATCTGTTGTTTGGATTCGCGAGGATTCGGACGGTAGAATTTTTGTGGGCGACACAGAAGTGCAAAAGGATGATGATAATTTAATCGTCGGTTCGAATAAGTATAAAATAACTGATGGACTGCGCTCATTGCTCCTTTCCGACAAGCCTGGAGATTACACGGAACAGGATTTCGACAATTACGGTGACATTCTGGTTCAGACCAATGCCATGAAGAGAAATAACGATGCCGAAGAAACGAGACCCAAAGCCAGCAGAGGTTACAAGTGGACGAAGGTGGTGAAACCCATATGGGATATGAATAAGAAGTGTGACGAGTCGAGAACCGGGAAAGGAGTGAGAACCACTTTTCTTCCGAGCGATTCTGACACTCTGTTTCAGAGATTGAGATTGTTGATGGCAAGTAGACGTGCTGGTAACACAGGATTAGATAATGAGATAGTTAGCATATGCGATGAATTGTTAAGACAGAAGGTTTTGAATAAAAACCATTATAAAAGGCTGAGGAACGAATTGAATGATTGATATATATAATAAGTAGAGAGAAACAAACAAACAAACAAAAATATATAAAATAAAAACAGTAAATTTTACACTAGAATAATAAAAAGTATTTAAACAACAAACGATTTACCAGTGAAAACAAAATATATATTATAAAATATAATATGTTGGTGATAAAGAACAGGGGATACGTTAGAACTTACGTTCAAGGCGGTTCTGGCATCGTCGATTCTATAATGCGAGCGTTCACGAGTGATGCAGGTAGAAAACTCACATTGACCGCGTTTGAGGTCGGTAAGAAGACGGCTTTGGGTGCTGGTAAGAAAGCCGCTTCCGAAGCCAGTGGTAGGATAGCTTCTGTGGCTGGCAAGAGGGCAGCCGATGCGTTGATTGACAAGTTGATCAGTCCACAGGCGAAGCGAGCTACGTAAGAGTGAATGCCAAAAAGTTGGAAAGATTTTAAGGATGCTGTGGTACCCATACAAGATTTAGCCAAAATGACGAGTGGATCTGGATTGAAGAAAACTTGTGACGGTGTAATATAAATAAATAATAATATTAAAAAACTGAGTTTGATAAAACATAAAAAATTGTGTTTGAAAAAATCTAAAATAACAAACAAAAAAAAATAAAACAAAGATGAACATTAAAGATATGTCTTGGAACGACGCCACGACTAAGAGGTCGAATAACGAGTTCTTTCCCAAAAGCATAAGAGGCTTGATAGTGGGAAAATCGAATTGTGGAAAGACCAATCTGTTGATGAATCTGTTGTCCCGACCCGACTGGTTGGATTACGACAGATTGTGTGTGTTTGGCAAGAGCTTGTTTCAACCCGAATACAGATTGCTTTGAGAATGCATGGATCGTAGATTGCCTAAGGACGTGATAGCCAGAATCTTTGACAGTAGGGAGGAATTCGACAAAAGTGAAGCTTCTCTTTCGACCATTTTGGACTGTGCGGCGATGGAATTGATGAAGAGAATGCATCTTCGAATGTTGAGTGTCGATTTTATGAGAATGCTAGCGACGTTCCGGATCCTAGAGAATTGAAATCGGAAGATAAGAATCTCATGATTTTCGACGATCTGCTTTTGGAGAGACAGAACCGATGTGAATCGTATTATGTTAGGGGTCGTCACAGCAACGCAGACTGTTTCTATCTGTCACAGAATTATTTTCGATTGCCCAGACAGACGATAAGGGAGTACGCTAATTTTCTATGTCTCTTTCGCCAAGATCTCAAGAATCTCAATCACATCTACAGCGATCACGTCGCAAATGACATGAGCGCAGCGGAATTCAGGAGATTCTGTAAGAGGGTTTGGGATGGAGGACTTTACAATTTCGTCGTGATCGATTTGACAAGCGAATTTAATCGCAGAAAATATCGGTGCGGATTCCACAAGTTTTATGTTTCTGATGATAAGATAGAGCGTGAAAATAAAAAAAAAATTAGAAAATAATAAATCTTCAAATAATTAGTTTTTGAAAAAATGAAAATAAAATTAAATATAATGTTCGAAGAAGGAGAATTGTTAGAACAGATAGCCGAGAATACAGCTGCAAAACAATCCATTCAAATTGTGGTGAGTGGCGATTCGACTCGATTCGCGATGAAATTCGAACCTTCCATCGAATTGAATAGAGAGAAAAGATACGAGATGGCGTTGGTGAATCTGGAGACTTATTATTCCTTTCCCAACGTCACCAAAAAGAATAACTCGTTTAAGTATTCCGACGGAGTGGATTGGTTGGAGATTCGAATTCCCAAAGGAAGTTACGACATAGACGATTTGAACAATTACATTCAGATGCGAATGAAGACGGATGGAAAGGGGAGCAACAAGATCAGACTCGCTCCCAATCCTAATACCTTACAGACGATGTTGGATTTGGAAGATAATTTTCGAGTGGATTTCAACATGGACGATTTTGTAGGCAAGATGATAGGATTCGATCGAAAGATGTATCGAGGCCACGCAGCATCTGAAAATACGGTCGACATTCTCGCAGTCAATGGCATTCTGGTGCACGTGAATGTGATTGCTGGAAGCTACGTGAATGGTAGCGCTCAACCGACGATCTATTCCTTTCCAAACGTGTCGCCGGGTTATAAGATCGTGGAATGACCTCAAAATTTAGTTTATCTACCAGTGATTTTAGACACGTTGTAGAGTCTCAAAACTATGTTGACAGATCAAAATGGTGAACTGTTAGATCTTCGCGGAGAGAGGGTGACGATACGATTTCACATAAGAGAAATATAAAAGAAAAAAAAAAAAATATTGTGTATATATATAAATAACAAAAATAAAATAAACGCAATATTAATTTTACAAAAATTATTTAATATATATAATTATTATTAAAACAAAAAAAACAATGGAAGAAAATATATTTTAAAAAAAAGAATTATGACACAATACGTCGTTAAAAACGTGAACATATCCGCAGGACAGAGGAAGAAACTTAAGAGAGCGTTAACAACTCGAGGCGAGGCGGTGAGATTCAAATTCACTCACGAAGATCTGACGAGTGGCAGTCAGGATTCGATCGCCTGGACCAGAAGTCAAATCAAAAGGATGGAGAAAGCGATTCCTGATGGAAGAGGGTTGATGGTGAGATTGAGTCCCGCTCAGTTGAGATACAATTTGAGAATGAAAGGCGGTTTCCTACCACTATTGGTTGGAATCGCCGCAAAAGCATTACCCTTCGCCACAAAGGCATTACCCTTTCTCGGAAAGACTCTCGGCGTGGGAGCTCTCATGGGACTCGCGAGTTTGGCAGTTGAGAAATTAATGGGTGGCAACGGACTGTTTTTGAAGAAGGGAGGAGCCGTGTGTCGCGTCCACGTAGACGACAGTGGTAAAGGATTGTATCTAGAACCCGTTAGAGGTGACAACTCTTTGAGTGGAGACGGTCTCTGTCTGAAGAGTCGACGGAACGTTGAGCAACTCAGCAAGGGTTTGTTGTTTGGTGAGAATTCACCATTTAAGAATATACCGATTTTGAATATGTTATTATAATGTAAAAAAATTATATAATTATATAAATATAAAATATAAATCATAGAAAGTATAAAATAATATAAAATGGATAAAAAGGTGGAATAACAATTAGATGATAATGATGAATATTGCGAGATAGAGTGTGAAAAAGATGTGGAAAAATGATTAGATGCTAATGATGGATATCTTAGGAAAGAACTGATAAAAGAGTTAAATAAAGATCGGGATATGCGGTTGAAATTTAAAAGAATGAGACGTTTTCCACCGTTACCACTATCTTCTGAAGAGAATGGTAATGATGCAAGTGTTACCGAGAGATGCACAGCATTCATTCATAATTATGATTAGGATAAACAAATGTGTTCTTATAAAAACGTAGCATATCACAAAAAAAGAAAAGAATCAACGCTGAAATTTGAGAAAAAAGGAAACGTTATTATAATATATGGGCAACAGTGAAGAAGGAAAACAAAAAAAACAAAAAAAAAAGTAATGAGATCTAAAGATGATCTCATTACTTTTTTTTCCTTCTTCTTCGCTAAAAATCAATCTCTCTATTGTTTATATTTCCTAGTCCGTTATTAGCATGTTGACACTCGTGTTTTCTCCTTTTTTGAAAATGTGTTGAATGTTTATCTTTACTTTTTAAAGTTTTTTTTACATCGGTGAACGTGCTCTCACCACCCGATTTGTCCACGAGTTCGAGTGAGATTTTTGGATATATGTAACTTCCATAGAACAACGACACATCGTCCTTGTCGAATTCTCTGTCTTCGGTGACGATGATATTCTGCAGATCGCTTTGGTACTCATAAAACAAATTGAGCATGGCTTCGTCCAATTTCAAAGGCATGCTATATTTGTCATGTTTATGCTCTAAGCCCTTCGTTTCGACCTCATTCAATTCGATGGAGTCATGTCGTCGTAATCTATAGATTTTATAACCGAATTTCTTATACGTTTCGACTCGTTTCAATTTCAATTCGCATCTTTTAGGTGTTATTGTCATGATTGATTATTTAGTTTTTTTTGTTTTATGAATTCTTGCAAATAATATATATTTTATATTTTGTATTTAAATAATTTGTTAAAAAAGTTTTTTTTTTTTTTTTACTCTTTATATATATAAAAAAAGTTTGTTTTTTTTTAATTTTAATTTTCTTTAATGTAAAAATTTTTTTTTGTAAAAGATTTTTTCTCTTTATATATAAATAAAAAGTTAAATTTTAACATCCTTTTTTCTCGTATTAATTCAATTTTTTTCACGTTAAGGAACATAAAAAATTGATTAATTTCATCAAAAAAAAATTTTTACATTAAAGAAAATTAAAATTAAAAAAAAACGAACTTTTTTTTATATAAAGAGTAAAAAAAAAAACAAACTTTTTTAACAAATTATTTAAATACAAAATTCGAAAAAAAAAATATTCTTACAAATGGAGCAAACAAATAAAAAAATGGAAAATTTAAATGAGAAAACCGTACCTCAGTTAAACGAGATTTGTAAACTATTAAAAATTCCACATTTCAGAAATCATAGAACTAAATCAAAAGAAATTGAAGTCATACAGGAATATTTGTGAAACGATGGAAAGGCAAACGAAATGTCGATAGCAACGACGTCAAAAAATGCATCGGTTGTGAAAAATGAGAAGAAAAAGATAGTAAAAGGAATCGAAATGCCGACGTCAAAAAAAACCAAAAACGTTTCGATTGTGAAAAATAAGAAGACGACTAAACGAAAAGCCGTTGAAGAACTTCAAGTTTCAAAAGAAAAGAAAAGAAAAACTAAAACGAAAACGAGTGATGCACTTCAGATTCTAGACAAACGAGATATATCGAGCGAAATTCAACGAGCAATCAACGAAGGGAAAGGAGAAGAATATGTAGCACGACTCGTCACGGAACTATTCCAATCGAAGCCCTAGAACGGGAGAGCGCGATCAAAGGCGTTTTTAAACCTTTCGACGTGGTTCCCTTGTTCAAGAAAATCGATCCGAAATTGTTTATGGAACGGGTGAAGAAAAAAGTATTGGATTTGTTTCGTGAACACATGAATGTGGGACAAAAAATTAAGATGATACTCCATTGCGTGATGAATAAAATCGATGTGAAGTCTGGTGAGAGCATCATGAAAAATGCATATTTCAGATCTAACGTCGAACCCGTACTTCGAGGTTCAGATTTATCGGTTGTTTTCGAAAAGATGAAAGACAAGATGTTGACGTCTCTCACGAATTATCAACATGAAGGTAGTAATTGGACGTTCAATGAGGTGTTGAAACTCGAAATTCATATAACTAAAAACGATTCGTTGAAAGGGTCTTCCTACGTGGAATTACCGTATTTCTTAGCTAAAAAAACACTCCGTGGTCAATGTGAGAAATAAAGATGGTCAGTGTTTTAAATGGGCAGTCACTTCCGCTTTATACCCTGTCAAAATGCACTCCGATAGAGTTTATTGTTACGAGGAGACTTCTAAAAATCTTGATTGGACCGGAGTGACTTTTCCAATGCAGTTAAAACACATCGAACGTTTCGAGGCTCAAAATCCCACCGTAGCGGTGAATGTCTTGTGATATGACGATGAAAAACGAACGATCTATCCTCTCAGACAGACTTCGTATCTCGAAAGAGAAAAGACGATTATTTTATTATTGATTTCGAATGGTGACAATCGTCATTATTGTTGGGTTAAACATCCAAGCCGGTTACTGTCGAGACAAAATAATAAACATAAAGGAAAGATATGTTTATGTTATAACTGCATGAACATGTTTCAGGGCGAAAAATCGTTAGCGAAACATCAGGAATATTGCAATGAAAATCAAGGTGTCACCATTGAAATGCACAAACCCAACACCATCGTGAAGTTTGAAAATTGCAATTGATGGTTAAAAGTGCCATTCGTCGTGTACGCCGATTTCGAAAGGAGATCAGTTTCCAAGACATTCTCAATGATTTACATTAGAGAGTGAATTTTTTTTATAGTATATAAAGGTAAAAAATTATTTAAAAAAATTTAATCAAATAAAAACGAAAAATAAAATAAGTGAAATAATTCATTTTTTGATAAACTGCTTTTGAAATATATTTTTTTTAAAACAAAAATCTCAAAACAACATGCCAGTCGATAAATTTGGTTGAAGTGATGACGAAAAAGTCAACCTAAAAAAGAAGAGGAAGATGCTCGAAGTCAACGATGGTTACGACGTTTCCAACTTGGACGAACGTTACGTTCGGAGATACGAACCTCGAGAGGAACCTTTGAACATGAACGATAAGAAGCTCTACAATCTTCCCGAGCCGATAGATCTTGCAGATGCTGCGACTAAAAAATACGTCGACGGGGCTAGATAATTACGTGGATAAAGCCATGACCGACGATCTCGATCTGAAATCTAAACGTTTGGTGAACGTCGCAAATCCTCCAGATCCCACCGATGCCGCGACCAAGAAATATGCGGACGACTCTCACGCGCGATTCAGCGAACACCTGAGAAATAGATACGTTCAGAAAACGATGCAATCGGAATTGAACGCCAATTCTAACAAGATAACGAATGTGGCCACTCCCACAAATCCCAAGGACGTGGCAACCAAACACTACGTAGATCTGGAACAGAGAAAGTCTGATGGACGAGAAATGAAATCGGATCTGAATGCGGGATTCAACAAGATATTGAATCTGTCGAAGGTCAACGACCCGGATGCGGACTCAACCGCAGTCAACAAGGACTACGTAGATTCTGCCATGATACGATCACAAGAATATGTAGAATCGCAAGTGGACGATCTCTGGTTCCATAATAGGCTGCCTACGAGCTTCGAAGATACCTTCAAACTTTACACAAACCCCTCTGGAATGGAGACAAGACAAACAGGCAAGATATACACACTCAAACCTCGCACTCAGTTTACAGCTAATCTTCCGATACATTCTTTTCCGAGAATGTGGAACGAAATCGAACCAATTATTCAGAATTCTACCAGAACTGAATTTAAACGGATTCTAACAGATAAAATGCTCAGTTCCTATTCTCTCAATGTTACTTGTAGTAACCCTCGATGTCCGGATTGCAGGCCTAATAATTTGTGACTAGTATTTAGATGTTCTGTTGTCTTGCCCAGCATTGGTCTGATTGGCCCTAGGACATCAAATTGCACGGTAAAGTGTGGTTTGCCATGATACTCTAAGTCACTGTGATTATAAATATGATACTCTCACCGTTGCCCTTTGTCGAAAACTGACCAGCACTCTTCACAAAAATCGCCATACAAATTTTATTAAGTTCAGATTTTTCGTCTCGAAAGCGTGGGGCTTGACCCTTCATTGGAATGAGGTCATTGAGCTCGCTCTGATGAGGTGTCATGCGCTGCGTACTTCAGACGAGGAATGGATCCTTCTCTAGAACTGATTTTGGAAATGCTGTTTCGTACCCACGTTGAGCAAGGGGTTCAACACCAATAAATCTAATGGCACTACGGGCAGTTCCATGGTGGGCCGTCAATTTTTTCTGCAGAGAGCTTATTTTCGGCTTTTAGAAACTTCCCCACTGATTCTCATGAGATGTTGACCAAAATAAGTGTTTGAGTACACGTAATAGAAATTGTATCTGCTGTGAAGAGTACTTCTGCTCCCAAAATGGGGACAGCGGGAAGACAGTCCCTGTGACTATGCTGTCTCCCCACAGTATAATATATGTTATTCTGTTTTTTTAAAAGAAAATGTACACTGTTATAATATTATGCTGTGAAATAAACTATTCACACTAAACTATTCACACTACCTGAACAAACAATCTGGCGGAACCATGGAGGGTGGTATCAACATGAACGGTGAGAATTTATTCGGACTCAATCACGATCCCAAATTCGATTCCAGCACAGTCAGCAGGAAGTACGTGGATGACAACTTGGTCTGGAGAAAGGGCGACATCATGGAAGGTAAACTAGACATGGGCGGACACGCGCTCACGAATCTACCGGATCCCGTGGACATGACGGACGCCTGCACCCTGATTTCAGTTGTGGAAAGACTCAAATATGCTAGAAAATTGATCACCGTGTGGGCCGAGGAGGCCGGCACGTTAGAGGAGGGAAAAACCGAGTGGTCTTTCGGAAACGGATGTAGCGGATTGAAACATGGTCAGGTGGGATATCCCATGCCGTTGGGAGGTGAAATCATTCGAATGGCTCTGGCTTCCTCAGATTTGAATAACAGAGCGGTCGTCAATCTCGTGGTGAATGGAGTAGAGAGCGATAAGAAATACAGAGTCGAAAAGACTGAGAATCAACACGCGAATGTTAGCACGTTCGGCACACCTCTCAAAGTGAACGCCGGAGACAGGATTAATTTCGTTACGAAAACCAATAATCCCGAAGCCGCCAGTTCCGTGGTAAGTCTACTGATCGAACTAGATCCTTTGAACAAACAGTGAATGCGTGGAAAATAATTAATTAAAAAAAAATAATGAGTGATTATTAAAAACAAAAAAAAAAGTAATGAGATTTAGAAAGATGTTCAATCTCTCTAGATCTCATTACTTTATTTTTTTTTTTTTTTGGTTTTGTTTTAATACATTATTTCTCATAATGTTTCAACTCGTGAAATTGGATCACCTATCTCGAAACACGCGTTGACATCTATTTTAGCATTTCGAAGAGCTTTTATAAATTCTCGAAAAGCAGTCGGTCCTCTATACGTCAACGTGTCTAAAAGTTTTCTGGTCTTATCTTCTATCAAGATTTTACTATCGATTTCACATCTCATATAATCAGTCAATATCAAAGGTTCTGTTTCGACTAAAGTGTCTAGAATTATTGCTAACGAATCTTGCGAAATATTTTTAATCAAAACACGTCTGTTTCTTCTTAAGTATTCTCTTTCTTTATCATTCATTTTTATAATAATTTTTTTAAAATTTTTATTTATATATTTTTTTTTTTCACACACGTCTCTCATCGAATGATCGACATCTTATTTCCATCCGATTCGAATTGTAATTCTCTGTCCGCCAGGACCAGGGCGAAGGCTTCAGTTTTTCTCAGCATGTTCATATCGAATTGCATCTTGATCTTAATGTCTAAGACGCTACTCTTGATTCGTTCACTCTGTTTACTGACGTCGAATACGAACATGGGATACATCGACTTGTATTCGCCAGGAGATATGTTAGGGTTGCTCATCAATTCATCTAGACCGTGATACTTCTTTCTAAAATCAGCGGCGTCGCCGTACAGTCTGCAGAAATCGTTTTTGTCGAACGACGCGTTGTAATCGATTGCTGGATATCTCGTGGCGTTCAGAAACACTTGCATGTTTCTCAAATGGCAGTGATCGAACAGCAACGCATTCTTTTCCTGAGACCCATCCCTATCAGTCTGAAATGCAACCACAATGAAACGCTGTCTCTCAGAAGTGGATTTCACCATCAATCTCCAATCGAAGTGATTCATGGAAGGTGGAATGCTAGCCGTGTCGCACTGTCTCATTCTAAATCCCACAGGTAATTTACTCTTGGATTCTGTGATCTTGTAGAGACGCGTTTTTCCGCGACTGAAGGCTCCACGTGCGGAACGAACCACGATATCTTCTGTAGAGTTAACTTACCCGCATCGGTCGCAGGGAGTCTCACTATTGCGTCGTCATTTCCTTTTCGAATCAACGTCAGATTGTGTTTGAATCCATACATGATCTTGTTGTAATCGTCCGCGAATCCTAAGATGTGTTTCAAAGGTATCCTGAACGAAAACGTTCCTTTAGGTCTGGACGTCTTGACGACGTAGTTGAATATCGCGGTGGCGCCGGCGTTAGCAGGGCCGACAGTGTCTTTCATCCACAACTGATTAAGTCCTCTGGATTTCGAAAAATCATCCGGATACGTCAAGAGTCCGAACATCGTGGTGGCCTGACCGGGATGAAACACAGATTCTATCTCTTGCCCGGATAGCATGTATTTTATATTACTGAATAGATGCATGATTCCATTATTGGCTAGAGTAACCGTGTCGTCCTCGGCGTAGTCGCTCCCATCTTCCTTGGTGAGATGTCCCTGCACCACTATATAACTCTCGCTAGGATGGACGAATAGATCTTGAGTTTTGACGTTGATTCTTATCTCTCCCGCATTGTTCAAACTCGTTCCGGTTACCGGTTCGTATTCGTGAACCTCATATTCTTGAATACTTTCATCTTTCACTATGCTTTGTGCTATATCGCGTATATTTGCCATTTTTAAAGGGTTTTTGTATTTTTGTTTATTAATTAGCTTGTTTTTTTTTTTTATCTAAAAATAGTTTAATTATTTTTTATTATTATTTTTCTCTCCTATATATATATGTGTAAACAAGAAAATGTTAAAGAGAGTAAATAAAAGAAATTTGTTTTTCTTTATCAAAACTTTGTCTTCTGTAATTGTTGTTCGTAAAACTTTCCGATGATCTCTTCTCCATCCAAAGCTTCGATTTCGTAAGTTACCGGATCGGTGTAAAATATTTTGATTATCACGAAGATTTCCGAGGTCCATCGAGGAGTATAACCCTTTTCGAAGTGCTTCTTATAAGCATAGATTCTCACTCGATCACCAACCGCAAATTTCAGCGTTCTAGACTTCTTCCTGATCTTAGATCTCTCAGGATATAGATTCGCATAGACCCGTTTTTCATTTCGAGGATCGCTAGCTTCCGCGGGAGTCATCTTGATCGATCTGTGTCACGTATTGTTGTAATCTTTAACCAGACCATTCAGAGCGTATATGTATTTCTTGGTCGAATTCGCTGTGAAGTATCTATGCATCTTTTCCTTCATCGTTCGATTCCAACGTTCCACCACGCTGGCTTTCTCTTAATTTTCGATCGAGTAGAGGTTGACCAATCGATGAACGTGCTTGTTGTAGAATTCCTTTCCCTTATCCACCTACAATTTATTCGGTTTTCGAGAAGACGAGTCGAACACGCTCTTCAGAGCCTCGGCGACGCAAGGTCCCGATTTATTCTTCAAAGCTCTGATTCAACCATATTTGGAAAACACGTCGATGACCGTCAATAGATATTTAACACTCTCGTTCCACCTCGAAAACGATCTCATGTCAACCAAGTCGGCAGACTAAATATCATCCAAACCCTTCACGAACACCCTTCTCTTTCGAAATTTACGCACGATGGGTTTGTGTAACTCCTCGGCCAATTCGCTCGTCAATAATCGTTTCTTCTTTTCAGATGCGCTTTTTTTTTTTGAACGCCCCATCCGAATCTACGTTTCGCACCAATCACATTGCCGACCAGCGAACGTTCTATCTTCTATCTCCTGGTCGGATTCGATATGCCTCTCAATTTCCCTAACATGTTTTTATCGCAGACATCATTGCGAGTCTTGGTGTCGGGATGTCTGGCGTAGCACAGATCGTGATCATATGCGGCCGCATCCACCCTATTCACAGGTTTGCTCCAAGATTTAGGAGTCAGATCGGCGTTGAGTCTCTTGTTCAATTTCGTTCCAGGTCCCATGAAACTGTGACCAGGCAGATGCATTTCGAAAGGTAGATTATTGATCATTTTATTCATGATGCCTTTACCTTTGCTCTCGTTCTTTTTTGGACGAATCGAGTCTTGATAGAACCACACACGTCGCAAATTCCGCGAAGCATCTGTCTGTCATTTTTAGTTCGTACTTCTCCAAAATTACTCGTCTCGGTAACTCTCTTACACTTTACGCAATACATTTTTTTTTTTAGAGTTATTTAAATTAATTTCGTTTTTATTTTATATATATATTTAATATTTTTTTTAAAAATTCTGTTCTTATTATATATATATTCTTTTTTTTCAATCGCTGCTCTTAAGTTCTATCATCCTACTGAATTCCTCCCTACCCTCTTTCCTCCCTTTTTCCACGAGAGAATCCTTCATCTCTTCCTTGATGATCTGACGAGTCTTGATTCTCACGGCTTCTTTCATGGCTTCGTATTTCGTTTTTTTGCCCAATATCGTGAAGTATTCTCCGTCCGATATATCCTACCATCTTTCAACGCCATCGAGATCATTTTGGATATCGTGTCAATCTTGGAGTCGGCCAAGATGCGAATCTTGTCGTGTTTCCTCGCCTTCAGATATAATTTCCTACTCAAAAAGTTTCCGAGCGTGCTAAACAATCCGGCGGCAAGAGCCACTCCTTCTACGGTCAACACGATCGGAATGCCGACTGCGGTCGACAACAATCCGATGCCGGCCACATGTAAACCCATGGAAAACGTGATGAGTGTCGTGTCGACTGCGTTGACGAATTTCAGGAAACGCGAATACTTCTTCTTGAGAGAACGGCGAGAATCTCTCTCTTGAGTTAGATACGCTTGGATTCTACTGATTTGATCGATGCGATACCTCTCTCCTCTTTCTTTTTCTTCTAGTGACGGTGCCATCGGCAAAACGCCGTTCGGCTTCTCGTTCTCATCGTCATCTAACGTCGGATACAATTTATTTCTGGTTCTCATTTTTTGTGTTTTTTTTTCTTTCTAATATTAGATAAAAAATTTATGTGTGTATTTATTTTTATTTTCTATTCTCCCTTATTTTATATCAACGAGAAAACTTAGACGTATGCTTCATTGAACAATAATTTCATGATGCATCCCTTGTCTTCTAAAGTCAGACTTCTAC
Organism: Pictodentalium vernedei; assembly: GCA_031216915.1. Lineage (NCBI taxonomy): Eukaryota > Metazoa > Mollusca > Scaphopoda > Dentaliida > Dentaliidae > Pictodentalium > Pictodentalium vernedei. The sequence continues at coordinate 603,275,916 of CM062297.1, forward strand.
GCGCCAATTTCAGTTCTTCCGAAACTGTGGGCTTGTCTCGATCCTTACAGAAGAGTAATCTCTTCCAAAATGCGATCACTTCATCGATTTGAACACGTTCGAACGCCGGTTCGAAATACTTGACGACCATATCTTCCCTTTCCATCATCAGACACGAATGATTCTCGTGATAGAAGTCTAGGTGATCCCGACATCCGACGCATCGTTCTAACAAGAGGCGACCTAGTTGTTCGTTCACGCAGAATGCGTAGGCTCACATCAGCATTTTTAAAAGACACCTTGCTCTAATAGTCTGGGAAGCGCTCATGATTTACGTATTTTTTTTTATTATCTATTCGATTTGATATATTTATTTTTAAATAACTATTTATTTATATTTTTTTTCTCTCCTATATATATCAATCACTTTTTTTATTTCCTCACCTCAAAACCGATTCCAGTTGAGAAAAAAAAAACATTTACAAAATAAACCTCTCTAAATGAATTTTGCTCTCGAAAGTGTTAAATCGCAACTGCGCTTATTCTCACCATAAAGGAAAACTCGAATAATCAAAAATCACAAATAAACACATCAGTAATGTAACGCTTTTCAAAAAACGCATTTAAATCATATCAATTAATCTTTTGAACTGTTTCCGCTTTCATCCATAGAATAGTTTTTCGGTTAAACTATTTAACTGACAATTGACACTCATTTGAATCAAAAACCGAGACCGTCCCAAACGCGATGCGGGTTCAGTACCACCTTTTTTCCATGTACCGTACATAAGTCGATTTCTGATGTAGAATCCGCAAATGGGTTTCCCTGTACACCTCCATAGGATTCAGTGTTAAAATCGTGTACAGATACAGATGGTCCAGAATCCGCAAACCACTCTTTGATGCTGGTACAGAATCCGCAACACGTTTTTTGCTCACGATTTTAACACTGAATCCTATGGGGGAAACCCATTTGCGGATTCTAGACCAGACAATCGACCTCATTTTTCTTAAAATTTCATACATTTTTTCACTCTTGAGCGACGTGTATATAGAATCCAGTGGTATAGAATCCGCTTGCGGATTCTGTTCCACCATAAAAAACGACATTTTCGTGTACTTGTACACGATTTTAACACTAAATCCTATGGAGGTGTACATCGATGTACGTGTACATGTACAAAATCGTGTACAAGCGGTCCAGAATCCGCCTTTTATACCTACTAACTTCATAGGAAACCATTCCAGTCCTCAATTATATCAAGTTTCGGAACAATACTTTGAATATTCAGGTGCATAATTTTTAGCTGGTTCTTCTGATGGGTAAGAGGTTGGTTACAGTCATTTAGAGGAGGGGGTCCAGGGTTTGATTCAATGTCTCCCGACTGGAGTAGTATTAATAGAAGCCTAAAGACAAACGAGAATGACTGTTTTGTCAACATCCATTGAACATATAACTTGAGACCTGACAGACTCAGAGGAAAGATATTGTTCACAAGAGGCTTGAGACACTTTCCTGAATGTTCTCTCAAGGAGCTCAATTTTGACCTAAATGTACATTCACCATAGGAGGGTAAGTTAAAAAAGGAACAGACCATTAATGTTATACTTTTAGTGAGTTTCACACCCGATAAACGCAAGAACAAGTAGCGCGTTGCAACCAATGACGCCTGAGGCGACAGAGCGTTTTTTACTCGACGCACATGCATGGAAATGTGGAACAGGCCTATCCGTACACGGTGGATTAACGTATCAACATCTTGGAAGATCACAGAAGTATGGAAAATTAAGATACAAGGACAGGTAAATTCCACATCGACATGCAGTATCAAGCAAAAAGCTTGTACTTGAAATCGTCAGACCGGCAGTTTTCACGTGGAGACATGAAGCAGGAATTGAGACAGAAGGAGTAGAGAAACACTTATGAATTGGTAGTATAAAACAAAAAATGAAAATTATAAAAATGACTAACTTGAAGAAATTCATGCCGAGGAGAATAAGCTTGGAGGTCGATCGTCCAATTAACGTTCACTGATCTTTACCGTGGTTTGGAAGGTGGAGTGAGGGGCGGTTGGTACAAAGCATACGTAATGCGGACTGCGGAGAGTGGATTACAGACCCAGTGTAATTATCATTCAAAGAACACTCTCAGATTATGTATTTCTGCATAGGAAGTGCGGGAAATGCTTCACCCATACTGGGGACACGAGCAACGTTTCGGTCAATTGACCAGGAGGACCATTGGCTGAAACATCGCTCGTGTTTATTATCTCTTGCAGCTAATCATCATGAGATCACACAAGGCTGGAGTTTTGTTACCAAGTGCTATAGTAGCAGCAGCATATTGACAGTGGATCTTCACCAGACCACTCAGGTGGTGGAGTTATCACTCAAGAATCAATCAAATTGTTTATATCTGCACTTGAAATACGAGCAATGGACCAGGAGGTCCATTGACTGGAACATCACCCGTGTTTATTATATCTTACAGCTAAACATCATGAAATCACACACGGGGTGGAATTATCATTTGGTTACCAAGTGCTACAGTAGCTGCAGTATATTGACAGTAGATCTTCACTGGACTCCAGCTACGGAGACATCACTCAAGAATCATTCGAATTGTGTATATGCACACTTCGGACACGAGTAATGTTTCGGTCAGTGGAGTGAGGGGCGGTTGGTACAAAGCATACGTAATGCGGACTGCGGAGAGTGGATTACAGACGCAATGCAATTATCATTCAAAGAACACTCTCAGATTATGTATTTCTGCATAGGAAGTGCGGGAAATGCTTCACCCATACTTGTCACCAGTTACCTCACATAATGAGGTTAGTATTCAGATATCACTCATATTATGTACATATTCACTTAGAGCACGAGCAATGCTTCAGCCAATGGATCCATATGTATATGCACACTTGGGACACGAGCAATGTTTCAGTAAATGGACCAGGAGGACCATTGGCTGAAACATCGCCCGTGTTTATTATCTCTTGCAGCTAATCATCATGAGGTCACACAAGGCTGGAGTTTTGTTACCAAGTGCTACAGTAGCAGCAGCATATTGACAGTGGATCTTCACCAGACCACTCAGGTGGTGTAGTTATCACTCAAGAATCAATCAAATTGTTTATAGCTGCACTTGGAACACGAGCAATGTTTCAGCTTATGGACCAGGAGGTCACATCATGAAATCACACACGGGGTGGAATTATCATTTGGTTACCAAGTGCTACAGTAGCTGCAGAAAATTGACAGTAGATCTTCACTGGACTCCAGGTAGCGGAGACATCACTCAAGAATCATTCGAATTGTGTATATGCACACTTCGGACACGAGTAATGTTTCAGTCAATGGGCCAGGCAGCAGCATATTGACAGTGGATCATCACCAGACCACTCAGGTGGTGGAGTTATCACTCAAGAATCATTCAAATTGTTTATATCTGCACTTGGAACACGAGCAATGTTTCAGCTAATGGACCAGGAGGTCCATTGACTGGAACATCACCCGTGTTTATTATTTCTTACAGCTAACCACCATGAAATCACACACGGCGTGGAATTATCATTTGGTTACCAAGTGCTACAGTAGCTGCAGTATATTGACAGTAGATCTTCACTGGACTCCAGGTAGCGGAGACATCACTCAAGAATCTTTCGAATTGTGTATATGCACACTTCGGACACGAGTAATGTTTCAGTCAATGGACCAGGAGGTCCATTGACTGAAATACTGTCCGTGTTCGTTATATCTTACAGCCTAAGCATCATGAAATCACTTACGGGGCGGAATTATCATCTGAATACCAAGGGCTATAGTAGCAGCAGTATATCAACAGTGGATCTTTACCAGACCACTCAGGTAGCGAAATCGTCACTCAAGAATCATTCAAATTGTGTATATGCGCACTTGGGGCACGAACAATGTTTCAGCCAATGGAACAGGAGGTCCATTGGTTAACAACTGGGCTACAGTCACAGCAGTACATGGACAGTAAATTGTCACCAGTTACCTCACATAATGAGGTTAGTATTCAGATGTCACTCATATTATGTACATATTCACTTAGAGCGCGAGCAATGCTTCAGCCAATGGATCCATATGTATATGCGCACTTGGGACACGAGCAATGTTTCAGTCAATGGACCAGGAGGTCCATTGGCTGGAACATCGCCCGTGTTTATAATGTCATGCAGCTAATCATCATAAAGTCACACACTGGTGGAATTATCATTTTGTTGCCAAGTGCTACAGTAGCAGCACTGTATTGACAGTGCATCTTAACCAGACCACTCAGGTGGTGGAGTCATCACTCAGGAATCATTCAAATTATTTATATCTGCACTTGGGACACAAGCAAAGTTTCAGCCAATGGACCAGGTGGTTCATTGACTGAAACGTCGGCCGTGTTTATTATATCTTACAGCTAATCGTCATGGAATCATACCCGGGGTGGAATTATCATTTAGTTACCAAGTGCTACAGTAGCAGCAGTATATTAACAGTGGATTTTCACTGGACCACTCAGGACTTACAGCTAATCGTCATGAAATCATACCCGGGGTGGAATTATCATTTAGATACCAAGTGCTGCAGTAGAAGCAGTATATTAACAGTGGATTTTCACTGGACCACTCAGGTAGTGGAGTCATCACTCAAGAATCATTCGAATTATGTATATGCTCACTTGGGACACGAGAAATGTTTCAGTCAATTGACCAGGAGGGCCATTGACTGAAACACCTTCCGTGTTCGTTGTATCTTATGGCTGATCATCATGTAATTACTAACGGGGTGGGATTATCATTTGAATACCAAGGGTTACAGTAGCAGCAGTATGTCGACAGTGGATTTTCATCAGATCACTCCGGTAATGGAATCGTCACTCAGGAGTCATTCAAATTACGTATATGCGCACTTGGAGCACGAGCAATGTCTCAGCCACTGGACCAGGAGGTTCATTAACTGAAACATCGCCCGTGTTTGTTATATCTTGCAGTTAGTCAGTTAGTCATCATGAAATCACACACGGGGGGGGGGGGGGGGGGGGGGTATTTGATTACCAAGTGCTACAGTAGCAGCAGTATATTGACAGTGGATCTTCACCAGACCACTCAGGTAGTGGAGTCATCCCTCAAGAATCATTTAAATTATGTATGTGTGCACAGGGGACACGAGCAATGTTTCAGCCAATGGACCAGGGGGTCCATTGGCCGAGACACTGTCCGTGTTCATTATATCTTACACCTACGTGTTATCATTATGAAATCACTCACGGTGTGGAATTATCATTTGAATACCAAGGGATGCAGTGGCAGCAGTATATCGACTGTGGATCTTCACCAGACCACTCAGGTAGTGGAGTCATCACTCAAGAATCATTCGAATTATGTATATGTGCACAGGGGACACGAGCAATGTTTCAGCCAATGGACCAGGGGGTCAATTGGCTGAGACACTGTCCGTGTTCATTATATCTAACACCTACATGTTATCATTATAAAATCACACACGGGGTGGAATTATCATTTGGTTACCAAGTACTACAGTAGCAGCAGTATATTGACAGTGGATCTTCACCAGGCCGCTCAGGTAGTGGAGTCATCACTCAACAATCATTCAAATTATTTATATGTTCACTTGGGACACGAGAAATGCTTCAGCCAACGGACCAGGAGGTCCATTGGTTAGCAAGTGCTACAGTCACAACAGTACCACGGACAGTAAATTGTCACTCACCAGTTACCTCACATAATGTCCCCGTGGGAACCCCGGGAAGTAAGCAGCACTTGTTTACTGTGGTAAACCAGTTCCGCTTTACTAGTAAAATAGGACCCAGTCACCAATGCTTGGGGTGAAAGTCCTCTAAAATGGGCAACCTGTCGATCAACGATTGACCAAACTTGACTTCATCTCCATGTTGTGTCACGATTAGCTATGGTGCATAAATATGTGACGTTAACCACCAACAAACAAACAAACCTCACATAATGAGGTTAGTGCTCAAACATCACTCAAATTATGTACATATTCACTTAGAACACGAGCAATGCTCCAGCCAATGGATCCATATGTATATGCGCACTTGAGACACGAGTAATGTTTCAGTCAATGGACCAGGAGGTCCATTGCCTGAAACATCGCCCGTGTTTATTGTGTCTTGCAGCTAATCGTCATGAAGTCACACACGGGTGGAATTATCATTATGTTACCAAGTGCTACAGGGCAGCAGTGCATTGACTGTGGATCTTCACCAGACCACTCAGGTAGTGGAGTCTTCACTCAACATTCATTCGAATTATTTATATGTGCACTTGGGACACGAGCAATGTTTCAGCCAATGGACCAGGAGGTCCATTAAGTGAAACATCGACCGTGTTTATTATATCTTACAGCTAAGCATCATTAAATCACACACAAGGTGGAATTATCATTTGGTTACCAAGTGCTACAGTAGCAACAGTATATTGACAGTGGATCTTCACCAGATCACACAGGTAGTGGAGTCATCACTCCAGGATCATTCAAATTAGTTAAATGCACATTTTCGACACGAGCAATTTTTCAGCCAATGGACCAGGGGGTCCATTGACTGAAACTTTGCCCTTGTTTATTAGGTCATGCAGCTGATCATCTTGAAGTGACGCACAGGGTAAACTTATCATTTGGTTACCAAGTGCTACAGCAGAAGCAGTATGTTGACAGTGGATCTTCACCAGAACACTCGGGTAGTGGAGGCATCACTCAAGGATCACTCAAATCATGTATATGCGCTCATGGGATACGAGCAATGTTTCAGCCAATGGACCAGGAGGTCCATTGACTGAAACATCGCCCGTGTTTATATATCTTACAGCTAATCATCGTGAAATCACACGCGGAGTGGAATTATGATTTGGTTACCAAGTGCTGCAGTTAGTACAGTAGCAGCAGTATGTTGACAGTGGATCTTCACCAGATCACTCAAGTAGTTGCGGCATCACTCAAGAATCATTCAAATTGTGTATATGCGCACTTGGGACACGAGCAGTGTTTCAGTTAGTGGACCAGGAGGTCCACTGGCTGAAACATCACCAGTGTTTACTATGTCTTGCAGCTAATCATCGTGAAATCACACGCGGAGTGGAATTATGATTTGGTTACCAAGTGATACAGTAGCAGCAGGATATTGGCAGTGGATCTACACCAGACCACTCGGATAGTGGAGTCATCACTCAAGAATCACCCAAATTATTTATATGTGCACTAGGGACCCGAGAGATGTTTCAGTCAATGGACCAGGAGGTCCATCAACTGAAACATCGCCCGTGTTTATTTGTCTTGTAAGTGGGTTAGGGTGGGTCTGATATGTAGTTATGTGAACATGGCAGCGGGATTCGGATACCTTAGTTGTTTACAACCTGAGATTTATTTAAATCAATATTCATTACCAGTCTGAATCTCTTCTCAAGTTCACAGATCTGGGATAACGTTGTAATCCTTTGAACAGAATCGTTGTTGAGTTTGACAAAAATAACTCCATCGAACGTCCAGGTTTCTTTTATTTTCTTGTCATGGGCAAGTGTCCGAGCTCTCATGGCAATAGTGGCACACGTTTTCGTCAGATCCTCATTTATAAACACCCCTGAGTTCCGACCCCTGGGTGGAGTGGAAACAGTCTCAGATCCAAACCTTGCCGACTTCAGTTTTGTTCTGGCCCTAAAAAGCTTATCCCGAATTCTGTAATTGTTGAGTCTGAATATGATAGGTCTACCCTTGACGTTTTCACCCCGAATCACCCTCGGTCCGACACGGTGACTATGTTGTGAAATAGGGTAAGTGAAAACGTCCGCGTTGCAGCGCTCCAGATTGGAATGGGTATTCCGGAGCAGGCCGAAGTGGTAACGGAGTTTACCGGAGGAAAACGGAGTCAACTTCGGCGAGAAGCTGCAACAGCCCTTGGTACTTCTTTACCCTGCGAAAGGTAACTTTTGACAGAAGTAAACGAACTCAGAGAAACCATTACAAGCCATCACTAACCACAGTGGTGAGTATTAATTACCTCGTCATTATAAGGTCATTGTAGCTTTTGATATTAGAAACCAATGTTACTTTATTTGGCGACGATTTGTTAGAATTTGCGTGACCTTCCTCGGTATATTGATACAAAGAGAAATGGCGTATTTAGCGTGGTCGCCGCCATTTTGAATTGTAAATTTGACACTTGAGACAGTTGTCTCTTTTGGTTCTTTTTCCTAACAGTATACAGGGGGAGACAATAAATATACTCCATTATCACCTGTATCAACTGGGTCGAGCGGCCTAAGCTCGCATACTGCATCACCACGTGTACACAGCCTAGGTCAGGGGCAAATACAGGGTACACAAGCAGCAAGCAAAACAGACAGGGTAAATGTAAGTGATGGTTCCAAAGTGATGGGGGACGAGGAATGCCTGAATTCTCCTGAGCGGAACCAATCTGCCATGATTATGGAAGCACAGCAGGGGGTACCTGCAGACACGTCACACATACACTCAAGAAATGTAAGAGGGGTAGAGAGTATGAGTAGATTTTCACCCCAAGCATCTGGTTCTCCAAATAGGGAATACTGGGAGAATAAATTGAGTAAATATGAAAGGATGAGTGTCGAATTGCTTTCTGAAATGAGGGAGGTGGAGAGGCAGTTGCAACTCCAGACGGCCACTCTGAAAACAAATCCCGATGTGCGACAAAAAGTGGATAGCACACATGACACCATGCACAGTCGTGCAGAAAATGGACAATCCAGCGTAGGATTAGGTCACGGTGGGGTTACCACACACTCGGGTTATGACAACTACTCACACACAACTCCGGGAAAAACGTGTGATGCAAACTTTGTAACAAATGAAAACATTTTGGATTCCCAGAATTTGGCAGGTTTTTCTGAAAGCCAGTGATAGTCAAAAAGTTGTACCGACAATAGCATGCTTGCCCAGTTATACACTGGCAGGGCATGGTTCTTTGGCATGTAATAGCCCAGCCGTAACATACACTTCTTCGGCTATTAGGGGAAATATTATGAACACCGGAAGTTTGCAGCAGATGACAAGTAGTCCAAAGGTTTGTGCCTACAGTCATGGGCCAGGGATTACCCAGCCTATGTATAGTTGTGGATCACAAATCATAACGGCCACATCCCCGGTACACATTAGTGCGTCACAGCAACAGGGTAATGGTTTAAACACACAGATTGATGACTTGCTGCAATTTGATCCAATTGTATGCAGCAGTCGAACACAAAACCATTTACCACATCACACATTTCATACAGATCAGACACGTGACCACTATCGTGAGAGTTATGCCACAAATGTTCAAAGGGCAATTCAAGGTGTGAGTTACCAACATTTACAATATAACCAATCAAATGCTACTCGAGGGATCTCTGACAGGAGCGGATTGATTGGTAATACATATCCTTTGGTTGATGTTAAAACTGAGTGGTCAAATTCTCGAGGGATCTCTGACGGAAGGACATCCACTCAAGTATGTCAAAATGCAGTGCAATTAGATCGTGAACTGATATATTCCCGAAGAATACCCGAAGGAATTCAGTTCCACGATAATAGAAAAGCAGTTCTGGTTGAAACACCTTATGTAGATTCCCGAAGACGGCCTGAGGGAATCAGGGACACTAATTGCCAAATTCAGGAAAACCGATCACCTTTTCATTTACGCCAAGATACAAATTTTCAGCATGCAAGGGACTCAAGTCCACTGCATGTCCAAAAGCAAAATTTAGAATTTCATTCTCATCCTGGCTATACTTTGGGTAACCAAGCACTCTGTCAAGGAGAAGCCCGACCGATCCGGGACGGCGAGTACCGTGCAGATATTCAGCCCAAAATGAATTATCAAGGTTCGGAATTTCCTCAATTTGGTAATCAGGGTAGGTTTTATTCACCACAAGTGCGACTCCAAGGAGATGCACCCCAATTTAGTTTTCGAAATGTTCACCATACCGAAAACCGAATACATTTGTATGTGCCTAAAGGTTTAAAGTTTGATGGCACTGAATCATGGAAAGTTTTTGAAACTAAATTTAAAAAATATGCATCAATTGAACAATGGTCGCCCGAAGAACAAAAATGTATTTTGTGTTTGAGTTTAAGTGGTAAGCCTAGTACGGTTTATTCATTGTGGTGTGAACAAAACCCTGATATATCGATTCAAGAACAGCTAAAACAATTAGAAGCGCGTTTCGGAGATCACAGTTCACCCGAAACGACACAGCTTGAGTTTCAAAGTGCAAGACAGAAACCAGGTCAGTCTATTGAAGACTGGGCTGAATATGTCTTGTCCTTGGCAACTCATGCATTTAAAAACTGTCCACAGCATTTTGTTTCTCAACAAGCAGTGTTCAAGTTCTGACATGGGTGCACCAATACCAAGGCAGCCGAACATGTGATAAATAATCGACCAAAAGATATGGAAGAAGCCGTTCAAATGGTCAAATGGCACCAATATAACCAATTGGCCATGTTTGGGGATAAAGCAAGTTGTTCTGACAGTGATGACAGTAGTGGAAATATTCGGGAAGTTTCATACAAAAATAGAAATTATAGAAAAAATAGAAATCAAAGAAACTACCGAAAGTCATCTCCACAGAATGGCAATTCCCCAAATAAGAACAAATCAGGAACTGACATAGAGTATTTGAAATCCAAAACATTTGCTTTGGAGAATAAAGCAGAGACTTTGGAAAGAAAATTTGAACAGATGTTTGATAAATTAAAACCTCTGCTCGATTCAAAATCCTCCGACGGCTTGACGGAATCCGGAAAGTCTAAGATGGATAAGAAAAAGTTAAAATGCTCTTTTACTAAAAATGTGCAATGTTTTGGGTGTCAGGGCTGTGGTCATTACAAGTCACAATGTCCATCAAAAAGCCCAATAAATAAATCTAAGGGACAAAAGAAAGTCACTTTCAGGGATCAGCCAAAAGAGAGGGGGACGAATCGCGAGGTCTGATCTCGCCCCCACCAACCTCAGGAAATGACCTCAATAAAGAAACACTAATTATTGAGAAAGAAATAACTGTTCGACGTGTTAAATCACCATCAGCGATTCATTAACTATGGAGTTAACTATTGGCAATCAAAAAACTGAAGCAGTTGTTGATACGGCTGCTGATGTAACTGTTTTATCGGATAAGCTGTTTAGGCGCATAATTCCAAAACCACCAGTCATAAAATCTGTTCGTTTTAACACTGCTGCCAGAGACGGACGGATGACAGGCAGTTTTGTAGGTCCTGTCACCATTCAAATTGGAAATTTGATATTTCATGAACGTGTTTACGTTGCGCCAATCGAAGACGATATTTTGTTGGGAATAGATTTTTTGAAGAAACATAAGGCAGTGATTGATATCAAAAATGATTCTTTTAAAATCGGAAATGTTGAAATTCCCAGTGTGTCAAAAAACCCTAATGATTCCACACGAATTGCTAGAATAACTTTGGATTCGGACACAATTGTTCCACCTAACTCAGCTGTATTAATAAAATGTGAGTTAGATAAACAAATGACAGAATTTGTAGCTGAACCGGCTGAGTCATTGCCTTTAATCGGGTTGTGTTCAGTTCACCGTGGCGATGAGGGAACACTGATTTGCCTGGTGAATATTTAATATTAACAATCGCAACATTCGATTGAATAAAAATCACTTAATTGGTTTTGCTTATGAGGATGATATGATCCTTGGGAGTGAAAAAGAAGTCCCAATGTTTAACGAAATAGAGGCTGGCCATGCAAGCGCAAGGGCAGTTAATGTTTCGGAACATAGACAAAATACAGTTCCTGATCATTTGACAACTTGTTCCAAAGATCGTAAAAACATTTAAATATGGAACAAGCTGATCAATTGGCAAACTTGTTGACGGATTTCGGAGACGTGTTTGCCAAAAATGAATTTGACATGGGTAACTTTGAACAAATTGAACATTCAATCGACACCGGAGATCATCCATCAATTAGTCAACCAATGAGGCGAACACCTTTGTGTTTTGCAGATGAGGAGGAATCCCATTCACAAAAATTGTTAGAAACTGGGGTTATTCAACCAAGTTTAAGTGAATGGGCCTCACCACCAGTTTTAGTTCGAAAACGGGACAATTCACTGAGGTAGTGCATTGATTATCGGAAAATTAATGCAATCACAAAGAATGAGGTTTATCCCTTACCCCGAATTGATGAAAGTCTTGATTGGCTTTCAGGCAATTTATGGTTTGGAAAAGCGGATTGCATGAGTGCCTATCATCAGGTTAATCTTAGAAAAGAAGATAGGTGCAAAATGGCATTCAGAACCAAACATGGTAGTTGGGAATTTGTTAAAATGCCTTTCGGTCTTTCCGGTAGTCCATATACGTGGTCAAGAGTAATCAATTTGGTTCTCCAAGGATTAACCTGGTCCACGGCTTTGAGTTATCTGGATGATGTGGTGTTCGGTGGGCGTTCATTTGACAGTCATTTGCAAAGTCTTAACCAGATACTGGGAAGATTTCGCAAATATGGTTTAAAGTTAAAACCCCAAAAATGTGAATTTTGCCAACACAAAATTGAGTTTCTTGGAAGAATCGTCAGTAAAGATGGTGTTGAATTAAATAATGAATCCAAGGAAACTATTAAAAATTGGCAAATTCCAAAAACTACAAAAGAGGTTGAAAGCTTTTGTGGTTTGGTGAATTATCACCGAACCTTTATTAAAGATTTTGCCAAAATGGCTAAACCTCTTTATGATTTAACCGGCAAAAAACCATTTAAATGGGGACAAGACCAACAAGATGCTTTTGAAGCTATTAAGACTTGTTTGGTGTCTCCACCAGTTCTCACTCTTCCAAACAATAGTGACACTTTCATTCTCGATACAGATGCCAGTGGGTGGGTGATAGGGGCTGAGCTATCCCAGATTCAGAATGGGGTGGAGAGAGTAATTGCATATGGGGGTTTTGTGTTAACCCCCCAGCAAATACGTTACTGCACAACTAGGAAGGAGTTGCTTGTAGTGGTAAGATTTACTAGGCAGTTTACGCATTATTTGCTGGGACGTCCATTTATTGTTAGAACTGACCACAATAGCCTTAGGTGGCTAATGAACTTCAAGAATCCACAAGGCCAGGTGGCTAGGTGGATGGAGGAACTTAGCCAATATAATATGGTAGTCCAGCATAGGCCAGGGAAATTGCATAGTAATGCAGATGCCCTTTCTAGAATGCCCACAGGTCAGGGGTGTCCAGAGTATTTTTCGGGTTGCAAACTTTCAAAATTACCTTGCTGCGGGTGCAATTATTGTGCTCGCTTACAGAAAAATTGGGCTAAGTTTGATGAAGAGGTTGATTATGTAGTGCCTTTAGCCCAGGGATCATGTACTTTTGATGATACAACCGAAATTACAATATCAGAAATCACCCCGGATGACGCAGTGGCAGGTAACAGAATGGAAAATCTAACTTGTGAATTCCAATCAGAGGTTCCTGGAATTCTGCAGGGCTTCAATGATGGTTGGACAGACACAACACCCAATATTGGTTCAATTTGTCCAGATTCTGGTTGGGTCCATTCCTACCTAGAGATTGAATCTACATATAATGGTCCTCAAATTAGGGCAGTTACGGCTAATAATGATGTTGTTACTCTTGCAGCGGTCTGTTCTTCAACAGAAATGCAAGAAGTGCAGAGAAAAGACCCTGATCTTTCACCTATTGTGACATGGCTGGAAACGGGAGAGCAACCCACTGAGGGTGAACTCTTCATTTGCAGCGATGCTACAAAATATATGTGGATTAACAGGAAGGTTTCTCTTAAAAGAGGGGCTGTTATATAAGGTTAGGAAAAATAGTTTAGATCAAGTTTTGGTAGTTCCCAGTAAATTTTCGGCAGAAATTTTGTCGTTAGCCCATAATATTCCTGCTTCAGGGCACCAAGGGGAAGTACGTACCAGATATAGGGCAACTAAAAACTTTTATTGGTATGGAATGAGTGAGGAAATCAGAACTTTTGTGGAAGCCTGTCCACAATGTTCAGTTGGCAAAAAGCCAACTAAAAAGTCAAAATGGGATATGACAATATTCCATTCAGGTTATCCAATGGAGAGAGTTCATTTGGATTTCCTGGGTCCGTTACCACTCACTGTAAAAGGGAACAAATATATACTAATGATAATCGACCAATTTACAAAGTGGGTCGAATGTATCCCTTTACCAGATCAGACTGCGGAAACTGCCGCATGTGCTGCGGTTAATGAGTTCTTTTCTCGTTTTGCCTGTCCATTTCAAATTTTCACGGACCAAGGTCCTTGTTTTGAAAGTAAGTTGTTTACAGCTATTTGCGAATTATTGCAAATTCACAAGGCACGAACATCACCTTACCGACCTTCGGCTAATGGTCAAGTGGAACGCCAAAACCGTACCTTAATGAACGCGGTTCGGTGTTTTGTAGACAAAAGTCAGAAAAATTGGGATAAATTTATTCCGCAGTTAGCCGGAGCTTTGCGGTCATCAGTGCACCGGTTAACTGGATTTACCCCAAATAAACTAATGTTGGGCAGAGAAGTAAATCACCGAACAGATTTGGTATTTAACTTCAAAAAAGACGTTCCATCAAAAGAAATTCCAGAGTATGTTCGTGATTTGAATTCTGAAATAAAAAGGGCTCATGAAGTTGCACGTAAGCAGTTAAAATCCGAATGTAAGAAAATGAAACGAAATTATGATCTCACTCTGAATAAGAAAACTTATAAATTGGGTGACGTGGTTTACATGTTAGATGATGCTACGAAAAAGGGTAGATGTAGAAAATTGGCTCCTTTTTGGAAAGGACCAGCCATTATTGGTGAAGTTTATACCCCATACTTATTCAAGGTTATTTTCAAAAATTCTATTTGTGTGGCAAATCATGATAGGTTAAAAAGGTGTCATGATAGGATTCTGCCACCATGGTTAGCAAAATGCCTTAAGAAATTTGAAGAAACAGGGGAAGTTACTGTTCTTAGAGCATCTACAGTTTTTTGCATCTGTCGTAAACCATATAGTGGACAGTTCATGATACAGTGTGATCACTGTCTAGAATGGTTCCACGGGAAATGCGTTAACATCACCCAAGAGGAAGGAGAGGAGATCGATGAGTACAAATGTCCTAATTGTTAATTCGTTTCATTTCAGAAAATGTCTGAAAACAAATCTGACATAGAGCTGGGTCTGGGTGTGGATTCAGAAATGATGCTGGCACGTGACGGAGACCGGACCGGGTCAGTAAGTTCCATATCTGTGACGGAGGCTCTTGAGGAACTCCTGATAGGGTCAAATCAGAGAGAGAATTTACCAACGGTGGAACCTGAGGAAAACCTGATGGCAACACAGCAGTTGGAAATTCCTGAGATGGTAAGGACCACACCTTTACCTGATCCTACTCCTGAGGAATACCTGATGGAGTTGGTAGGGGAAGGTAGTTCTCCTAAAAAGGAGAAAAAGGAAACACATGACGAATACCGGAGTGTGCTTCCACTTACTGGGTTCAGGGTAGAGAAGGCACAGGAGGAAGACCCAACTGTGCTGGAATCCGGTGGTGTGGAAAAAATGGAGATTCAATACGAAGCCATTCCCACACCCGACCCAGTAAAACAGGGATCAATTGATAGAATAGAGAAAGATACGTCTGTCCGTGAAAGGAAACTAACAGGCATGGCAGAACGTATTGCTCTATCGGCAATTGGAGCTAAAACTCAGCAGCAGGAACTGAGTGAGCTCCATCAAAAATTAAGTAGGCACGTGAAAGAAAATATTTTAATAAAACCTGCATCTAGGTTCATGGCCCTGTTATTGGGAACAAATTGGTCCCTGGCAGAAAGGTTAAACGTGCTTAAAAGTCAATATCTCCTAGCCAAAGCACAGAAAAATATAATCTGGCAAAAAGTTGTATCGGCTCTTGCTCTGGAGCAGCTGTCATGTCGTTTTTGGGTCAAAGAAAATTTGGGACCATTTCCTAAAATTAGAACACCAAAGGTTAGGACAAGAACGGTGTCTGCTACTCCCTTCACCAAGGACATTCGGTTCTTGGAGAAGCCAAGTACCATGGCTAGTGCTGCTGAGGCAGAGGCTAGGGTGGAGTCAGTGGACAGTGTTCTTGAGGAAAGGGGTGTTTTTGCACCCAAAGCGAAAGCCCACCTCGGCAAACAGATGTCTGTGGTCAAAGGTTCTCTGACGAATACCGGAGGGGAACAGACCGAGCTGATGTCTGCTCAGCTGTCTCAGAGCAAGATCAAGTCGAAGGACACCTCGAGGACTGGCCTAGAGGGTTCAAAATCCGGAAGCCAGAGAAAATCTCCTATAAAAATGAGGAAGGCCCAAAAGTTAGCAAAGGGCAAGATAACCAAAGAGGCACAAAAAGGTGCGGAGCCCTTGAGGGAGGCCCAACAGAGTTCCAAACCTAAAGTGGTGAGAGTTTGTCCCCTGGAAACGTGCGCCATGGAATTCAAAACGGATATACAGAGGCACTTTTCAGGCACTCACTTCCCACCAACTTGGTGGATTGAATTCGGAATCGCCACGCCAAAGCCTCTTAGGGTTAAAATGGTGCATGACATGGTTCTGCTGGCTAGAACCGTGTTAGGGCTAGAAGAGAAATCATCTGACTTGGTGATTCTAACAAAATTATTAAAACATTTAAGGGCCATAGAATCGTCTACCAAGTCAGAGCTTTTAAAAGACCTGGTCCCTAGTAGTGGTTATGAGCTAACCATGAAGGCCATTTCTGGGGATCTAGGTATCGCTCTTCCTCCTGAAGGTATCCAAATGGAACAATTAAATACAGTTTCTTGTTTGTTCCACTGGAAGGTGGTATGCCTTGTTCTGAACCAGGTCAGTCTTAGGGTTCAGAGCACCTTCATGAAGACAAAGGTGTCCACTTGGCAGGTGAAGATGCTGGTGAGCAAGGCTCGTAAGGGTGAGATTGGGGTAGAAGGGTGGTTGACTGCTCAGGTTAGGGCGGCACAGCTGGATTATCCTCATGAAACTGAGGATGGACTGTTTGCTGCTGCCTGGATAATCTCGGCGGTCGCTGCTGAGGAGGTGGCGCTGACGGAAACCGGAAGCGCAATACCCCCTGCTCCTAGAGCCTAGTCGGACCTTGTCATAGAAGTTGCATCAAGGGGAACCCCAGGTGCAGCTGCAACAGTGTCGAAACCTGAAATTTCCAAGTCTAGGTCACCTGAGAAGAGGGGCGCAAAAAACAAGGGGGCCCACCATCAAAACAGAAGCGGCTGACCGATATGGGACGCTCTTCTGTTGGGGAACCCCAAGGTCCCATAATAAAAAGAAAAATGGACCCGGTGACTTTAAAAATTACTGCAGAGAAACAGGGGGCTCCACAATTGAAGCAGAAGCGGCCGACCTATTCGGGAAGCTCTTCTGTGGTGGATTCCTCGGGTCCCTTCGAATTTGAAAGAAAAATGGACCCAGTGACTCTGAAGGTGACAGCCACTGGTAAAGTGAGAGACCCCATAGCTATAGACTCTCACTTTCATCTGAACAGAGTTCGGAAGAGTTTCCGCTTGCCAGGATTGACACTGGATCAGGTGCTGGCAAGGACTCGGGATCAGATGAACCCCCAGGTTCCTGTTCAATTAGAAGCTGCTGTCGACGTCTTGTGTGACCCCGAGGAATTCCCGAAGGGTCCACAGGCGTTGAGTGGTATTGTAGCAGTAGGTTGCCACCTCTCAAAGTACAATTTGTTAACTGAGGAGGTGAAGCAGCAGCTCAAGGGATTGGTTAATTCCCCCCCCCCCCCCCCCAAGTAGCCGCCTTTGGGGAAATCGGTTTGGACCGAACCTATGTAAAGGGTCCAGCTGAAATTGAGGAACAGGACCGTATTTTCGGGGAACTATTGGAAATGGCGCCAAAAGATAAGCCACTGGTGCTGCATGTTCGTGGGGCTGAGGGATCTCTGATGTCCCATGATGTGTTGAACACGGCGCTTATCCAAATCTTGCAGACGACACATGTAAGTCATGTTATCCACCTTCATTGTTTCACAGGCCTGGAGGTGGACGTTAAGGCCTGGCTACGTCATAGGCCCAATACATTTTTTGGTTTAACTGGTCTCTGCAGGAGTTTTCCCCCGGAAATGAAGAAAACAGTGGCTGCAATCCCCTCAAATCGTCTGTTACTGGAAACAGACGCCCCATATTTTCCCATGGGGGCCAGAAGGCGCTGGTCAACTCCTTCTCTGATAGGGGAGGTTGCCCAGGCGGTGGCTGCAATCAGAGAAGAAAGCCTTCATGAACTGCTGGAGGCCACTGTGGCCAATACCAGGACAGTTTATGGTATTCCATGAATCCGTTAGTGTGTGTGTCAAAATCTCCAGGTTGATGTGGTCTTCAAGTAAAAATGAAAAGATTGTGTTTATCCCTATATTTCTTTTTGTGACTGGGGTAGAGGCTTGGGTGGTTAGCCCAGAATAAGTCCTTTCCAGAATCACTTTCAAAATTACCCTGGGGGAAGAAATAAACTATTTCAGATTGAGGTGGGTGACTTGGGTAGTTGTCAGAAGTGTGCCGACGGATCTCGGAGGTGCACGACGCTCCCCAGTATAAGTCACATGGGTGCCTCAAGGAAAGTTTTATTAGGTATTATTTCACCTAAGTTTCAAAATTACCCTGGGGGAAGAAATAAACTATTTCAGATTGAGGTGGGTGACTTGGGTAGTTGTCAGAAGTGTGCTGACGGATCTCGGAGGTGCACGACGCTCCCCAGTATAAGTCACATGGGTGCCTCAAGGAAAGGTTTATTACGTATTATTTCACCTAAGTATTATTTTATAGTAAATTGGGTGGGGGTCATGATTTAAATTTTTCCAGTATTTGAGGTAGGGTGTTTGGGCGGTTGTCCAGACTTGAGGAGGCCCAGAATTTCCTCAAGTGAATAATTTAATTATGGATCCACTAAAGTTTAACTGCAGTTATGCCAGTTTGTCCCATATTGAGGTGGGAGGCTTGGGCAGTTGTGAGGTGCTGAGGGATACCTGATGCGCTGAAACACTACCCAGGATAAGTCTCACGGGTGCCTCAAGGGAAAGCAGCATGAGTGAGGAGGGGAGCTTGGACAAGTACTCGGACCTGAGGAAGCCTGATGGGAAGAGAGATTGTCCAGTAGGAGCCTCCAGGGTGCCTCACTGCATGGTCAAAATTGGTTAGGTGGTAGAGGTTGAGGACTGGGCTGTGTACGGGTAGTCACTCGCCCAAGTAGAGCCTCAAGGATGCCTCAACGGTTAGTAGAATTTTTTCCTAGATTGAGGTGAGGTTTTTGGGTAGTTGGCCAAAGGTGTGTCAAGGCAAAGCCAGGCGCGCTTCACTCACCCAGTTTAAAGCCTCCAAGTCGCCTCAAGGATAATGTCATTCTGCTTTTAAACCAGATATATATTTAGTATACTTAGGTGCAAACCCTCATATTTGGTAAACACACTTGGTATATCTCTTTTGAAAACCTCTGACTTGGTATATCTTATGAAATATGCATACTTGGTATACGCCATGGGTTAACTTGAAAACTACTGTGTGGAGAAAAAGATGTGTCTTGATCTGACGGATCTCGGAGGTGATGGACACAGTCTGCAAAGACACTTTAAGCACGGATTTCAATGGAGATACCATAGAGGGAAGGCGAAGCAGCCACCTAAGAAATTTAAAAGGGGATTTCCAGTTATAATACCGGGTCAAGTTTCTCTTGAGGAAGACTGATGGTGAAACAAGAAAAAATGGGACCTAGAAAAGGGCTTTTGGAAATGAGCTGTTCGCGTGTGTGACAGCTCAGCCCTTTAAAATAATTTGGGCTGTTCGAATGTTCGACAGTCCATTAACTGATTTTTAAAAGAAAAAAATGAATTTTTAAAAAAGATTTTAAGTAAATCAGTAATTTTTTAGGATTTGGAACTGAATGCTTAAATATGGCCATGTAAATTAAATAACTTAAGTATGAAATTAAATTAAAGATCGGCCAGATTAATATATTTTCTATAAAGTTCCAAAATCCAGTAAATCACTCTTTCCCCGTATTTTTATAAGCAAAATGTAAGAGTAATTTAATTAAAACGTGGAAGAGTGTTGTGAAATGGGGTAAGTGAAAACGTCCGCGTTGCAGCGCTCCAGATTGGAAAGGGTATTCCGGAGCAGGCCGAAGTGGTAACGGAGTTTACCGGAGGAAAACGGAGTCAACTTCGGCGAGAAGCTGCAACAGCCCTTGGCACTTTGCTGACGAATACCGGAGGCGAAGTACTTCTTTACCCTGCGAAAGGTAACTTTTGACAGAAGTAAACGAACTCAGAGAAACCATTACAAGCCATCACTAACCACAGTGGTGAGTATTAATTACCTCGCCATTATAAGGTCATTGTAGCTTTTGATATTAGAAACCAATGTTTCTTTAACTACGCGCTACATCTTGCAATGTTAAGTCCACTCCGATTTTACTGGCTACGTCCAGGATGATTTGATCGGTGTTTTCACTCGGGCACTCGCTGATACCTGTTAGTCTGAGGTTTGTCCTCCTTCCGTATTGTTCGAGGTCGTCGACTCTGTCTGATAGCTTCTCAATCATATCCTTTTTTTCTGAGAGTTCTTTTTTTCATGCTGCACACATTTGCTTCCAGTTCTTCTATGCGCTCATTCGCTGCCTCGATAAAAATGGATTTAAAAGCAGAACAAACAGATTTGTCAGTAAGCACTTCTATTAAAGATCGCTTAAAATCCACACTTTCAGACAACAATCCAATGGGCTGTGATGGTTTACTTCCCATGTAATCACAAAAATCCGATTCCTCACCCGAGTCATTTTCGCCTCTGTGTTTCTTCTTTTCTAAGGGAGAAGGCGTTTCCCCAATTACCGAGTGCGGCCTTTTGGTATCCTCGTCACCTTTACGCGAACTACATTGAGAGATATCCGTATCCATATTTTGAAAAAGGAAAAACAAATGAACATAATCTTCTGGCCTTCACAACACTAAAGGTTTTTCAAAACGCTGCACCAAAGTTTGTTTAACGGCAGTTCGAACAAGGCTCGGTGAACTCAGCTTACGCTCCCACAATAGACTTGAATAACTTGAGTGTAACTCACTATGGAAGCTGGACCAGGGACATGAACTGACGTATTAGAAGTAACTGCATTGCGAAACCTCTCAGTACAGCTTTGTCAAAAATAAACTGGTTGTGGACAGTCCAACTCTGCACAATTTGACAATCTTAGAATGTAGAACTTAGAAAGCTGGTTAGATATTCGTGATCGTGATTTCATTTCGTTTCGTGATTCCGTTCCGCATATATAATATTCCCGATGTTAGAGTAGCTGGCGCACCAGATAAAAGTATTATATTGTAGGTGTTGCAGAATATGTTGCTTTAGGATCCATTTCGGCAAACACCGATCACAGGCACAAAAACTATAAGAATTAATCGTTAGAACAATTAATAACAATCTACAAATGTCCAACCGACTCACATACATCACAATAAGAGGTACATTCCAATACCCCCAATAGATCAGCCTTTTCAGAGCAACATTTTGCCAATTAATACGACCAGGAAGCCAAGAGGAAAAAAGTTAGTGTCTTCCCTCCATTAGATCACGTGGTAATATTGTAATTTACTGTTAGAAGACCCGTGACCCCAGATTTGGATTGCATATAGCAAGTGACTATGAACTAACGTATAGTACACTTTTTTCAATGATTTCTTTGGGAGAACGTTTTTTACTTTGTTCAGACAATAAATTGCGCTTGACATCCTAGAACATATTGTGGAAGTTTGGAACTTAAAGTTGAGATTTTCATTAAGGTATTCTCCTAAGAACTTAACCACTTTATCTTGTAAGGAGTTACCTACGGGTGAGAGCTTGGTTTGGTTAAGGGAAATGTTTAGAAAATCAGATTTCTGCGGACTGTTTGGTGGGTGTAGCATGATGTATTTTACGCTTATTGGCGTTTATCTGGAGTTTGTTACAACAGCACCAGTCGAATATTTTATTCAGTTCAGTATTCACTTTAGTCTCCAGAGTATTCAAGTCATGTCCAGCTGTAAACGGGGTTGTGTCATCAGCAAAGGACAGTAGGTTGAGCACAGTGGAGTATCTCATATCATTGACGTAAAGTAAGGAGAGAATAGGTCCCAGCGCAGACCCCTGGGGGACCCCGCAAGTTACATGTCGGTTTGGAGATCGGTTCGAGTTATACTCCACATATTGCATATTGTTCTCTGTCTGATAAATAACTTTGGAACAAAATTTTACTTATCCCTCTTATTCCGTAAAATTCCAGTTTACTAAGTAATATTTCATGGCTGAGTGAATCAAATGCCTTGGACAAATCTATGAATATGGCTAGAGTAGAGTCTTTTGTTGGCTTATCGTTACATTCAGCACCGTCTGCAAAAGGTGCACGATGGGATGGAAAGTGGAGTGTTTTTTGCGAGAGCCGTACTGATGTTCGTACAGTATATTAAAATCATTCAGAAAATTAGAGAGTCTTTGGTTCATTATTTTCTCCAGAATTTTGGAAAAAGCTGGTAATATGCTAATCGGTCTGTAGTTACCTAGCTCGCGGGAATTATTACCCCCTTCAAAGATTGGTATTACCTTTGCTATTTTCATTTTATCAGGGACTTTGCCTTGGAAAAATAATTGATTGAAAATATGAACCAAGGGTAATTGACCGATGCAAAAAAAAATAATAATCTTTATACCCATGCTGCCCATTTTAGGGGACTTCTACCTCGGGCACTGGTGACCAGGTCCTATTTTACCAGTAAAACTGAACTTGTTTACCACAGCAAACAAGCACTGCTTCACTTCCGAAGTTTCCACAGGAGTCCTGTTTAGGTTACCAGGGCTGTTGGTTATTAAAAGCAACAAAAAATTAAAAAGTACTTTATAATTTGGACACGATGCACACTCAATTCAGTAGCTCTGTCGAGAAAAGCTTGTCGATAATTCATGTGTTAGAAAGTTTTTCACACCTACTTTACAGCATCTTTACTTTTGAATGGATGGTTATAATTACAGTACCGTGACAATCGTACAAATATGTAGTTATTGGGACTGTTTCAAAACCGTCCCAATATCCAGATATTGGTACTGTTTTACTGAGCTGCTCTCATCAAAACCGTACTTGGTGTGATTTTATAGGGCTTGTTTTCATGACAGAGAACAAAAGAAATATTAGGTAGCTGTGGATTAATATATTTTATTGCTCGTTTGTTGGGGTTATAAAAAAGAGTCAGGGTAATTTTCATTTATAAAATCACCGAAGTTGTTATTAGAGGTCGGAACGTGATTGTTAATAGTCTGACTAATTTCTGCAAAGTAATCATTAAAATTGGAGGCGATTTTATCAGGGTCACTTATTTGAACATTACTATAATAATAATAACACTTTGGCCAGCCGCTGATTTGTCGCGGTTCTCGGACGAGAAGGCCTTGGTTACCCCTGAACTCCCAACTGCCTCCCAACTGCCTCCCTGTTCCGACGCTTCTCCTCTCCTCCCAACATTCCGAGACGAACTGCTTGATGACATCCCTTGCCCCATTCTTCCCAATCTCTCCGATTAGCACATTAACCCTCTCCTTTGAGTCTCCCCCTAACCACATGTCCTTCATTCTCCCATCCCACTTCCCCATTATTCTCCCAGTGAATCTCATTCTTTTAGACTGATACTTTGGGCATTCTAGAAGGAAGTGTTCCAGGGTCTCCACCATGCCCAAGTTACACATCTTGCACTCCCTTTCACCGTCTTTCCCATTTTTTCCCCTCAGCTCCAGGGATCGCGACCTCAGCTTGAACAGCAGTGACCCCCCAAAGGTGCCATCAAGGTACTCTTCAAAACCTGGCCTCTCTTTATCACGCAGGCCACCCAAAGACCTCTTTGATTTGACCCCCTCTCGCCAATTACGGTTACAATCCTCCATGACCCTTTTTCTGACGATTTTTTTTTACCCTGGTTTGCCCCAACGTCCAGGTCCGAGATCTCCAATGAGTAGTTCTCTACTAGCTCCCTCACTTGGACCATCCACCCCGTTTTGATATTTGAGTTGAAAATTCGCAGGAACATTACTTTACATCATCGGCTGTCGGGGAGATTCACCAAATAATTAAGATAACCGAGTTTCAACAGGTCTATCCTGTCCTTGATCCTCATCCACCCAAGCTCGACCCTGATTGTTTCTAGCGCTGCGGCATTACTCGACCCCGTTACCCATCGGCCTGCATCGTTCTGTAAGATTTCCAAGCTCTTTACGGCCGTCTGGTTTAGGGGTACCACTTCTGTACCGTATGTTATACTTGGCAGCCCCACCATTTCCCAAATGGTTTTCCCCACAAAAACCTTATTGCAACTGTTTCTCCCTATAAGTTTCATTTGGTTAAGGATTCGCTTCCCCTTCAGAATCAATTTATTTGTGTGGTTTCGGTAGATGCCTCTTCCTGTAATGTTTATATTTACCCCCAAATACTCGTAATCACCTGTCTCTCCTACACTGAGAAGTTTGCTGCTCCCTTCCGGAATGCAGAACTCACCCACTCTCCACCTTCGAGTGGGGTCCACTTTGCGGCCCACAGGTATAACTTTGCTCTTGCTTTCATTAAGTTCGAGTCTCCATTTGCTCCCATATTTCCCAACAATTCCCAGCATTTTCGTTAGCCCCTCTTCGCTTTCTGACACTAGAACCATATCGTCTGCAAAAAATAGCCCTGGGATCTTCAAGTCACCAACTGCTACCCCCTCCTCGCTACGCAGGAGTTCATCTCCTAAACCTTTGATGTACAATGCAAACAGGATTGGCGAAAGGATACACCCCTGTTTTAGGCCTATCTCCATAGGCACACGTTTTGTTGTAATGTTTCCCAGGCTAAGTTCACTCTGTACATCTTTATATAATGCTTTCATAATTCCAACAAACTCGCCTCCTAAGCCCAGAGCCTCCAGCTTGCGCCACATACCCTCCCTCCATACTCTATCGTATGCCTTTTTGACATCTAAAAAGGCCATAAACATCTTTTTCTTTTTTGCTTTCGCGGGTTCTATCATTTGGGATAGCGTGAAAAGATGGTCGGTTACTCTCCTTCCCTTTCTGAAGCCATTCTGGATTTCTCCCAAAAAACCCTTCTCCTCAATCACCTCCTCTAGTCTCCCACAAAGGACTTTACAGAAAACCTTTCCAATGTTGCTACTGACAGAGATCCCTCAATAGTTATCCAAAACGTCTTTTTCCCCCTTTTTGTGAATAAATGTCACTTTGCTTTCCCTCCACTCCTTTGGGACCTCTTGTTTTTCTATGGCTAAATTGAATAGGGCAGTTAGGCTTTCCAAGAGTTCCTCTCCCCCTTTTTTGATAAACTCGTTAGGAATTTCGTCCACCCCTCCCGCTTTTCCATTCCTCAATTTTGAGATCACCCTTCGCACCTCCTCAGTTTTGATTTCGCTGCACACGAAGTCCGAGAGATTTTCCTCGACCTGGTTCGGACACTCCGGTGGGTTCCCCATGCCCCATCGCTTATCGTTTACCTTTTCCCAGTGCTTGACTAGTTCTAATGCGATTTGATCTCGCTCTTCTGTAACTCTGCCATCTACTTTAATGCTCTGTTGGTTATTCCCTTTGTTACGTTTGTTCACCCATTTCCAAAATACGCTCGAACTCGACCCCCCTGTCGTTCTTATCGTCCTAATAAGACTGCTATTTCGCACTCTCCGGTTGTCGTCTTTAATCTTGTTTACTTTATTTCGTGCTTGTTTGTATTCTTCCTTTGCTACCATGGCCTCATTGCTTTCCACCCCCTTGTTTTCTACTTCTCCTGTATGCAGCACATTTAGCTTTTCAAACCTTTATGGCCCTTTTCAGTTCTTCGTTCACTCTGTACCCAAGTTCCCGTGTTGGCACCCTAATCTTTCCTACACTTTCCTTCCCTGCCTCCACTAGGCTCGCAACTATGGCGTCGGCCATCTTCTGGACACTACCCCCCTTGTGTACGGCTGCAAGCTTTGGTTTCAGTTTTTCTTCGAACTTCGCCCAGTCAGCATCCTTTTTGAGTTCCCAAATCTCCTTGAAGCTTCCTTTCCTTTTCTCTAGGTTTTTGGCCCTCATCGTCACTGTAATCAAGTTGTGATCACTATCCAACTCCATTTTGCCCTCATCATCCACTTCTACCCTTATCACCTCCCTCCATAAATTCATATCTGTGAGAATGTAGTCAATTATTGATTTTCTGTCGTTTCTCTCCCAGGTCCATTTCCCCTTACATCTAGCGTCCCTGTTCAGAATCTTCAGACCGAGCTCATTAGTGAAGTTCAACAGCTTCCTTCCATTCCTGTTGACTTTCTTGTCCCCACCCTCTATGCCTTCTTCCTTGTCACCTATGTGTCCATTAAAGTCGCCCATCAGAATTATACCGAGCCCCCTGTTTTCTAGTTCAGTGATATTGGACCTTAGTGTTGAGTATATCGAGTCATTCCACTCGGGTTTACTTCCCTCCACCGCACAGTACACAATCCCAAGGGCAATACTTTTGTTTCTCAGACTGATCTTTACCCATCCAATTTCTTTTGACACGTCAGCCGAGGTGATGATATCTTCCAGATCTGTAATCAGCGACGGTTTTAAATCCTCTTTAATGTACATGCCTACCCCTCCCCCCTTTTTCTGGCCTTCCGTTCGCCCTGCACCTATCCACACACACCCGCTTACTTGGTCTGCCCGTTCCTCGTGTCTTACCCACGTCTCGCTTAAGCCCATGACATCAAACTCCTCTGCCTCGATCAATGTAGCAATTTCACTTACTTTCCGGTGGAGACCCTGGATGTTGCTATAACCCACTTTCAGGGTACCGAGGTTCATTGGCTTCCGCCTACTGGGCCCATTGTTTTCTGGTGCTAGTCTTGGTAAACTTATTCTGCCCCCCTCACTCTTGTTCACCCCACCTATGTCCACTCTCGTTATACTTGCCTCTGACCTCCCACCCCGCTCCTCTCCAAAAAAGGCTCTGCTACCCGTAGAATTTTATCCCCTAATACCCGTTTCCCCGCCTTGCTAAGATGCAGCCCGTCACGCCCGTACATGCTCCCATTACCCCAAAACGTGTCCCAATGGTCGATAAAGGGAATCCCCAGATCAACACAGTAGTCCTCTAACTCTTCATTTAGCGCCAAAATCCTTGAGTTCCGTTCGTCCCCACCTCCAAGGACAGGAAGGACCCCGGATACGACTACCCTTGCATTCCTACTTAGCAGTTTGCCGACTAAGCCTCTATACGACTCCACCAAACTTACTGACCTTCTCTCCCTGATATTGTTGGTCCCCACATGGACCACCACTACCGGTTCCGGTCCTGACCCTGCCACAATGCCATCTACCCGGTCCCTGAGATCCTCCACCTTCGCCCCCAGAAAGCACAAGACTGTTCGATTGGAACTATCAGGACCACAAACTACATTGTCAATCCCACGCTACAACTAATTTTCTTCTTCTGGCCCCAGTTCCTATATCATCTGCACCTTCTCTCGTTTTGCAAGCTCCTGGCCCCCTCTTTCTCTTGACCGCCCTCCTTACTATGAGATATGCTAGTGGGAGGGTCGCCTCGGATTTTGATTTGTTGACTATGCTACGAAGTATTTGCCATGTTTTTAGGGTCATGTTTGTTGATTTCTATAATATCGTTATAGTATGCCGCCTTACTTCGTCTCTTTACTTGATTGAAAATTAAGGAGAACATTTTATAATTATTTTTATTTACTTCCGTGGGTTTTCTCAGTTTCAGCAGGTAAAGTTTATTTTTAATCAGGGAGGACTGTAACAGACGCGATGTCATCCACGGCTGACGTGTTATGAGCTTTTTAGGTAATTTCACGCTTCTCAGAGGAAATGCGGATTCGAATGTGTCAAGGTAAATATCCATAAACGCTTCGTATGCTGCATTGACGCATATACAGCAAAAGACTGAATCGAAGCTGGTGTTATGTAGCATATTATTGAATAGATCCACATGTTCTCTCTTGAATGATCTGAGTGAGGGTAATGTATTGTTAGGCTCACTATACCCGGAGAGAACCACCGAGCAACGACGAGCAGCTGTCAGCTCTCCAACATCGTAACTCTGAACTCTGCACCGCGGCACAGGCAGGGTTAGATTGGTTGAAGACATGCGCACCATCGACGTGCAGTACGCTTTAGTACACAGCGTCATCGTTCCCCCATGTAGGCAATCGGGGTTAAGTGCCTTGCCCAAGGACACAACGTGGGATCACGAATCAGTCGCTGAAATGGTCACCCATCCAACTACTGACCGCGCTCGACGTACACTCACTATGACCTTCCTGCATATAGAATGTGGCAAAGTGATCTGAGATATCAGTAATTATTATTCCTGCGTGATAGCTGGGACATTATTGGAATAGATATGGTCGATTAAAATTGCCGAATGCTCGGTTATTCTCGTGGGTTTTGTTATGACTGGCATGAATCAGTCACCAAACATATTATCTATAAGTGAGTTAGTTTTACTGTGGTTGTAAAAATTGAGCAAGTCTATATTAAAGTCGCCAAGCAAGAAAGCCTTGCTGTGCTAGGGCGTTGACTTTTGTGAGAATATCATTTACAGAAGAGACAAACACATCGATATCTGCCAGAGGTGCGGAGTTTGGCCTGAAAATGCACCCAACAATATATTAAGTTTTGCGTCCTGGGTTGATCTCCACGAAAATAATTTCAATGACATGGGGAATGAAGATCGCTAGGTCAGGTCTGAATCTGAAAGAAACATTCTCAGAAACAAAAAGACCTACACCCCCTCTGCCGTCATCCGGACTTGGGCGAGTCTTGCAGACGATTGGATGGTAGTCATTGATTTTATAATTGAGGTTCTTATATAGTTTGAAATTTTCAGTGAGATCAATCACGTCAAACATGTTCTCACCTTGCCGAATGTCACAAAGGAAGCTAGTGAATGAGTCCCAATTGGCATTAAGGCTTCTAAAGTTTAGGCTTAGAAGGGTTATATTTTTTCGTCGTCTGCGGAAATGTTGTTTACAGTTGGAGGGGGAAAATAATTGCATGAATGACCATGAAAAGTGAAAAGGGACTGAATCATCGTCCTGCAAATGATTCATTGAATGATTATACTTGAATTATATTGGTCATCACTCTGTGTCTCGTCCAAAGCTATATTTTCATTCGCCACGAGGAAGCATCGTGTAAAGTAAAAATATGTGAACCATAGACTGTGGTAGAGCAGAGGTTAATGAAGTTGTGTAGTTAACTCTAGACGAAAACATATAATAAGTGAATACAAAAAATTCAAAAATAAACTGGAGAAACTGAATTTACTGCATCCAGTAAATTCACGTCTGTGTGAAAAGGGTTAAAGTATCAGGAATAAACTCCACAGAAAGAGAATTTATGGAGGCTTATCTTCTGGTGTAAAATATTTTTTTACCAATCAGAAATGGATTTTCGTTAACAGTATTTACAGATAATCATACAGGAATCAGAACAATTTTACAAGAAACCAGAAAAGGCATATATGTGACCAGCATTGAAAAGGTTCGATACACGAATCAGAAATGGACAATTTTGGCTCTGCCCACTAATTTGAGTGATGAAATACATTCATAAACTTTAGAAATACATTAAGGTGTAAATGTATTTCTCAGTCTTTCTGAATAATAAGCACTTGATGACCTCATTCAGGTGGATCATATATTGAATCTCCAGCACTTTTTAACTCCGTCGGTGTAGTCCCATGTCTACATCTACATTGAAGAATGAGCGCAACCCACTTTGAAATAATGGCTCCACCAACTTCAGATCTGTCATCTGTCATTCAGATGGAACGGGTGAAAAAAACATAGATGAGTGCAACCTGGTTATTGTTAACCAGCATGCCAAAATGCATCGAGACAGGACGATCCGTATTTGAGTTGTCCCGCTGACAAAGGGTGCATAGACTCTATGTCGGAGATATTGTCATAAAAACCTTAAAAACCCCAAGAGCTCATTTGAAGGCCTGCTCATAAAAGAGCATCTAGTGACATAAACAAGGCATACATAAAACTAGAACTTCTCTAATAAATTAATTTTAAACAGTCATAGCACTAACACAGTTAACAGTACAGTCAACTATGTCAGTACTGTTTCTTTTACCGGCATCCAGACAGTATTGTGATAGGTTTCAATAACAAATCTTCAGTGGAGTTTTACAATTACATGTACACTAGAATTCTTCATAATCAAGTTGTTTGTTTTTATATTAACTTGGTTTGGGAATTAATTCTGTACAATGAGATTAAATAAATAGATCATGTTATTGTATGCGACAGTCACAGCTTTCTCCCTACTGCTTTTTGTGAAATTCTTTCATGGAGAAAATATTCATTCAGGAATCAGAACAATTTTTCTAAGAAATCCGAAAAGGCATATGTGTGCACACCATTTATAGGGTTCGATCAAGGAATCAGAAATGGACATTACTGCCGCTGCCATTTATTTGAATGATGAGATACATGTATAATCTTCAGAACTGCATTAACTGGTATAAAATGAAATTCCTAATAGGTCGAAAAAGTATGCATTTAATGACCTCTCTTGACCGCATAGAGGTGGACCACATTTTGAACCTCCAGCAAGTTTCAACTCATTTGGTGTAGGTACCATTACTATAGGTCATACCAAACGTGAAATATGAGCATAAACTACTTTATAAATATTGGCTCCACCAACTCCGGATCTGCCATATTTGTAGATGATGGCAAATGTTAATATTAGCAAGGCAATGATGAAGTGCATGCATGGTACCTCTGGAAAATATATTGCAAGTAAAAAGGTTCAGTAATGTTGGAATGTAGACGTTGAAAGGCCTTGAAGACCCCCAAGAGCCTATCTGAAGACTTACTGGCATTGTCAAAATACCGAGGTCCCATCTATGTCCATGTGTGTTTAGAACAACACTGTGAGAATGGAAATGGTTTTCGTTATTCTCAATGATTTTTTTGAAGAGAGGTGCACCATCGAAATGCAATACGCTTCAGTACACAGCGCCAACGTGCCCCCATATTAAGATCTTCAGAGGGTTAAAATACTCTCTTTAAATATTCCATTTTAATCCTTTAACCCTTTACCCAACGAATGGGCCGCATCCGCCCGCGTAATTTGCAAATTGAGAAGTTGAAAAAATATTAGTTCCAACGAGGGGTCCCATGATATGGTTTTGTTGAAATTTTTTGGAAAATTTGAAATAATGATATTTGAAATAATAAACTTTGCTATCGTCTGCGTTGGGTAAAGGGTTAAATGGGGGCGCAGTGGCTGAGTTGGCAGAGGTGCAGGCTGGAAGTCGAGCGGTCCTCACTCTGTCCTTGGGCAAGACACTTCACCTCATTGCCCATGTGGGTGCATGATGGCGATGTGTCCTAAAGCGTACTGCACATCGATGGTGCACCTGTCTTCAACCAGTGCTAACCCTGCTTGTGTGGAGTTAGTATGTGGGGAATCTGATAGTTGCTCGCTGTTGCCCGGAGGTTCTCCCCAGGTACTCCGGCTTCCTCCACCCGTAAAACTGTCCTGGTCATGGTAAACCACTGTGCAGAAATATGTGACATTAAACACCAATAAATAAATAATCCTTTAAAAAATGAGCTCATTCCAATGAAGGGTCGGTCATAAGCTATGTTTTTCAAGCAAAAATGAAAAAGTAATTAAAACTGAATAGACATTTCTGTGTATAAAGCTGACCGGTTTTTGCCGTTATGTTGGCTAAAGGGTTAAGAATCCCTTAGTTTGGAAAGCACACTGAAAAGGTGTCCCATTCCACATAGAATTAAATGTTGCAGAAAAGTAAGCGAAAAACATTTTGTAGCCATGAGTTATATTAAAGATATTTTTTTACTCACATCGAAGTATTAAGAGGGTTAAAATCTGACCATTCAAATATTCCATTTTATTACTTTGTAACTGTGATAGGTGTTTCGAGAAAGCCACACATCACTCCATCCCAAAACCTCTCAATTCTGAGTTATGATTGAGAATAAATAGATTTTTAAAAAAAATGCTTTGAAAAGTGAAGGTTTCTCTCTCTCTTCAATGATTGAGACTGAAGTTTTGTAACATGATACAACATAAATATACAGTGCTGTTCAATGTAACAAAGAATTCTATCTCAGCTTTCTCTCTGGAGATTTCTGTTTTAGATAATTAGTCTGTGTGAAACACACAGACTATTGTTTTTGCACAGTTTCTTTTTCTTCTTCTTCTTCTTCTTCTCCTTTCTTCTTCTTCTTCTTCTTCTTCTTCTTTCTTCTTCTTCTTCTTCTTCTTCTTCTTCTTCTTCTTCTTCTTCTTCCTTCTTCTTCTTCTTCTTCTTCTTCTTCTTCTTCTTCTTCTTCTTCTTCTTCTGTCTTCTGTCTTCTCATCACTTTTTTGTCTGCAAGATAACTCGAAAACGAATTGCCCTATCTTGGTGATTTTTGGCATACTGATAGACAGTCAGAAGTTCTCGGCCACCTATGTTTTTCAGATTCCTGGGGCATTAGTGGTGTCCATGGGGGTGTTTTGAAAGTGGGTCACGCCAATATCTCAGGCATGGTATGACGTATAGACCTGCGACCAACACCAAATGATTTAACACTTGATGGAGATTCAAAATATGGGTCAAGGTCACAGAGGTCACCTAGGGGTTATTGAGTGCATTTTTCATAATTGATGGAAATCACCTTTTTTGACCCCTAAACCATTCCTGACGTACACACATGCATTTTACATTAAAAAAGTGGGCGAGGCCAAAATTTTTGAAAGTGGGTCACGCCCATATCTCATGCGTGGTATGACATATGGACCTGGGACCAAGCCCAAATGAGTCAACACTCGATGGAGATTCAGAATATGGGTCAAGGTCACGGAGGTCACTTTGGGGTCATTGAGTGCATTTTTCATAATTGCTGGAAATCACATTTTTTGACTCCCTAAAGCATTCCTGACGTACACACATGGATTTTTACATTAAAAAAGTGGGGGTGGCCAAAGTTTTTGAAAATGGGTAACGCTCATATCTCAAGCATGGTATGATGAATGGACCTGGGACTAACCCCAAATGGGTCGACCCTTGATGGAGATTCAAAATATGGGTCAAGGTCATGGAGGTCACTTTGGGGTCATTGAGTGCATTTTTCATAATTGCTGGAAATCACATTTTTTTACCCCCTAAAGCATTCCTGACATACACACATGCATTTTTACGTTAAAAAAGTGGGCGTGGCCAAAATTTTTGAAAGTGGGTCACACCCATATCTCATGCATGGTATGACGTATGGACTTGGGACCAAGCCCAAACGAGTTGACACTGGACGGAGATTCAAAATATGGGTCAAGGTCACGGAGGTCAATTTGGGGTCATTGAGTGCATTTTTCATAATTGCTGGAAATCACATTTTTTGACCCCTAAAGCATTCCTGACGTACACACATGCATTTTTTGCATTAAAAAAGTGGAAGTGGCCAAAATTTTGAAAGTGGGTCACAACCATATCTCAGGTGTTGTATGACGTATGGACCTGGGATCAACACTAAATGAGTCGACAATCGGTGGAGATTCAAAATATGGGTCAAGATCACGGAGGTCACCTAGGGGTCATTGAGTGCATTTTTCATAACTGCTGAAAATCACTTTTTTTTTTACCCCCTAAAGCATTCCTGACGTACACACATGCATTTTTTACATTAAAAAAGTGGGCGTGGCCAAAATTTTTAAAAGTGGGTCACGCTGATATCTCAAGTGTGGTATGATGAATGGACCTGGGACCAACCCAAAATGAGTTGACACTTGATGGAGATTCAAAATATGGGTCAAGGTCACGGAGGTCACCTGGGGGTTATTGAGTGCATTTTTCATAATTACTGGAAATCACATTTTTTACCCCCTAAAGCATTCCTGATGTACACACATGCCTTTTTTAGATTAAAAAAGTGGGTGTGTCCAAATTTTTTTAAAGTGGGTCACGCCCATATCTCACTCATTGTATGGCGTATGGACCTGGGACCAAGTCAAAATGAGTTGACACTCGATGGAGATTCAAAATATTGGTCAGGTCACAGAGGTCACCTAGGGGTCATTGAATGCATTTTTCATAATTGCTGGAAATCACATTTTTTGGCCCACCAAAGCATTCCTGAGGTTCATAATACTTTTTTACGTTAAAAAAGTGGGCATGGCCAAAAGTTTTGAAAGTGGGTCATGCTCATATCTCAAGCATGGTATGATGAATGGACCTGGGACTAACACCAAATGAGTCGACAATTGATGAAGATTCAAAAATATGGTTAAGGTCACGGAGGTCACCTTGGGGTCATTAAGTGCATTGTTCATAATTGCTGGAAATTACATTTTTTGACCCCTAAAGCATTCCTGACATGCACACATGCATTTTCGGTGTGGCCAACATTTTGAAATATCTCAAACATGGTATGATGAATGGACCTGGGAGTAACACCAAATGAGTCGACACTTGATGGAGATTCAAAATTTGGGTCAAGGTCACGGAGGTCACCTAGGGTTCGTTGAGTGCATTTTTCATAATTGCTGGAAATCACATTTTTTGCCCCCCCCCCCCCCCAAAGCATTCCTGAGGTCCATACATGCATTTTTTATTAAAAAAGTGGGCGTGGCCAAAATTTTTCAAAGTGTGTCACCCTCATATCTCAATCGTGGAATGATGAATGACCTGGGCCTAACACCAAATGAGTTGACACTTGATGGAGATTCAAAATATGGGTCACGGAAGTCACCTAGGGGTCCGCCTCAAAGAGGTAACCAAAGTCATCAAGTGCATATTATTCAGAAAGTCTGGGAAATGCATTTTATTACACCTTAATGCATTTCTAAAGTTTATGAACGTATTTCATCACTCAAATTAGTGGGCAGAGCCAAAAATGTCCATTTCTGATTCGTGTATCGAACCCTTTGAATGCTGGTCGCATATATGCCTTTTCTGGTTTCTTATAAAAAATTGTTCTGATTCCAGGATGAATATCTGTAAATATTATTAACGAAAAACCATTTCTGATTTGTTTAAAAATATTTTACTCCTGAAAATAAGCCTCCATAAATTCTCTTTCTGTATAGTTTATTCCTGATAATTTAACCCTTTTCACACAGACTTGAATTTACTGGGTGAATTCTCTTTCTCTAGTGGTCACTGCTTCAGCTAACTCATTTCCCAGTAAATGTTGTAAACATATTTTTAACATCTAGAGCCTGAAGGCCCCACATGCCTCCAAATCATAGATGACCAAGTACCAATGGCAGGCAGTCTATCAGTATACGAAAAACATTAAGATAGGATTGATTGTATTTGGGTTATCATGTTGACAAACAGTGCATAGAAGACATTCTATGAACGTTATTAATTTATTGGGGTTTAACGACACTTCAACAGCTAGGCCCGCCTCGTGTCGTACAGTTTTTATGGATGGAGGAAACCTGAGAACACAGAGAACCACCAAACAACAAGCAACTGTCTGGCTCCCCAACATGCTAACTCCACACAAGCAGGGTTAGTGCAAGTGTATCATCGACATGCAGTATGTCTTAGTACACAACATCACTATACCATTATATGGGCAATGGGGGTGAAGTGTTTTTGCCCAAAGACACAAGGCAGTTGCCGCAGATAGGATTCGAACTGAGAACCTCTCGGCTTGCAGCCTGCACCTCTAACTGCTTAGCCACCGTGCCCCTCTATGAAGTAATGGGAATACTTTAGAGGCTTATTTGGGGGATAAAATAGTTTTAAAGAAATAAGAAACAGGTTTTCAATGACAGTATTTATAGATATTCATTAAAAAATCAGATAATTTTTTCCAAGAAACCAAATAAGGTATATATCTTCACAGCATTCAAAGGGACCAATCAAGGGAATGCACAAGGAGATTCAAAAATATGATTTCCAGCAATTCTGGTAATAGCCCTTGTGACTCCTGTTCGACCTTGGCCCAAATTTTGAATCTCAATCGAGTGTCGACTCGATTGGTATTGGTCCCAGGTCCATACATCATACCATGCTTGAAATATGAGCATGACCCACTTTCACAAATTTTGGCCACACCAACTTTTTACGTAAAAATGGATGTATGGACTTCAGGAATGCTTTAGAGAGTCAAAAAATGTGGTTTCCCGCAATTCTGAAAAAATGCACTCAATGACCCCAGGTGACCTCCGTGACCTTGACACACAGTTTTGAACCTCCATCAAGTGTCGACTTATTTAGTGTTGGCTCCAGCTCCATGCATCACACCATGCTTGAGATATGAGAGTGACCCACTTTCAAATCAAAAATTTTGGCCACGCCCACTTTTTTCATGAAAAAATGCAGGTCTGAATTTTGGGGAAGCATTTGGAGGTAAAAAAATGTGATTTCCAGCAATTATGAAAAATGCACTCATTGACCCCTGAGTGACCTCGGTGACCTTGACCCATATTTTGAATCTCCATCGAGTGTTGACTCATTTGGTGTTGGACCCAGGTCCACACGACATACCATGCCTGAGATATGAACGTGACCCACTTTCCAAAATTTTGGCCACGCCCACTTTTTTTTTTTTACGTCAAAATGCATGTCTGTACGTCAGGAATGCTTTAGGGGTCAAAAACTGTGATTTCTAGCAATTATGAAAAATGCACTTCATGACCCCTAGGTGACCTCCGTGACTTTGACCCATATTTTGATTCTGCATCGAGTGTCGACTCATTTGGTGCTGGACCCAGATCTATACATCATTACATGCTTGAGATATAAGCGTGACCCACTTTCAAAAATTTTGGCCACGCCCACTTTTTTTTACGTCAAAATACATGTGTGTACGTCAGGAATACTTTAGGGGGTCAAAAAATGTGATTTCCAGCAATTCTGAAAAATGCACTCAATGACCCATAGGTGACCTCCGTGACCTTGACCCATATTTTTGAACCTCCATCGAGTGTTGACTCATTTGGTGTTGGTCCCAGGTCCATACGTCATACCATGCCTGAGATATGGGTGTGACCCACTTTCAAAAATATTGACCACGCTCACTTTTTTACATCAAAATGCATGTGTGTACATCAGGAATACTTTAAGGGATCAAAAAATGTGATTTCCAGCAATTCTGAAAAATGCACTCAATGACCCCTGAGTGACCTCGGTGACCTTGACCCATATTTTGAATCTCCATCGAGTGTTGACTCATTTGGTGTTGGACCCAGGTCCACACGACATACCATGCCTGAGATATGAACGTGACCCACTTTCAAAAATTTTGGCCACTTTCTAAATTTTTGGCCATGCCCACTTTTATATGTCAAAATGCATGTGTGTATGTCAGAAATACTTTAGGGGATCAAAAAAA
This sequence comes from Pictodentalium vernedei, assembly GCA_031216915.1. NCBI lineage: Eukaryota > Metazoa > Mollusca > Scaphopoda > Dentaliida > Dentaliidae > Pictodentalium > Pictodentalium vernedei. The sequence goes on from CM062297.1 coordinate 603,313,318, forward strand.
TGTGATTTCCAGCAATTCTGAAAAATGCACTCAATGACCCCTAGGTGACCTCCGTGACCTTGACCCAAATTCTGAATCTCCATCAAGTGTCGACTCATTTGGTGTTGGTCCCAGGTCCATACGTCATACCATGCCTGAGATATGGGCGTGACCCACTTTCAAAAATATTGACCACGCCCACTTTTTTACATCAAAATGCATGTGTGGACGTCAGGAATACTTTAGGGGGTCACAAAATGTGATTTTCAGCAATTCTGAAAATTGCACACAATGACCCCTAGGTGACCTCCCTGACCGTGACCCATATTTTTAATCTCCATCAAGTGTTGACTCATTTCGTGTTTGTTCCAGGTCCATACATCATACCACGCCTGAGATATGGGCGTGACCAACTTTGAAACATTTTGGCCACGCCCACTTTTTTACGTCAAAATGCATGTGTGTACGTCAGGAATACTTTAGGGGGTCAAAAAATGTGATTTCCAGCAATTCTGAAAAATGCACTCAATGACCCCTAGGTGACCTCTGTGACCTTGACCCATATTTTGAATCTCCATCAAGTGTCGACTCATTTGGTGTTGGTCCCAGATCCATATGTCATACCACGCCTGAGATATGGGCGTGATCCACTTTCAAAAATTTTGGCCACGCCCACTTTTTTTTACGTTAAAATGCATATGTGTACATCAGGAATACCTTAGGGGATCAAAAAATGTGATTTCCAGCAATTCTGAAAAAATGCACTCAATGACCCCCTAGGTGTCCTCCATGACCTTGACCCATATTTTGAGTCTCCATCAAGTGTCGGCTCATTTGGTGTTGATCCCAGGTCCATACGTCATACCATGCCTGAGATATGGGCATGACCCACTTCAAAAAATTTGGCCACGCCCACTTTTTTATGGCAAAATGCATGTGTGTACGTCAGGAATACTTTAGGGGATCAAAAAATGTGATTTCCAGCAATTCTGAAAAATGCACTCAATGACCCCTAGTTGACCTCCGTTTCCTTGACCCATATTTTGAACCTCCATTGAGAATCGACTCATTTGGTCCCAGGTCTGTAGGTCATACCACGCCTGAGATATGGGCGTGACCCACTTTCAATAATTTTGGCCACGCCTACTTTTTTACGTAAAAATGCATGTATGTACATCAGGAATACTTTAGGGGGTCAAAAAATGTGATTTCCAGCAATTCTGGAAAATGCACTCAATGACCCCTAGGTGACCTCTGTGACCTTGACCCATATTTTGAACCTTCATCAAGTGTCGACTCATTTGGTGTTGGTCCCAGGTCCATACGTCATACCACGCCTGAGATATGGGCGTGACCCAGTTTCAAAAATTTTGGCCACGTACACATTTTTTTATGTCAAAATGCATGTGTGTACGTCAGGAATACTTTAGGGGGTCAAAAAATGTGATTTTCAGCAATTCTGAAAAATGCACTAAATGACCGCTAGGTGACCTCCGTGACCTTGACCCATATTTTGAATCTCCATCAAGTGTCGACTCGCTTGTTGTTGGTCCCAGGTCCATATGTCATACCACGCCTGAGGTATGGGCGTGACCCACTTTCAAAATTCTTTTGGCCATGCGCGCTTTTTTACGTCAAAATGCATGTGTGTACATCAGGAATACTTTGGGGGGGGGGGGGTCAAAAAATGTGATTTCCAGCAATTCTGAAAAAATGCACTTAGTGACCCCTAGGTGACCTCTGTGACGTTGACCCATATTTTGAATCTCCATCAAGTGTCAAGTCATTTGGTGTTGGCCCCAGGTCCATACATCATACCACACCTGAGATATGGGCGTGACCACTTTCAAAAATTTTGGCCACGCCCACTTTTTGTAACGTCAAAATGGATGTGTGTGCATCAGAAATGGTTTAGGGGTCTTTAGGGGGTCAAGAAATGTGATTTCCAGCAATTCTGAAAATGCATTCAATGACCCCTAGTTGACATCTGTAACTTTGACCCATATTTTGAATCTCCATCAAGTGTCGCCTCACTTGATGTTGATCCCAGGTCCATACGCCATACCAGACCTGAGATATGGGCGTGACCCACTTTCAAAATTTTTGGCAACGCCCACTTTTTTTACGTCAAAATGCATGTGTGTATGTCGGCAATACTTTAGGGGGTCAAAAAATGTGATTTCCAGCAATTCTGAAAAATGAACTCAATGACCCCTAGGCGACCACCGTGACCTTGACCTATATTTTGAATCTCCATCAAGTGTCGACTCATTTGGTGTTGGTCCCAGGTCCATATGTCATACCATGCCTGAGATATGGGCGTGACCCACTTTCAAAAATATTGACAACGCCCACTTTTATACGTCAAAATGCATGTGTGTACATCAGGAATACTTTAGGGGATCAAAAAATGTGATTTCCAGCAATTCTGAAAAATGCTCTCAATGACCCCTAGTTGACCTCCGTGACCTTGACCCATATTTTGAACCTCCATCGAGTGTCGACTCATTTGGTGTTGGTTCCAGGTCCGCAGGTCATACCACGCTTCAGATATGGGCGTGACCCACTTTCAAAAAATTTGGCTACGCCCACTTTTTTATGTCAAAATGCATTGTGTACGTCAGGAATACTTTAGTGGGTCAAAAAATGTGATTTCCAGCAATTCTGAAAAATGCACTCAGTGACCCCTAAGTAACCTCTGTGACCTTGACCCATATTTTGAATCTCCATCAAGTGTCGCCTCATTTGGTGTTGATCCCAGGTCCATACGCCATACCACACCTGAGATGTGGGCGTGTCCCACTTTCAAAATTTTTGGCCACACCCACTTTTTTACGTCAAAATGCATGGGTGTATGTCAGGAATACTTTAGGGGATCAAAAAATGTGATTTCCAGCAATTCTGAAAAATGCACTCAATGACCCTTTGGTGACCTCCGTGACCTTGACCATTATTTTGAATCTCCATCGAGTGTCGACTCATTTGGTGTTGGTCCCAGGTCTGTAGGTCATACCACGCCTGAGATATGGGCGTGACCCACTTTCAAAACACCCCTACAGACACCACTGATACCCCAGGAATCTGTGAAACATAGGTGGCCGAGAACTTGTGGCTCTCTATCAGCATGCCAAAAATCAGCGAGATTGAGCAATTCGTTTTCGAGTTATCTTGCGGACAAAAAAGTGATGAGAAGACAGCAGACAGGAGAAGAAGAAGAAGAAGAAGAAGAAGAAGAAGAAAGAAAAAGAAATCGTGCAAAAACAATAGTCTGTGTGTTTCACACAGACCAACTAGAGAAACAGAATTTACTGCATCCAGTAAATTCAAGTCTGTGTGAAAACGGTTAAAGTATCAGGAATAAACTCCACAGAAAGAGAATTTATGGAGGCTTATTTTCTGGAGTAAAATATTTTTTAACAAATCAGAAATGGGTTTTCATTAACAGTATTTACAGATATTCATACAGGAATCAGAACAATTTTATAAGAAACCAGAAAAGGCATATATGTGACCAGCATTCAAAGGGTTCGATACACGAACCAGAAATGAAAATTTTGGCTCTGCCCACTAATTAGAGTGATGAAATACATTCACAAACTTTAGAAATACATTAAGGTGTAAATGCATTTCCCAGTCTTTCGTAATAATATGCACTTGATGACCCGATTTAGTTGGACCATATATTGAATCTCCAGCAATTTTTAACTCAGTCAGTGTAGTCCCATGTCTATATCTACATTGAAGAATGAGCGCAACCCACTTTGAAATAATGGCTCAACCAACTTCAGATCTGTCATCTGTCATTCAGATCGAACGGGTGCAAAAAACATAGATGAGTGCAAACTGGTTATTGTTAACCAGCATGCCAAAATGCATAGAGATAGTACGATCCGTAGTTGAGTTGTCGCGCTGACAAAGGGTGCATAAACTCTATATCGGAGATATTGTCGAAAAAACCTTAAAACCCCAAGAGCTCATTTGAAGGCCTACTCTTAAAAGGGCATCTAGTGACCCAAACAAGGCACACATAAAACTAGAACTTCTGTAATAAATTAATTTTGAACAGCCATTGCACTTACACAGTTAACAGTACAGTCAACTATGTCAGTATAGCATCTTTTACCGGCATCCTGACAGTATTGTGATAGGTTTCAATAACAAATCTTCAGTGTAGTTTTACAATTAGATGTTCACTGGAATTCTTCATGACCAAGTTGTTTGTTTTTATATTAACTTGGTTTGGGAATTAATTCTGTACAATGAGATTAAATAAACAGATCATGTTATTTTATGTGACAGTCACAGCTTACTCCCTAACTGCTTTTTGTGAAATTCTTTCATGGAGAAAATATTCATACAGGAATCAGAAAGAATTTTTCTAAGAAACCCGAAAAGGCATATATGTGCACACCATTTATAGGGTTCAATCAAAGAATCAGAAATTGACATTACTGCCGCTGCCATTTGAATGATGAGATACATGTATAATTTTCAGAATAGCATTAATTGGTATAAAATGAAATTCCTAATAGGTCGCAAAAAATATGCATTTAATGACTTCTCTTGACCGCATAGAGGTGGACCACATTTTGAACCTCCAGCAAGTTTCAACTCATTTGGTGTAGGTACTATTTCTATAGGTCACACCAAGCCTGAGGTATGAGCAAAAACTACTTTATAACTAGAGAAACCCCGGTTATGGTGTGTGGCGCATCCTCCCATGGTCCATTATAATTGTGTGACGTTTGATGACTGTGGCCCTAACAGACTTCGAGTTATTGGCTCGGGCACACACAACCACGGGGACACACACGGACGGACATACACACACTTCAATCACTATATGCCACCCGACTTTAGTCGGGGGGGGGGGGGGCATAAAAAGAAATCTTTGAGTCCCAGAGTGGGTCTGACTGAATCCAAAAATATTTGTTCTCATAGCAAAGTGATAACAAAGGCACCCAAATACACTCATTCCTGTCACAAGGTGATAACAAACGTACCCCAATAAGTTTTGTGAAGATCGGTTCATAAATACAGACTCCAGACCGAGCCGTATTAACATATTCACTTACTGTGTATAAGTAACGCTGAATAAATCAAAGTTCATCTAATTTGCATAATTTCCGCACGAGAAAAAAACCCGTATTATATGTGATGTATTCCATGTTACTAAACATTCCTACAAAAATTTATTCAAATCAGAACCTTCATACAGAAGTTCTGTAAAAAAACTGATTGCACTAACTTTGGTACAAAATGGCTGCTGGCGGCTATCTTGAATTTTGGACCGCACCCCAAAACACTCGTTCTCGTGCCACGGTGATAACAAAAGGAACCCAAGAAGTTTCGTAAAGATCGGTTCATAAATACAGCCTCTAGCCTGTGCCGTATAGAAGTTGTGTACAAAAAAACTGATTGGACCTAATTTCGGTACAAAATGGCCACTGGCAGCCATCTTGAATTTTGGACCGCACCCAGAAACACTTCATTACGTGTACAGTCCATTTAAAATATTCTCTCCTCTCCACTAGTCGATTGCATAATAGGGTGTCTAAAAATAGGGTAAGCTAATTGGCTTTTAGGGGAACTTTTTAGTATCCATGGTAATTACTTCAAAAATAACACGTGTAGTTGTCGATGATGATCTTATGGACAGTCAGCTGTGTTGAGTGATTATATGGGACAAATGTTTTAACCAACAATACTTTATTAAGCAATTTTTTATTACTGATATCTGACTTTAATGCTTTGCAAGTATCTACAAACATTTGCACACACGAATAACAGAACATATTATATTTTAAAAAAATATATACGCAAGCACTCTTTCAAAGCACTATAATATCGATCGGGTTTTGTGATTAATGATATCTGACTTTAATGCTTTACAAGTATCTATAAACATTTGCACACATGAATGACAGAATATATTATCTTTTAAAAAAAAATATATACACAAGCACTCTTTCAAAGCACTATAATATCGATCGGGTTTTGTTTGCAATTTTGAATAGAAAATCTTTGCTAATATTCCATGGACTTAGCACTCAACTACTAATGGGTAAAAATACACAGTACATGACAGGTGGAGTTCTACCAAATCACTTGTCAAGTGAATGTTTTACAGAACTCATATTTTTTTTACACAAACCGATTTTTTTAAGGGCCACCGGATTTATCTACACATCCATCAAGAGACAATTTGCTTGCTTGTCTGCTGTTTATCGGTGCCTGTAAGTTGAAGTTGAGTGGATAATTCACTCTGTGTGTGATTTGGTTGTAATCCATCCTGCACTTATCTACACACACAAAATTAATTGTGTGAACAAATTAGACACTTTGCAAGAAGCATTAGCTATTTATTTATTTATTTATTGGTGTTTAAGGTCACTTTTCATCAGCTATGGCTAATTGTGCCCATCGGTCGCAATAGGCCATAGTTGCAGAAAAGTGACATTAAACACCAATAAATAAATAAATTGTGACCACAACAAGGGTCTAAAGTCAAGTTTAGCCGATCGTTTACCCATTTGGTGCCCATTTTAGTGGACATCCATCCCAGGCACTGGTGACTGGGTCCTATTTCACCAGTAAAGCGGAACTTTCTTACCATAGTAAATAAGCACTGCTTCACTTCCCGTTCCCAAGGGGAAAGAAGCACTATTAAATATTATCACAGTGTACATTATTGTCTAAGATATTCTGTGGAAATGCAATGACCCCCCTCCCCCCCCCCCCCCAAAAAAAAAAATTCAGACAATACACCTCTTGAGCAAGGTGGTAGTGATCCATTGAACATGTGTTTGTTTAAACACACGAGAATAATTTAACTGGGTTTTTTTTAACAATTTTCTTGTGGTTGGGAGACGTGATTTGGTTATACTCACGCAACTCGTGTTTTTTTTTATCTTGTTTAAAAAGTAGCTTTCCCTGGTTAAACTTTCGTTTCTCCATTGCTGGCGACATTTATCTTTTTGGTGAGGGGATAACTGCTTCCAGTTTTCGTGAAGTGACACAAATAATTCACGAGTCTCTTTAAAATTTAATCGGGGTCCTTTTTTAGAATTTCACTTCTTTTTTTGAAAACAAAGTACAAAGATCTGTTTCGACCAGGGGAGATAAGTTTGACCGGTGTTTTTATTTTTTTCTTCTTCATTTTTTTTCATGTCAGTGATCATGTTGCGTGTCCCGTGAATAAATATTTTTTTCAAGGGTGGTATCTTTTAAAATGGACACATTTTTCGGTAAATTTAACTGATAATTTTCTGTTGGTAAACAATTTTTACTGTCAATGCAGTCCAGGATGTGATGGAAGGGCATGACGGGAAAACCCCTTTGAAGTGCTTGCCTTATCGGAATGGGAATCTTTTTCCCTTTACAGTGCTCCATCGAGGGTCAAAACAACCTAAACCTTGGTTGACATTCCTTTACCACGATCATCGAGATCGTTCCAAAGAGAGGTCGTAAGCTATGTTTTTTTAAACAAAAATTTAAAACATATTAAAATTTGAATGGAAATTTTTGTGTATAGTACTGGCTGAATTTGGCTGTTGACGTTGGGTAAAAACAGAAAGCTTGCTAGCGGTTTTCATGCTTTTTCCCGCATATTGGACGATTAATTTTTTTAATGAATAATACATTCTCATTTTAGTTCATCTAAACTATTTCGGTAAAATGCTTATGATACAGTAAAAATTAAATCACCGGGTTTTAACTTTGAAATGTTCGGGTACTCGGCACAGTATAGAATCCATAATCCCGTATCGGAAAAGCTATTGCCGTAGCGAAACGCCAGGATGTTTCCTTCTCACATGACCGCACTAAAACAGCTTTTCATACCCGGTCGTTTCTTCACAAACGACGAGGTAATTAACAAGTGCGGTTTTGTATGCAATGTACACGAAATGCAAAGATGAGGGCGTTCTTGTCATCAATGTGCTTGAAATTAATTCGCATTCACAACAAGCTTGTTGTCCATCATTTATGCTGTATTTTTGTTTAAATAAATAGTTGATTCCTATTGGGGGACAAATAATGAATTAGTCTACATTCATTTTTATTATTTTTGAAAACGAATCGATGTATTAATTGCATAAACACAGAATGTTTTTCATATGCGACTGGATATCAGTAATTCGGTTTCATTAAGAAACGAACCGCCTTTGATGTCTGGATTTTCCCGTCGTCTTTAATTAGCCTCGCAAAGGGGGTTGTGGACCCGTGAAGACAATGTGTTCAGCGGGTGTGACGAAAGGGGGTTTTAAATGGAACGTACACGTAATGTTGTTCTCGTCCCAATGTGATAACAAAGGTACCCAAGAAGTTTTGTGATGATCGGTTCATAAATACAGCCCCTAGTCCGAGTCGTATTTACTGTGTATTAGTAGCACTGAATAAACCAAAAGTTCATCTAAGTTGCATAATTTCTGCTTGAGAAAAAAAAACGTACTTTATGTGATGTATTCCATGGTACTAAACATTCATACAAAATTTTATTCAAATCAGAACTTTCATACATAAGTTATGTACAAAAAAACTGATGCACTAACTAAAGTACAAAATGGCTGCTGGTGGCCATCTTGAATTTCGGACTGCACGCAAAACCACTCGTTCTCGTCCCACGGTGATACCAAAGGTACCCAAGAAGTTTCGTAAAGATCAGTTCATAAATACAGTCTCTAGCCCGAGCCGTATTGGCATTTGCAGTTACAGTGCTGAAAGTAACATTTAATAGATCAAAGTTAGATAAAAAACTACTCTTAGACTCATTTCAGAAAAAGGGATTCCATAGCCATAGCCGTTTTCGAAAAAGGGATTCTTAAAAAGGGATTCTGTAAAATGGGATTCCTATTCGAGTCCGTAAAATTTGGATTCCGTGGATTTAAGAATCCCTTTTTCGAAAACGGCTATGGCTATGGAATCCCTTTTTCTGAAATGAGTCTAAGAGTCATTCGAGGAGCCGTTAGCTCATTTGCTCGATGGGATTCGATGGGATTCGAGTCGTTCGAGCAGCATGTCGAGTCACTCGATCGAGCAATTACTCGATAGCTCATTTGACAAAAAAGGGATTCGCCAGAAGGCACCCCAATTTCGGCACCCCTTTTTGGAAAACATATGGCCTTCGGCACCCCTTTTTTCTGAAATGAGTCTAAGAGTCGTTCGAGGAGTCACTCGAACGAGCAATTACTCGATAGCTCATTTGCGCGATGAGCTTCGAGTCGTTCGAGCAATATACCGAGTCACTCGATCGAGCAATTGCTCTTAGGCTCATTTGCTCAATGAGCTTCGAGTCGATCGAGCAATTGCTCATGGAGCAATTACTCTTTTGCTCTTTAGCTTATAAGGGATATTTGGGATAGGTATGCCTTGTGATATAGGTAATAGTATCCTCAGATAAGTATCCTATAAAAGGTATCCTCGATAGGTATCCTCAAATAATACAATGCCGGGCCATAGGTATCCTCAAATACTGAAATGAATCGAAGAGTCGTTCGAGGAGTCACTCGAACGAGCAATTACTCGATAGCTCATTTGCCCGACGGACTTCGAGTCATTCGAGCAATATGCCGAGTCACTCGATCAAGCAATTGCTCTAAGGCTCATTTGCTCGATGAGGTTTGAGTCGTTCGAGCAATGACTTATCAGTAACTGCTCGATAGGTTATTGGCTTTGGGAATGATATTGGCTTTGGGAATGATATTGGCTTTTGTTGTACAGAAGGGAGATAACTCTGCATACAGGCTATGGGAAATCAAGCAATCTGATTGGTTAGTTATAATTTATATAAATAATCTAGATAAATGAAACAACAAGAGTACTTGGAATAGGGTCAGAACTAACAAGAATAGACTAGAATAGCTAAATATAGTAATAATAAGCAAAGCTGTTCCAGTTAATAGGCTCTTCTACGCTATTGGAGTATACTCTAGAACAAAGAAACCGGGCCAGATAGACGAAAAGTATTGCATATATAGATAGAAGCAGAGAATTCTGGGTAATGACCAAAAGAACGTGTCCTTTAATGGGAACAACGTCATGGGATAGGGAACCAAAAAGGGAATCTGGGTGAATTCAAAGCCAGAACATTACTCCTGTTCAATCGAACGCATCCCTTACACCCCCTTAGTACTATGGCACTACGTGCTAAGTCAATCAAACCAATAACATGGGACATCCGTATCAAATAAAGCCAATTTCGGTGATTATGGGTGGATTTTGGTGATTTGGAGGGATTGTCGGGTTCTTTGTGGTAATCAGATTTACTCTTCTACAAAGGAACACACCTCCGAACATACCCCTGTCTTGTTAGAAGCCATTGGTTGTGTTGCCATGGTAACCCGCGTGAGCGGCCATGTTGTGACGTCATCTCCATTGTGATACGTGATGTGAGTGCGCATGCGCAGCGCGTGTTGTTAGGGTGATACGTGTTTCCGTCGTCCATTTTGTATACTGGAGGCCGCCATCTTGGTTTCTATGGTAGCACGTGATTGCTATGTTACCTAAGGCCTACAATAGGACAGGGGTATGTTTTTGGGGTATGTTCGATTGAATCAGAGTATTTTCTGGAACGACTTCCCTGGATAATTACCACAAACAACCCGACAACTTGTATTATTTCGAATTCTTCCAGAATTCTCTGTTTCTATCTGTATATACAGTAGTATTCGTTTATCTGGCCATGTTCCTTTATTCTAGAGTATACTCCAGTAGCGTAGAAGAGCCTATTAACGGGAACAGCTTTGCTTATTATTACTATATTTAGCTATTCTAGTCTATTCTTGTTATTATTACTATATTTAGCAATTTCTGGTCTATTCTTGTTAGTTCTGACCCTATTCCAAGTACTCTTGTTGTTTCATATATCTAGATTATAACTAACCAATCAGATTGCTTGATTTCCTATAATCTGTACGCAGGGTTATCTCCCTTGTGTATAATAAAAGCCTATATCCAATGGCCATATCCAATGGAATTCCTTTTTTGAAAACACCTGTGGCTATGGAATCCCTTTTTTGTCATATGTGCTTATGTGAAAAGGCACAATGTGACACAATATGCCCTATCACATAGGCACATGTTTTATGTGCCGATATGTGCTTATGTGAAAAGGCACAATGTGACACAATATGCCCTATCACATAGGCACATACGGGTATTTGAGGATACCTATGGCCTGGTATTGTATTATTTGAGGATACTTATCGAGGATACCTACTGGAGAATCCCTTTTTGTCATATGTGCTTATGTGAAAAGGCACAATGTGACACAATATGTCCTATCACATAGGCACATACGGGTATTTGCGGATACCTATGGCCTGGTATTGTATTATTTGAGGATACCTATCGAGGATACCTTCTGGAGAATCCCTTTTTGTCATATGTGTTTATGTGAAAAGGCACAATGTGACACAATATGCCCTCTCACATAGGCACATACGGGTATTTGAGGATACCTATGGCCTGGTATTGTATTATTTGAGGATACCTATTGAGGATACCTACTGGAGAATCCCTTTTTGTCATATGTGCTTATGTGAAAAGGCACAATGTGACACAATATGCCCTATCACATAGGCACATACGAGTATTTGAGGATACCTATGGCTTGGTGATGTATTATTTGAGGATACCTATTGAGGATACCTATCGAGGATACCTTTTGGAGAATCCCTTTTTTGTCACATTAGGTTATGTAAAAGCCCTCAATGGGTCTAATGTAGTCTTACCAACCGCTTCCATCTTGTCGCCAAAGCTCCGAGGCCATTACAGGTCTATGGCCTATCTGTCCTACCATTAGCTTCTACAGCAGGCTTGTTCCATTGCGGCCTTGTACCAGTACTATTGACTAAACTACCATCCATTAATATTGACGTGTACCACTACTTCCTAGCTATACCTTCGCCCAGGCCTTCAAAATGTTCCATCAGTGTATACATATAAAGCATTCCGTAATTGGGATTCCTAGCCGAGTCCGTAAAATTTGGATTCCGTGTTTTAACATCAGGCATTACACTTACCCACAGTACCCCTTGGTCTAGCATTATATACTACCTATACAAGTCATAGGATAACATGAAGCATTAGGCGGATTAATAGTACTAAGGACTAACATGGGACCTGTAGGGGGGAGAACGCGTAAACCCTACACTACCACACTAGACGACCATGCATTACACCCACCCACCCACCCACAATAACGTCTGGCCCCACATTACATACTACCTATATTAGTTATGGGGTGACATAAAGCATTAAGTCGATTAGTAGTATCAACGGCTGTCGGGGGCCCACAGAGCTATATATTGTCCATACTATACTGTTGTTTTATACTGCCAGGCATTACTCCCACCCCCCCCCCCCCCCCCCAAAAAAAAAAAAAAAAATCACTAGATCTACCATAACGTACTACATATACCAGCCATATAATAAAACAAAGTAATCGGTAGGATAATAGTACCAAGCACTAACAGGGGGCCTATAGGTGTATATACCGCCCATACTATAGTACCGTTCTAAACTACCAGGCAGTACCCCTACCCACAATACCCCTATGCCTAGCATTGCATACTACCTATACCAGTCATAGGATAACATGAAGCATCAGGTTAATTAATATTACTAAGGGCTAACATGGGACCTGCAGGGGCCCACAGAGGTATATATCGTCCATACTATACCGTTGTTCTATACTGCCAGGCATTACCCCCACCCCCACTCCACAATACCACTTGACCTGTCATAACGTACTCCCTATACCAGTCATTGAATAGTACAAAGCAATCGGCTGGTTAATAATATCGAGGACTGGACCTACAGGGGTATATACCATGCATCCTATGCCACCCGTTCTAAACAACCTAGCATAATACTGCCTGGCCTAACACTAAACTACCAATACCAGCCATAAGATAATACAAATGATTCGGTAGGTTAATAGTACAAAGGGGGGTAATAGACCAACAGATCATTCATCCTGTACTGCCAATCTAAACCACCAATGATTATCTCGCAATACCACACTACCACCCACCCACCCCACTGCTTGACTTAGCTATATCAGACATAGGATAATATGAAGCATAAGGTGGATTAATAGTACTAAGGGCTAACTTGGGACCTACATGCATATATACCACTACTACTATGTCGCCGCCACCCCATACGAGAAGCCCGACATCCACTGACCCGAATTAACGTTATGTCAGATTGTAGACTGGACAATAACAGTGGTCAACATCTCTATGACGTCGCGTGCGCATCATGACGTCGCGACGTCAATAGCAACGTCAACCGTTTCGCGGGAAAAACTTTCAAGAAAACCCAATTTTCCCACCATCTTTCCTTCACTTACCCATAATATATACCTATACACCCATGCGTACATATATCACTATACATACCATAGCATACTATATATGCAGTACGTACACCATTTACCAGATCTAGATGTATGGGGCCGTACTTTTGCACCGGCAAAAGTTGCACCGGCAAAAGTCCGGTTCCTATGGGAATTTAACACCAGTTGCATCGGCAAAAGTCCGGGTAATAAGGGACGATCGGGTACCTACACCACTACTCGTGTGGTTTGGGAAATATGGGCGTTTGAAAATATTTCTATTTTTAGCTCCTAGGGTTCCCATGGGGATGCGGGAATTATTTTTTTTTTTTTTTTGCATCGGTCAAGTACTTATGACCCAATAATACCACATACCAACTTTGGTTCATACCGGACCATCGGTTCAGAAAATAGAAATTTTGGGCGGTGTAAAAAATCTCAGCCCTCCCATTACAAAGCCAAATATTGCTTCACGAACTTCGTTTGAAAAAAACTTGATTCTACACCCAAAAGGAAGTTCCATAGCAAATGTCAAGTCATTGTACACACTGGTTCTTGAGAAGAAGATTTTAAAAATATTTTGGAGCATTTTCCCCACTCTCTTCCTATGGGACTGGGTATGTTGAGTTGAACAAAAATGCAAGGCCCCTTTGGAACCATCACTCACACAAACTTTCACTTGAATTGGCCCAGTGGATTTACAAAAAGTGGTGTTGGCGCACGGCGGACGACGGACGGAGAGCGATGAGATTAGCTCAACTTGACTTTGTCAAGATGAGCTAACAAGAGAGGTTAGACGGACAAACAATGTACCCTATATGCAGAAAGATAGAGGGAAAGACAGAGGTAAAACAATATGCCCCCTGACTATTCGTTGTGGGCATAAGAAGGACATACGCCAATTGTAACCAGACCATCCAAGGCAGCCACTTGAAATTCTGAGAATGTGTTCTACTGTCCCCGCTCGGCAGTTTAGTATCTTTCTTGAGTCCTGCGACTGGGTGAAAACACCCAGGATGTACCCATAAGAGAAGTCTCAAATCTGCCAAGGGTTAAACGTTTATTAATAACATGATATCAAACTAGAAGGGTGGTTATGACTGCCGACAGGTCATAAAAAGTATACACTCCGTTCCATGTACAGTAGATTGTGGAAAGAGTTTTTGGAGTAGCGACTCGAAATTTTCAACGTTTGTTCTAGAAATTCTGCCCAACTCGACCTGTGCCTGAAAGATCCAACAATCGAGCGCGTAGCCCGTGGGAGCCTCACACGCATGCACATACGCTCTTTTCGAATTGGACTTGATGAAATGCGCAATTCGTGTCGTCTTTCCAGGCGTCCGATGGAGCAACTATTCGTGAATGATGAGTGAAAATTTCGTGGAAATCCGCGGAGAATTCGCTGACAAAAAGCGTTTTGAAGAGAGGAGGTAATTTTCTGAATTTGGTCTTTTTCAAGCCGGAGCGAAAGAAGAGGGCGGGATTGGGCACAGTATCTCGCGGTGCCCCCTCTCTGGGGTAGGTACACTTAAAAGTTAAAATCGAGCGTGACTGACGGAGAGAGGGCTGTAAATCAAAGTAGTTTCTTTAAGAAGAGCACCCAGGGATCCCATCGCAACCTTGAAACCTTTGAGAATCGTTGGAAGTGAAAAGAAAACGGCGGTGAGTAGGTCTTGGCGGGAAAAGATTAATGAGAATGTGCAAATAAGACATTAAAATAGCATTTCAGACATACGCTCACTGTGTCCAGACCGCTGAAGGCAGCGATTTGCAATTTTCGGAACTTGTTCTACGTAGCCTGGCCGACATTTGGGCATAACATCGAGTGTTCTGACCGCGCGGAAAACATCACGCCTCGCGTGGAAACCGTGGGAACGGTTCGTTGCCAC
Source organism: Pictodentalium vernedei (assembly GCA_031216915.1). Classification (NCBI taxonomy): domain Eukaryota; kingdom Metazoa; phylum Mollusca; class Scaphopoda; order Dentaliida; family Dentaliidae; genus Pictodentalium; species Pictodentalium vernedei. The sequence goes on from CM062297.1 coordinate 603,328,528, forward strand.
TTTATTTTCAATGCAATGAAATTTCCATTCATTATTTACCTGTTAACGGCAGAGTTTGGTATTATTTCTGTCTGATGAACTGTTCAACTTTAACTATTTGCACCTTTACATAGGACCGAACGGTCACTGCATGCTTACCAATATTCAGGTACTGATTTTACGAAAATAATTATTTCAACAGTACCCACTTGGGAACTCTCAAATCTGCCAAGGATTAAACTTTTAATAATAACACGTAGAACAAAAGTTGTCATACTTTGCTAGCCGCATGCACCCAAAGACAACATTCAGCACTCAATCAATTAGGAATGGAGTAAATTGCGACTTAAACTTACCAAATTCTGAAAAATGGAGTTCTTTTCGACGGCACCTATCTTTATGAAACCGAAACAGGGATTGGGTTAAACTTTACAGCTACCTTATCAAGCAAAATCTTCTTGGACTTGAACTGTAAATCTGAATGTCAACAGAATTTTCAGATATTACGAAAATCACAATTATTCAGACAGTACCCATATGGGAGTCTCAAATCAGTTAACCGTTAAACTTTTAATACTCACACATAAAACAAAAGTTTTCATACTATGACTGCTGCATGCAGGTATTGAAAACATTCAGCACTCAATCAGTTAGGAATGGAGTAAATTGTCATTAAATCGTACCAAATTCTGAAAAAGCGTGAGTTTTTGTTTTGGACAGCATCTATCTTTATGCAAACAGAATGGGCATATGGTTAAACTTTACTACCAAACGCACAACAGAAAATATCCTCGATAGGTAATTGTGAATACGAACATGTAAATCATTTTTCAATATACCATTAGTAAATGGAAGAAAAATGAACCAAAAATGAGCAACGTTTATGAACAAGTTAAGGGTACTCGAATTCAAGGCTCGAAAACGAGTTGAAGGTTAAAACTTTGAATAGAATATATAACCGCCAAATTATTCTTGGATGAATGCCCAAACTTCTCATAGGAAACGTTTTGAAAAAATGTGGCCGCAGAGCTGAGAAATTGCATGTGAAAATTGACCAGTTTTTCCAAAATTGCACTTTGCTTGGAATTTTGAGGTCAAAAGGGAGCAACGTGGGTAATACAGCTTATGTAGTCAGATGTAGTAAGTCATGCTACAAATATAATGAAAGCTCCAGCCAAATCGTCCAGGGTCTTGTTTGAAAATTGTGGCAAAACGTAACAGTGTGACAACATTTTGCACGGTTTTGGCAGAAAACGAAAAACTTCAGAAATGCCATGATCCAGGTGAGAAACTTCTAATGAAGCTCTACATATGTGCCAAATTTCAATAGAATAGTAAAGAATCCATCAGACAAAAATTATTGAAATAGAAAATAATGTTAATACTAGAGAAATAGAATTTACTGCATCCAGTAAATTCAAGATTGTAAGAAAAGAGTTAAAATATCTATTGAGAAAAAAACTATATAGAAAGAGAATTTATGGAGGGTTATTTTCGGGAGTAACATATTTTTAAACAAATCAGGAATGGATTTTCGTAAACAGTATTGACAGATACAAAAGGTTTGTCAAGAGAATGCATTAGATGTCCAAAAATGTGATTCCCAGCAATACTAAAAAATGCACTCAGTTATCCCTGGGCGACCTCAGTGACCTTGTCCATATTGTGAACCTCTATGGAGTGTTGACTCATTTGGTGTTGGTCCCCATGTCTATGTGTCATACCATCCTTGAGATATGAGTGTGACCCACTCTCAAGAATTTTGCCCACATCCACTTTTTTCAAGTAAAAATGCATGTATGAACTTAATGCATTAGGAGGGTCAAAAAATGTGATTTCCATTAATTCTGAAAAATGCCCTCAATGACCCCTAGGTGACCTCTGGGACCTTGACCTATATTTTGAACTTCGATTGAGCGTTGACTCATTTGGTGTTAGTTTCAGGTCCATTCGTCATACCATCCTTGAGATATCAGAATAACTCACCTTCAAAAATTTGGGCCATGCCCACTTTTTTACATAAAAATTCATGTATGAACTTCGGGAATGCTTTGGGGGTAAAAAAAATGTGCTTTCCAGTCATTCCAAAATATGCACTCAATGACCCCTAGGTGACCTCCATGACCTTGACCCATATTTTGAACTGCGATCGAGTTTTGATTCATTTGGTGAATTCATGTATGGACTTAGGGAATGCTTTAGGGGTTAAAAAAATGTGATTTCCAGAAATTCCGAAAAATGCACTCAATGACCCCTAGGAGACCTCCACGACCTTGACCCATATTTTGAACCTCTATCAAGTTTCGACTCATTTGATGTTAGTTCCAGGTCCATTTATCACACCATGCTGTAGATATGACCGTGACCCACTTTTAAAAATTTTGGCCATGCCCACTTTTTTTACATCAAAATGCATGTATGTACGTCAGGAATGCTTTAGGGGGGTCAAAAAATGTGATTTTCAGCAATTATGAAAAAATGAAATCAATGACCCCTAGGAGACCTCCGTGACCTTGACCCATATTTTGAATCTCCATCAAGTGTTGACTTATTTGGGATTGGTCCCAGGTCCATTCATCATACCACGTTTGAGATATGAGCTTGACCCTCTTTCAAAAATTTGGGCCACGTCCACTTTTTTAATGTAAAAAATGCATGTGTGTACGTCAGGAATGCTTTAGAGGGTCAAAAAATGTGATTTCCAGCAATTATTAGAAATGCACTCAATAACCCCTAGGTGACCTCCATGACCTTGACTCATTTTTTGAAACTCCCTCGAGTGTCGACTCATTTGGTGTTGGTCCCAGGTCCATACGTCTTACCACGCTTGAGATATGAGCATGACCCACTTTCATAAATTTGGGTCACATCCACTTTTTTAATGTAAAAAATGCATGTGTGTACCTCAGGAATGCTTTAGGGGGTCAAAAAATGTGATTTCCAGCAATTATGAGAAATGCACTCAATAACCCCTAGGTGACCTCCGTGACCTTGACCCATATTTTGAATCTCCGTCAAGTGTCGACTCATTTGGTGTTGGTCCCAGGTCCATACGTCATACCAAACATTTTGGCCACGCCCACTTTTTTACGTCAAAATGCATGTGTGTACGTCAGGAATGCTTCAGGGGGTCAAAAAATGTGATTTCCAGCAATTATGAAAAATGCACTCAATGACCCCTAGGTGACCTCCGTGACCTTGACCAATATTTTGAATCTCCGTCAAGAGTCGACTCGTTTGGTGTTGGTCCCAGGTCCATAAGTCATACCACGCATGAGATATGAGCGTGACCCACTTTCAAAAATTTTGGCCATGCCCACTTTTTTTATGTCAAAATGCATGTGTACGTCAGGAATGCTTTAGGGGGTCAAAATGTGATTTCCAGCGATTATGAAAAATGCACTCAATGACCCCTAGGTGACCTCCACGACCTTGACCCATATTTTGAACCTCTATCAAGATTCGACTCATTTGGTGTTAGTTCCAGGTCCATTTATCACACCATGCTGTAGATATGATCGTGACCCACTTTTAAAAATTTTGGCCATGCCCACTTTTTTACATCAAAATGCATGTGTGTACGTCAGGAATGCTTTAGGGGGGTCAAAAAATGTGATTTTCAGCAATTATGAAAAAATGAAATCAATGACCCCTAGGAGACCTCCGTGACCTTGACCCATATTTTGAATCTCCATCAAGTGTCGACTTATTTGGGATTGGTCCCAGGTCCATTCATCATACCACGTTTGAGATATGAGCGTGACCCTCTTTCAAAAATTTGGGCCACGTCCACTTTTTTAATGTAAAAAATGCATGTGTGTACGTCAGGAATGCTTTAGGGGGTCAAAAAAATGTGATTTCGAGCAATTATTAGAAATGCACTCAATAACCCCTAGGTGACCTCCGTGACGTTGACTCATTTTTTGAATCTCCCTCGAGTGTCGACTCATTTGGTGTTGGTCCCAAGTCCATACGTCTTACCACGCTTGAGATATGAGCATGACCCACTTTCATAAATTTGGGCCACATCCATTTTTTTAATGTAAAAAATGCATGTGTGTACCTCAGGAATGCTTTAGGGGGTCAAAAAATGTGATTTCCAGCAATTACGAGAAATGCACTCAATAACCCCTAGGTGACCTCCGTGACCTTGACCCATATTTTGAATCTCCGTCAAGTGTCGACTCATTTGGTGTTGGTCCCAGGTCCATACGTCATACCAAACATTTTGGCCACGCCCACTTTTTTACGTCAAAATGCATGTGTGTATGTCAGGAATGCTTCAGGGGGTCAAAAAATGTGATTTCCAGCAATTATGAAAAATGCACTCAATGACCCCTAGGTGACCTCCGTGACCTTGACCAATATTTTGAATCTCCGTCAAGAGTCGACTCGTTTGGTGTTGGTCCCAGGTCCATACGTCATACCACGCATGAGATATGAGTGTGATCCACTTTCAAAAATTTTGGCCACGCCCACTTTTTTTACGTCAAAATGCATGTGTACATCAGGAATGCTTTAGGGGGTCAAAATGTGATTTCCAGCAATTATGAAAAATGCACTCAATGACCCCTAGGTGACCTCCACGACCTTGACCCATATTTTGAACCTCTATCAAGTTTCGACTCATTTGGTGTTAGTTCCAGGTCCATTTATCACACCATGCTGTAGATATGACCGTGACCCACTTTTAAAAATTTTGGCCATGCCCACTTTTTTACATCAAAATGCATGTGTGTACGTCAGGAATGCTTTAGGGGGGTCAAAAAATGTGATTTTCAGCAATTATGAAAAAATGAAATCAATGACCCCTAGGAGACCTCTGTGACCTTGACCCATATTTTGAATCTCCATCAAGTGTCGACTTATTTGGGATTGGTCCCAGGTCCATTCATCATACCACGTTTGAGATATGAGCGTGACCCTCTTTCAAAAATTTGGGCCACGTCCCCTGTTTTAATGTAAAAAATGCATGTGTGTACGTCAGGAATGCTTTAGGGGGTCAAAAAATGTGATTTCCAGCAATTATTAGAAATGCACTCAATAATCCCTAGGTGACATCCGTGACCTTGACCCATATTTTGAATCTCCGTCAAGTGTCGACTCATTTGGTGTTGGTCCCAGGTCCATACGTCATACCAAACATTTTGGCCACGCCCACTTTTTTACGTCAAAATGCATGTGTGTACGTCAGGAATGCTTCAGGGGGTCAAAAAATGTGATTTCCAGCAATTATGAAAAATGCACTCAATGACCCCTAGGTGACCTCCGTGACCTTGACCCATATTTTGAATCTCCATCAAGTGTCGACTTATTTGGGATTGGTCCCAGGTCCATTCATCATACCACGTTTGAGATATGAGCGTGACCCTCTTTCAAAAATTTGGGCCACGTCCACTTTTTTAATGTAAAGAATGCATGTGTGTACGTCAGGAATGCTTTAGGGGGTCAAAAAATGTGATTTCCAGCAATTATTAGAAATGCACTCAATAACCCCTAGGTGACATCCGTGACGTTGACTCATTTTTTGAATCTCCCTCGAGTGTCGACTCGTTTGGTGTTGGTCCCAGGTCCATACGTCATTCCACGCATGAGATATGAGCGTGACCCACTTTCAAAAATTTTGGCCACGCCCACTTTTTTACGTCAAAATGCATGTGTACGTCAGGAATGCTTTAGGGGGTCAAAATGTGATTTCCAGCAATTCTGAAAAATGCACTCAATGACCCCTAGGTGACCTCCGTGACCTTGACCCATATTTTGAATCTCCATCAAGTGTCGACTCATTTGGTGTTGGTCCCAGGTCCATATGTCATACCACGCCTGAGATATGGGCGTGACCCACGTTCAAAACACCCCCACGGACACCACTAATGCCCCAGGAATCTGAAAAACATAGGTAGCCGAGAACTTATGAATGCCTATCAGTATGCCAAAAATCACCGAGATAGGGCAATTCGTTTTCGAGTAATCTTACGGGCAAAAAAGTGATGAGAAGACAGTAGACAGTAGAAGAAGAAGAAGAAGAAGAAGAAGAAGAAGAAGAAGAAGAAAAAGGAAAAAAAAAAAAGAAAAAGAAACTGTGCAAAAACAATAGTCTGTGTGTTTCACACAGACTAATCAACTTTTAGAAGCAATGTTTTTAGTATTATCGACTTTAACCCCGAACAAATTATTGTAAATTCATATTTTGAGTCTAGCTGTATGAATTTGCATAATTTCATGTTCATACAGTTGCCAGCGTTACGTCAGGACGTCGCAATTCAGACATAGGGTGAAATGAGCAGTTCACACATGCAGTCAATTGCGTGTATGTCCACCGTTTGCCTCTTGGATGGCAAGACATCGACGGCGCATGGACCTGATAAGCTCTGGATGCCACCCTGTGGTATTGCGTTCCACTCCTGCCTTAGAACATTACGTAAATCGCCTAACGTCTGAAGATCATGAAGTCGTACCCGACGGTCCAATTGATCCCAAAGATGCTCGGCAAGTCACGACAGATACTCACCACGTAACATCGGGCATTGTCTTGCTGGAATAACTGCAATCCGACGTTAGCGTTGAATAACGCGACAACAGCGTTAAGAATTTCGTCCCTATATCGCTGTCTATCCAGATTACCATCGATGAAGATCAGCTGCGTTCGATGGTGATTCCTGCCCAAACCATTACACTACCCCCGCCGAAACGGTCGCATTCCCGCACGCAAGCATCAGAAAACCGTTCTCCTCGTCGGCGATACACTCTTGCACTACCATCAGCGCGCCGTAGACAGGTTCATCACCAAAAAGAACTATGCTCCAACGCTGCTGAGTCAAGGGAACACGCTGACATACCCATTCCATTCTGACGGTACGATGACGTTGGGTAAGGATTGGTCCGTGGTATGGACGCCTACTGCGGATGCCGTGTTCGGCGAGTCTGTTGCGGGCAGTTTGTGCACTGATTCTATTGTTAGTTCTACCAGGAGTAATTGCTGCTGTCCTCGTCGCCGGAAGGAAGCGATTCCGCAAGTGAGACATCCTGATGTGCCGTTCTTGTGTAGGGGTAGTAACTCTTGGTCGACCTGAACGCGTTCGGTCGGCAGTAGATCCAGTGGTTCTATACCTTCCAATGAGACGGTAAATAGCGGTCACAGTAACTCCGAACTCAGCAGCGAGCTCATCTGGAGGTATCTCAGCCCCATGCATACCAATGCCACACAACCTCTGATTTTCAGTTAACCTTGGCATTTTTTAAAATGTCGGAAGACAAAAACTAGCGTGTTTTCTCAATAACCCAGGCTCTCTAGCACAACATAACACAGAGAAAATCGTCGGTCACCAATTGAATTAGACATTCTCGGGTAGCACGTGCTATTTTGAAATCCGTAGCAAAATTGTATACGGTTGGGTGGACAACAACATGTCATTAAACTCTTTGCACGACTTCTTGTCCACAAACATGCAACATTAGAACAATTATATTTCATCCTTTATGCTATTTTTCACATTTGTTTCTCTTATACTTTATTTTTTGACTCAGTGTATTATATATATAAATCTGATCGAAATAAGCTTCTGCATTGCATCGAATGCTGAATGTTGAATAATTACGAGGTCGTCACTGTTTGGGTTAAAACAGCTATGGGACATGTACCCCGTAGATAGGTAAAGTCTCCGCAGGACAAGCAATTACTCTGCAGCTCGCACCCATGGTGCAACTGTGTTATTGAGGCAAGGAAAGTGGATCGAATGTTGTCACGCTCCGATAAGCTATTTAGTTTGTGTGTCCAGGGAAAGTGAGGAGGACACAGAGAGTAATCACATCACAAGGACAACATTAATGCGGTGTTCACATTTTGCTGAGGCACAACTAGGACCTCACGCTTCAGTGCTCGAATTTACTATTTGATAGCAACGGCAATTGGAGTAAACCCACGTGAAATAAAGCCAGTATTCCGTGATGTCGTGTGCTTCTTTGTGAGGTACTTAGATAATATAATCGTAGCACAAAGATTATCGATTACAAAACAAAATAGGAGCAATAAATATACTGAGTCAAAAAAGAAAGTATAATAAACTTTGAGGAGCAGTTTTTTTTAGTATTATCGACTTAATCCCAAACAAATTATTATAAATTCATATTTTGAATCTAGCTGTATGAATTTGCATAATTTCATGTTCTTACTGTTGCCAGCGTCATGTCAGGACGTCGCAATTTAGACATGTCATAAAGGTGATTCTAAAGTCATGGCTGCCAAAATGGAAGCCAGAAACATAGAAAAATGTGAACATTTCATTGAACAATAACTTGAAAACGAAACAGCCTTGCCCTTGGATATCAGGGTTGGGGGGAATGGTCATGTCACATAGAACGTGATGGGACCCGCAAAATATGCATTTAACACATTTACGAGTCATTTGGAGACATTAGAAAATGTGTACTGCCAAAAAGTCGGAAATGGCGTGGTCAGGTTTTCAAAAAATAGCGAGACGCCTCACCTTCCAATGAACAACCAACGTGAGCTATCAGTAATGTACTGCAGCAGTTGAGTCTTAATTTTGAATAAAACACATCGAAGATAGGATTAAGCACGTTGTCAACCTGGGTCGTTTCAGTCTCAAAAGTGTCCGCCATGTTTACGGTGGGAAATTCAAAATTAACACTGAAGGTTGTGGGTAACATTGCGATGAAAGATCTCTCCAAATGTCCCGTAAATTCTCATGACAATGCCACTGCTGAAATTCTAATTGTCGATATATCTCAAGGGAAGCAGACTAATAGAGGCAAATTGCATTGATTGTCTGTTCTGTGTAAATATTCTTCCCTCACCTTCGATAATTTCGAATAATCTATGGGCCATCAGACTCATGTCTGCAAGAATGTTGATGGAAGTTGTTGTCACCGGAAAGTCACATGCGTTGGTCAGTCGCTTGTTCAAAGTGCGAAAAATAATATTTTTTCTTTCTATCCACTCCACTAGGCCTCCTAATCACAAATTAAAATATGACAGAAGTGTAAACATGCAATTTTTCTCTAGGAAATTATTTTATCAGGCGTTGCATAAAAATTCTCAACGAAAGTGAAGTATGGCAACAAACACAAGGCACAATCGAGCTTCAAATTTTTGAGTGCTTGGCCTTATCGAAATATTGGCTAATAAATCTGCATTTTCACCAAAAAATCTCTGCACAAAGTTACAAATAGGGCCTCTAAATAATCAAAAATCCAGAAAACGGAATTAAAAACAGTAATCAGATAACCAAAATACCAAGAAGATTATATACGAATTCATTGTCAATGGCTCGGCCACTCTGAATAGCGCAAGAGTCTAAGAGATCCACACACACACACACAAAAATAAATTTACGTAATCTTCACAATACATTATACATTCCATAAATCAGGCAAAGTATGTCCATCCATCTGTCCGTTGGTTTACTTTTTGCATTACACTCTTACTTGCCTCATAATAGTGATGGCTGAAAAACGGTAAGGTCTTGCACATTGGATAAAAGTTATTGAAAATTAATAATAGTGATGGTATTTTCACCTTTGGGCTCTTTTAAATAATAGTGGTGACTGAATTTTTTCTTCAAATTTTCATGTATAATAGTAATTCAGCACTATTATTCAACAGGTCAAGGTATTCTAAAATTCTTACTAGTAACACAGGATGGATGGATTCACAGTACAGTATTAGGAAAAGGGTTAAAAGAAGTAAATTCTAGCAAACTTTCTTCATATATTCCTATGTGTTCGTTTAACCTGATGGCCATGGGTAAAACACAGCTTTTTAAATGTATTAACTTGACTGGATATGAACAGCACTGTATCAAACCTACATGTACAGTTCAGGGTTTGATCCAGGTAAATTGGGAAAGGGGCCTTTTTCATGATCTTGGGGAAATTATTCATTTAGCCATCTAGATATAAACCCAGCTGGAAGCTTTTTTCCAGACAGAATACAGGTTAAAATGGGTATCAGTTTATTGGAATCAATTGTCAGAAAAACACTGGTTTTGTAACCTGATAATGCTGTATAAGCTAAGGAGTAATAATGTTTGGTGCCAGATATTAGGAATTTTATTGCAAGTACCCCATTGGGAATGAGGCCTCAGGTTGGCCACAAAATGTGGCCACACGAAGCTCTGATGTAGTGGGCATATCAAAGCAGCACCATTCCCCAACATATAATTGAAAGGTTTTCTTCTTTTTTTCTGTACCTCAACCGACACCTCATGTGAACAAGCTTTGGTTGGAATAGTAAGTATTGCTTATGAGAGGCAAACGATTGACACTTTCAATAATGCAGAGGAAAGGTGGCACTTCTGTGATGTTTTCTCGTATCACAGAATATATACACTTTCTGCTTTAAAAACAGAGCTCATAACCTCCCATTGGAATGGCTCCAGTAAGCTCATCGGTTACCGTTGAAGATCATAATCACTTGCAATGTTTGTGTTGCAAAATTTGTACAAATAATGAAATCTGAATGGTCATTTATTTGTGCAACAATAGTGATTTGATCAGTGTGTTAGATAAATACTTGAAAGAAAGTTGTCATAAATATTGTCTTCCAGTTATATTAAATACAAGTACATAGTGATAAAGAGGTATGAGATTGTCATTTCATGGGACTCTTCGACATCTTGAATGGGTATTTTGAGGAAACAAAATGTTTTCATGAAAACATAATGTCAAGCAAAATGGTTGAGAAGAATGCATAACTGTATCATACCACTGGGGGGTGTGGGTGATACTAGTCTGCAGGTCACAGACTGAATCAGAATAATATAGTCTGTCAACACTAGAGCCTAAAACCTGAACTCACTGTTTACAATATTTACTGCACAGGTTTCACAGTGTACATACTAGTAAGAGGGCAAAAGAATCAAGAGAAAACCTTTATGGCAAAAATACTGAATACAGGTGGACATTGAAGGTGGCATGGGAATGCTGCATGATTCCAGTCCAATCTGGAAATGTGCCACTGTGAAAGGGGTCTCTATTGTGGATGGGATGTGAACCAGCATCAAATGCTGAGTTGGTCTATTACTGTTGCAGGAAATATTAATGTGTACCTTTTTTCCCTGTACAAATTTTTCGGGGGACTATTAAATTAGCCGGTGTCCATCCGTTCGTGTATCCGTCCCACTGTGGTTTCCCTATGATATAATTGACCAAATCACATGAAATTTGAGTTCAGGTCCAGTTCGAATCGTGCAATCCGACAATTTTTGCCAAAGTTATGCCCCTTTTTGAACTTTATTTTTTTCAGTTTCCAACCAATAACTTGAGCTGTAATTGACAGAATCAAATAAAATTTGTTGTGTAGGTGTATCAACATAAATGCAGGTCAAGTCAAATCAGGGTTTGATCCGACAATTTTTGCCAGAGTTATGTCCCTTTTTCAATTTTGCAAAATTCATTTTTTTTTAGTGGGAGAGCGGGGTGGGGGAGTGGGCACGCAGTCTTTTATTTTCTATTATTGGGATTTCAAGATACACTTTCAACAGGGTCATCTCATGTCAAGACAGTTTTACTTGTGGAAGAGGGCAGAGCAGATATATCACTTGTGTGGCTAATCTTTGCAGGGGAGATAAACAAGATCACTGATCAGTGTGGTGTGCCATACTTTTGAACTGCAAATTGTTCCTTGTGAAAAAATGGCTGGACCAGTGCATGCAGTGGTCCTTCAAAAATTTAAATTAACATACAATTGGATTTATTTTTTTAAAAATAATGACTCAACTATTGTTCTCTAGTGCATATAGAAAACATATCCTTCAACGTGAGATTCCTATTTTAAGTTTTGGTGGCAGGAAGTTGACCGTGAGCTAGGGATTTTCAAAAGCATTGTTTTGGTGAGTAAATTCTTTTTTTTTCAATTTTTATCACATTTTTGTAATCTGTTATGTAGGAAGCAACCATTCATGTATTAAATAACCATTACTGTGGAAAAGTAATGAAAAAAACATCATGTTTTCCACCTGTCCACTCAAACTACAATCTTCAGTTTAGAGTCACCTTAAACTCTTTGCACGACTTCTTGTCCACAAACAAGAAACATTAGAATTATTATATTTCATCCTTTATGCTATTTTTTCACATTTATTTCCATTATAATTTCTTTTTTGATTCAGGATATAAAACACTGGGATATCCCGACTTGCCAGCTTCTATTTCTGGGATTAATAATAATAGTTTGGTGGCACTTGCCATGGAGAAACTCACGTAAGTGTCAAAGGTAATACGTGTATTGTTCAGGGAATGTGTATTACACTCATTTTTAGTTTCTAAATTGTGAGTAGCTGAGGACAGGTATAAGCATCATAGAATGAGTCCTGAAGAACTTGAGGGGAGTGTAGATACACAAAACTTTTCGAAGAGCATTTTGCTGCCTACTCAATATTTAAGTGGGGTGAGTGTTCAGAAATCGTACAATCCGAGTATTCCCGCCAATCGGACCGGAAAACGCTTCATCCTCCCATTTTCTTTCAGTTTTACAAGAATGTTATCATCTTCTTTTTTTTTTTTTGGGGGGGGGGGGGGGGGGGGATAAATGTCTTGGTGTCATATATTCGGTGATTATATGTCAATCGGGTTGGAAATTAGCTTCACCCTACCATTTTCCTTCAGTTTTACAAGATAGTTACCATCTTGAAGGGGGGTGGGGAGGGGGGAGGGGGTAATATATTTCAATTCATAAGACTTAAGAGCCCTGGCATAGTCAGCACTAAACTAGTTGTGTGTTGGTGATGAATATGCTGTTTGGGTTAACAGTTAGTGACCACCACCACCCCCCCCCCCCCCCCCCCACACACACACACACACCGGTTGCAATTGATATTTAACTACCCTGTGGATACAACTTCTGAAATAGCCAGAGCCGCGAGGAAACCTGTTCATAGTATTAGAATCAGTTGCTTGCTACTATGGCTAGTAGGTTGCTTTACTTCCTACCGAACAGCACACTCACACTCCTCTTAGTATTCGTCCTGTCTGACGACGACAGCAACAGAACTCTCGGTTATTACAGACCGAGATCCCTGGTGCAGTCGGCGCCAGACAAGATACAAGTGACGTGATGTGAATGATAAGCATACTGTTTGGGGAATGATATATTTACAGGTTCGTTGTGCGCAATAACGATTTTATGGATAAAAATCTTGGTACAAGCCGGCACCCCGAGAGAACCTGGAGAGAATGGCAGGGAGGAGCAAGTTAGTTATTTACTGGCTATGGCTCCATTATATAAATGCTCTGGAGGCGTTATTAAGGGGATATCCAACGTCAATTTGGTCACATTTCAGGTACTTTTCTTCAAAGGCCAGAGAAGGTCAAAAAGGAATAACCCCAATAAATTATATATCAATTTGTTTGGAATGAAACATAGAGTTTGTGGAAACTAATATTTGCCATGGAACCGTTACCATGTGGCAGAAAGCACTGCCTGAAAGTCTGCTATGGCATAAGTAAGAGATCAGATTTTATAAAATAAAATACCTTAATTTGTTGAATAGTTTAAATTCTGCAGTTTTTCAAGAACAGACTCGGAGAAATCTTTTTATCATTCTTGCAAGGAACGGACCACGAGACCAATTGTATGTTAGGATTCCTACATTTCAAAAGGGCGGCCATTTTTCGTGTGTTTGTTTACCTTTTATGAAGTTCACCAAGGGTCAAATCCACACAGTTCAGAAGAATACGTATGGATCATGAGAGAGTGCATCAATGAAAATTCAAGAATCTCCAATGTGGCTTTTGTGAGTCTGCTGTGACCATACCCTCCACAATTCTGTGCCATTTTGCATGAGATCTGTATCAAATTGGTAAAATACGATGAGATTGATACACCAAAAAAGGGTAAACTGTCAAACTTCCTCATTTAGTATTATATGTGTCCATTTCTGGGGTTGCATGAGCAATAACAGCTGCCAAGAGTGTCATTTGAATGTTCAAGTGTGACCAAAACAACCAAAAATGACCTGCCCTGCGTGCAGAATACTTTCACCAATCGGCTACACTTAATTAGAAATCCTGGCTTCAAATTCATTTATGTACATGATTTGGTATGCTTCATTTGTTTTGGAACTATCGGCCTTCCGTAGTTGCTGTTTGGGAAGGCTTGACTGTTGTTTTCTCGTGAGATTTAAGAACATTAATAACTGATCTGCTTGCCAATACTAATTTTATAGGCGGGGGGTTACCGGCCTGAACAATATCGGAATTGTCTTGGTTATTAAATTCATTTATCTAAACACTAACACATTGTGGTCTTATTTTGGTAATTCGTGTGAATTTTTATCCGCCTAGCGGATTTTTTTCTTTTTCTATCCATAGAGTGTCAACACACTTAGATTTTCGCTACCTTCCATTGCTAACAGCGCTCACGTTGATCCGTCTTATACACAATGCGGTTGTGCGAGGGAGATGTCTAAATTTACGATGGTACGACATTTCGCTATATTTGGTGAACAGGAAGAAGCCTTTCTGATAATTCTCCTTGACTTTGGTCTTTTTTTTTTCATAGCAGACTTCATCAAGCCTGCTTTAAGTCACTAATATAGTTCGGGGACAGTAAAATTGTTTTTTCGTAAATATACAATTGTGAGGACTGTAATGTATGTTGATGTGAATATATTTTTGTTTTCAAATATAATTTTCCACTTTTATGTTTTGATCATCGTCACCAACCAAATAATAGTAGTTCGAATCCGTGCCGTATTAATCCCTTGCTAACACTTGCGTCACATTGTACAGTTTCTGATCTCAAAGGCGCTACTACGGACTGTATCTCGCAATTATCACATTGTCAGTTGAATATTTTCCTATGAATGTGTCTAGAATTTACATTAAATCGCCTGCCAGATTCAAAAACAGCAGTAAAATGTTTGAAGATTTCAGATCGTGGGAAATCAAATCATTTCCCAACTTTGCCCAAAACGCACGTGATCATAACAAACGTGTCGCCCGAACAGAATCAAGCGTTTGGGGTCATCCATTTTCCCCTGAGCGTTCTCATCACGTTGGTGAGGAAAGGATAAATATGCTTTCTCCGAGTATAGAGTGTGGAGTCTTTTATTTACAACTCAGACATTCGAATTACTGATCTATTCCTTGTTAATCCTGACGGTTACTTATGCGGCTGGCAATTTCTTTGTCATCAAAAGCAAAAAAAAAAAAAATTTTGAATTTCAAAAAGTGGATCAATCGGGTTTTGTATACTTTTGTCATTATTTTGGTATATAATATGTCGTTATTCACCGCTTTAATTCGTAGTTAGGGCATTGTGAAAAATGCCCAAAGTTACTTTGGACGACCCCTTAAGCATAGGTCCTGTTAGGTGCCGATTGCTACACAAGTTTCAATTTACATAAATTGGAGCAATTACAGTTGGCACCAGACAAGGACCAACTCATGTTGTTGGTGTGTACATCATAGTTTTTGACAGCCCGGCAATCCATTACTTGACATTATTCAATTGCTTTTGGTTAAAATAGTAGAACGGGCTGCACCGTTATAGAACGTTGAGGAGGGGTGGGGGTAGTAAATATCTTGTAGGGGGGGGGGGGGTAAATATACAAACTAGTTTTATAAGTCTCAACGAAAAGGCACACGCAATATCTGGCAATGGAAAAAAAATATGAAAAAACTGTTACATGTTCCCAACCCCCGACAGCAAGACTCACGTGTTAGTCTTAGTATCGTGTGTGTAATTTTGAGTCCAATACCTTTTTTTCTTATTTGATTTAATTTAGTGGTAAAATC
>CM062297.1:603344365-603435267 GCA_031216915.1 Pictodentalium vernedei
AAATCTTCTTCTCCAGATCCAGCAGGCAGAATCTTTTGATATTTGGTATGCAACATTGTAGGGGTGGATCTGATTCAAGTTTGTTCAAATCGGCCCCCTGGGTTCATATTTGGGCTCAGTATAGGAGCCCGATTTCGAACTTAGTGCATTTCAGGCAAATTTCTTAAAAAATCTTCTTCTCCCAGATCCAGCAGGCAGAATCTTTTGATATTTGGTATGCAACATTGTGGGGTGGATCTGATTCAAGTTTGTTCAAATCGGCCCCCTGGGTTTATATTTGGGTTCAGTATAGGAGCCCAAATTTGAACTTACTGCATTTCAGGCAAATTTCTTTGAAAATCTTCTTCTCCAGATCCAGCAGGCAGAATCTTTTGATATTTGGTATGCAACATTGTAGGGTAGATCTGATTCAAGTTTGTTCAAATCGGCTCCCTAGATTCATATTTGGGCTCACGTATAGGAGTTCGAATTCGAATTTAGTGCATTTCAGGCAAATTTCTTCAAAAATCTTCTTCTCCAGATCCAGCAGGCAGAATCTTTTGATATTTGGTATGCAATGTTGCGGGGTAGATCTGATTCAAGTTTGTTCAAATCGGCCCCCTGGATACATATTTGGGCTTACTATAGAAGCCCGAATTCGAACTTAGTGCATTTCAGGCAAATTTCTTAAAAAATCTTCTTCTCCAGATCCAGCAGGCAGAATCTTTTGATATTTGGGTATGCAACATTGTAGGGTGGATCTGATTCAAGTTTGTTCAAATCGGCCCCCCTGGGTTCATATTTGGGCTCAGTATAGGAGCCCGATTTCGAACTTAGTGTATTTAGGCAAATTTCTTAAAAAATCTTCTTCTCCAGATCCAGAAGGCAGAATCTTTTGATATTTGGTATGCAACATTGTGGGGTGGATCTGATTCAAGTTTGTTCAAATCGGCCTTCCTAGATTCATATTTGGGCTCACTATAGAAGCTCGAATTTGAACTTAGTGCATTTCATGCAAATTTCTTAAAAAATCTTCTTCTCCAGATCCAGCAGCGCAGAATCTTTTCATATTTGGTAAGCAACATTGTGGGGTGGATCTGATTCAAGTTTGTTCAAATCGGCCGCCCCCCTGGGTTTATATTTGGGCTCAGTATAGGAGCCCAAATTTGAACTTAGTGCATTTCAAGCAAATTTATTAAAAAATCTTCTTCTCCAGATCCAGCAGGCAGAATCTTTTGATATTTGGTATGCAACATTGTGGGGTGGATCTGATTCAAGTTTGTTCAAATCGGCTTCCTAGATTCATATTTGGGCTCACTATAGAAGCTCGAATTCGAACTTAGTGCATTTCAGGCAAATTTCTTAAAAAATCATCTTCTCCAGATCCAGCAGGCAGAATCTTTTGATATTTGGTATGCAACATTGCGGGGTGGATCTGATTCAAGTTTGTTCAAATCAGCCCCCTGGATTCATATTTGGGGCTCACTATAGAAGCTCGAATTCAAACTTAGTGCATTTCGGGCAAATTTCTTCAAAAATCTTCCTCTCCAGATCCAGCAGGCAGAATCTTTTGATATTTGGTATGCAACATTGCGGGGGTGGATCTGGATTCAAGTTTGTTCAATCGGCCCCCTGGATTCATATTTGGGCTTAATATAGAAGCCCGAATTCGCACTTAGTGCATTTCAGGCAAATTTCTTCAAAAATCTTCTTCTCCAGATCCAGCAGGCAGAATCTTTTGATATTTGGTATGCAACATTGCGGGGTGGACCTGATTCAGGTTTGTTCAAATCGGCCCCCCTGGATTCATATTTGGGCTTAATATAGAAGCCCGAATTCGCACTTAGTGGCATTTCGGGCAAATTTATTAAAAAATCTTCTTCTCCAGATCCAGCAGGCAGATCTTTTGATATTTGGTATGCAACATTGTGGGGTGGATCTGATTCAAGTTTGTTCAAAATCGGCTTCCTAGTTTCATATTTGGGCTCACTATAGAAGCTCGAATTCGAACTTAGTGCATTTCAGGCAAATTTCTTAAAAAATCTTCTTCTCCAGATCCAGCTTCAGAATCTTTTCATATTTGGTAAGCAACATTGTGGGGTGGATCTGATTCAAGTTTGTTCAAATCGGCCCCCCTGGGTTTATATTTGGGCTCCGTATAGGAGCCCAAATTTTAACTTAGTGCGTTTCAGGCATATTTTCTTAAAAAATCTTCTTCTCCAGATCCAGCAGGCAGAATCTTTTGATATTTGGTATGCAACATTGTAGGGGTGGATCTGATTGTGATCATGAACGTATTTATTTGTAAAGTTGATAGAATCTTAGACAAAATTTGCAGAAAAGATCTACTATAGAAGGGGTGGTATCCAGGGTGAACCGTTTACCCAAATCTAGCAGTACTAATGCATTATTCACACAAATCTTCGTTCAAATTTTATGACCCCTCATTGGAACACACGCATTCAGCTCATTCCAACAAAGGTCATATGCCATGTTTTCGAGACAAAGGAATAAAAATTTTTAGTTATTCATGAAATTTTTAGGCAACTGTTGTCTGTTATTCACATTGCTTCATGAAATTTCAGTACTTTTAGAGTTACCTCAGTAATCAAGGGTTAATTCCCCTTAATTAAATGTCGCCTCTAAAAACAACCACTTTGCATATCTTACCTTTTTACCAGCATAACTGCCAAAACTTGTCAGCATTCTTCGCAAAAATCGCTATTCAAATTTTAATTTTTGTCTCTTAAACATACATGTACTTATCGCTTGTAAATACCCCATTGGAATGAGCTTTTTGAACTCATTCCAATGAGAGGTCGCCACACCATGCTTTTTGAGTCAAAAAAGCAATTTTTTTAGTTATTCCAGAATTTCGTACGTAAAACACAGCTTTATGACTTCACATTAAAATGAGCTCTCTAAGCTTGTTCCAATCAACATTCACGCACTATGTCTTTCACACAAAAAATAAAATTTTCCATTTATTCAGGAATTTTGTTTGCAAGAACACTCTTACCCCCCCCCCCCCCCCCCCCCCCCACAAACACACACACACAAACACACACACACACACACAAACACAGACACACACATCTAAAAGTTCGTCAGCAAAAAAACAGTTACTTCAATTTTTAAATGCATTATAGGAACAACTTGCCTAATCAAATTTAAATACTTTTGCATCATTCTGTATCTAGAACAAACCATTTACCATATCTTTACGCAAAATTCTCCAGCATCATTCACAAAAAAACACCATTATTTATATATTCACATTTCTGTCTCAAAAATATACCTGATCTTCCCATACCCCTATTGGAATAAGCTGTTTGAGCTTGTTCCAATGATGATAAAAAAAATAAAATTTGTGAAAATTTTTGTTTTCTTGCATGCAAATATATACATGTAGCACATGGAAGATATCCACAGTTGGGGAGAGATGTCCAAGGCTATCTCTTCACATTCCTTGTTTGTGCTTCATGCTAAACCAGTTTGTCTGCAGAGATAAATTTGCTTTATTAAAAATCATTGGAGATTGGCCACACACCAATGATTTTAAATAAAACTAATTTTAGGTAACAAATGTTGAACTTCAATCTATCACTCAACCAGTTAATGTTGATGAGGCATGACATGGTGAAGGTGACCTAAAATACTTCTTAGAGTCACTTTGTCAGGTGAGCGATTAAGGCCACGTGGGGCCTCTTGTTAATTTTAAAAATAGGATATAATTTTCAAAGGAATTGACATGTTAAATGGCTATGACTTAGCAAGTGCGTTGATTTAAGGCCAGTGCCTTTGCAAAATTGGAACCAACTATCCATTTGAATACTCACTCATCTCCGAAGTGTTTTGTCAGTATAATGCCCACAATCCACAGGTACATGTTCACATGCTTGTTTGAGCAGAGGTTTGTAACGTTGTTTGTAAAAAAGAGTTCGTTTAAATTTTATTCTTCCCCACTCTTTCCCACTATCTAGTCAGTGGACATTTCCAGTATTTTAACAGTTGATTTATGATGTGAGCAAATTGACAGTTATCCACCCTCCACATACCGTGCCAATTTAACCCTTTTAGCTCACCTGACTGCAAGTGAGTGTGAGCTATTGCAATCACTTGGC
The DNA here is from genome assembly GCA_031216915.1 of Pictodentalium vernedei. Classification (NCBI taxonomy): domain Eukaryota; kingdom Metazoa; phylum Mollusca; class Scaphopoda; order Dentaliida; family Dentaliidae; genus Pictodentalium; species Pictodentalium vernedei. The sequence goes on from CM062297.1 coordinate 603,348,469, forward strand.
ATCCGCCGTCTGTCGTCCGTTAACTTTTTTTCTTCTTCACAACCATTAAGCCCAATTCAAACATACATTGCACGGACCATCTATGGAGTATACCCTTTCTAAGTTTGTTCAAATTGAGTCCCTGGGTCAATATTTGGGCTCCCCATGGGAGTCCAAATTTTAACTTAGTGCAATATGGGGAATAATCCTTAAAAATCGTCTTCTTCAGATCCACTAGTCAGATTCTTTTGATATTTGGTATACAACATCTCTGTGGGGGTTAGATTCAAGTTTGTTCAATTCAAGTCCCTGGGTTAATATTTAGGTTCCCTATGGGAGCCCGAATTGTAACATAGTACCATATGAGGGAATTTCTTTTAAAATCTTCTTTTCCACATCAACCAGTCAGAATGGGGAGCGAGGTGGCTCGAGTGGTAGACTATTGGACTTCTATGCTGGAGGTCCCGAATTTGATCCCCATCTGGGACGACCTATGTTGTGTCCATGGGCGAGGGCACTTTATCCCTGTTGCCTACATGGGGTCACGATGACGCTGTGTATTGAGGTGTATTGCCCGTTGATGGTGCACATGTCTTCAACCGCTGTAACCCTACTTGAGCAGAGCTTGAACAGAGTTAGAATGTTGTCAAGCTGACAGTTACTCATCGATGCTCAGTGGTTCTTTCTGGGTACTTCCTCCATCCGTAAAACTGTCACAGTCACGATTAGCCATTGTGCGTAAGTATTTGACCTTTAAACACCAATAAATAAATACCAGTCAGAATATTTTCATATTTGGTATACAACATCTCTAGGGGAGGTTATACTACATCTCTAGGAGAGGTTAGATTCAAGTTTGTTCAAATCGGACCCTTGGGTTAATATTTGGGCTCCTTATTGGGATCCATCGTTTAACTCGGTGTAAGGTGAGAAAATTTCTTGAAAAATCTTCTTCGGATCCACCAGTTAGAATCTTTTCATATTTGGTGTGTGACATCTCTAGGGGTGTCAGATTCAAGTTTGTTCAAATCAAGTCCCTGGGTTAATATTTGGGCTCTGTATGCTGGTCACTTACTGATCTGATACACTCATCTTTTTTGACAACTTGAGCCAGTGAGCATTTTAGGCTCACTTGAGGCTTGGGTTTTGTAATCCTACAATTTATTCCCATTCGCACTGTACTGTACTGTATATGTACCTCCTCACATGAAAGAAAGAATCTGACATGCGTATCCAACATCAGTACTTTTTTCTTTCTTTTTTTTTGGGGGGGGGTGTGGTGTGTGTGTGGGGGGGGGGGGGTTGACATGTTGTTTTTCTCTTTGCTGACACCAAAACCAGTGCTGGTGGGAGGGTGGGTGGGGGGGGGGGGGTACTCATGTGTTCCAAATAATGATAGGGTGCTGAATAGTAGGGGTGGACATATTTGCCAAAATATATAATAGCAGGGTGTGGAAACTTCAGTTAGATGGATGAATCCATTGAATCAGTTGCGAGGCATAACTATTAAAAAAATAATTTTTGCACACTGCTGTCTGGCAGTGTGAAAGAATACTGTCCCAAATACGGTTCATAGGGGATGGAAGAATTCTGAAAAAATAATAGTATGGGTATGATTATTTGCAACACTAGAGTATTAAAAGAAAGACAACAGGATTGCATATTTGAAACTCTATTTATTTTTGAAACTTTTATTCAGATTGAGTACATATACAAGAAACTGCATGTATATTTGTACACTGTTTCACTTTTCATAATGTATACACATATACATGTACAAGAATACAAGAATGAATCAACCAATCAATGAAATAAAATAATGAAACAATACATTTTGATAATACATAATGAAAAATATATTTTTAATTATATATCTAGTACATGTACTCAAAATAACATGAAAAGGTAAAAATAAAATAAAGTAAAATAGTTCTGTTTGTATTTTCAACCCATTTCCAGCACATGTACATTCACATGTACATGAATAAATAGCTTTCAGTTGCCTTTCTATCTGCAAAAAATGTCAGACCTCTTTTGAGAGAACACCTCTTTTAAAAGACCATTTTTGTCAAAAATTGTGCATTATTAATCCACCAGCTTTTGCAAAAGTGCAGAAGTCGTTGCAGAAGTGATATGAACTAATGAACTTGATATGTTTCTGTGGCAACTACTCTACACAATTTGGTTGATTCTCTCTGTTTTTAAGCCCGACTAGTGGATGTAGTTTGTCATGGACATCCTGGAGTACAGGTTAAACATGCAATATTATGATATTTATTGAGAACTTGAAAGTCTGAAAGAAACAAAACAATATTCCTGGGTTCTTAGGCCGTTTTGAAATTCTTGAAAAAGTATGGAAATTTGTGTCAGTCTGGAAAAGGTCTTGGAGGAAAAAGAACATCATTAAAATTCTCAGTAATTTCAGTCTGTCTGCATAAACAAGCAGCTTCACTGTACCACATAAGAAAAACCTTGATTCAGTTTCCTCACTATCAATTCAGAGCCAGGTAAAATGGAGGTTTCATATACCAATATCGCAAAAACAATATTGAAATATTTTAAAAGACTCTCGATATTGGAATTGGTATGTATATTGAAACCAAATATTTAAAAAAAAATGGTATATTGCTCAGGGCAAGTGTCACATGTTGTCGTGTGCCCACAGTTTGTACACTCCATTTGTATCCTAATGTCTGCTCAGTATTCTCCTTTGCATCTTTTCCTTATCAACCCCATTGTTTCTAGTCATTTTGGGCAAATTCAATTTGTTTAAACTCAAAATTATGATTATTTAAGCTAAAAACAGTCGCCCAAGAACAACAATTTTTAAGCACCCAGATATCATTCTTCCTATCATACTTAAGCTACCTTATCTTTTATAATGTCAAAATGTAGGTTTTGTTAAGATTGGTATGTGAAACCGATTTTTAGCTCACCTGACTTTCAGTCCGGAGAGCTGCAGTGATCACTCACCGTCCGTCGTTGTCCGTGAACATGGTGTTTGCATCTTCTCCTCCCAAACCACTGAACCAATTTAATTGATATTTGAGATAATAGTTTGTTATGACATCGCAATTTGATTTTGTTCAAATCAAGTTGCCTCGCCCCTTGGTTTTGGTGTGCAGCTTCCTTTTGATGTGTAGACTCAGATTTGTTCAAAAGAAGTTTGTGGGGCTATATTTGCCATCGTTATGGGAGGAGCAAGAATTTGTGCCCCTCCCAAAATTTCTATTTTCCAAATCGAGAGGCAGATTTGAACCAAATTTGATATGAGGGCTTATTGGGCCATAAGTACTTAATTTATGCCCATTTTTTTTTTCCTGTTGCCCCATGGGAACCGCAGGAGCTAAAAATAGAAATAAATTAAAACGCCCATATCTCCAAACCTACCCGTCACTGAGAATTCTTATTTGGTGTGAAGCTTCCTTAGGACCAACAGAATGGAATGGTAAAAAAAAATTGCTATCGGTATTATCATGGGGTATTTTTCTGGGACTTTGAAAAAGTGCTGAGTCAGCATTTTTTAACATTGTGGGTAATGGTGAAAACATTTAAGACTACTTTTCTCCCAAACCACTGCTCCAAAAGCTTTCAAATTTCATGTATATCATCTTTGGAAGATTGTTTCACATGGTTATTGAAATCAATTCCCTGGGTCCATATTTGTGCTCTCTATGGGAGCCCAAATGTTTAAATTAGTGCAGTATGAGGAATATTCTTTAAAAATCTTCTTCAGATCTACCAATAAGAATCTTTTGATATTTGCTATGCAGCATCTTTAGGGGAGTGAGATTCAAGTTTGTTCAAGCCAAGTCCCTGGGTTCATATTTAGGCTGAAAATTTGGGGCCCCGGCCCAGACTTAGAAATTTTGGACCAAAATCTGGAAATTAGTTTTTTTGTTTTTTTATGCGTTTTGGCCAATTTTAAGACAAAAAAATTTTTTTTTTTTTTCACTGAACATTTGGGGATCAGGTGGGACTTGCAAAATTTTGGACCAAAATCCGGAAATAAGTTTTTTTGTTTTTATGCATTTTGGTCAATTTTATGACAAAAAAAATGTTTTTTCACACTGAAAATTTGGGGTCCAGGTGGGACTTAGAAAATTTTGGACCAAAATCCGGAAATTAGTTTTTTTGTTTTTTATGCGTTTTGGTCAATTTTAAGACAAAAAGTTTTGTTTTTTCTTTACACTGAAAATTTGGGTCCAGGTGGGACTGAATATTTTGGACCAAAATCTGGAAATTAGTTTTTTGGTTTTTTATGCGTTTCGGTCAATTTTAAGACATCTTTTTTTTTTTTACACTGAAAATTTGGCGTCCAGGTGGGACTGAAAATTTTGGACCAAAATCCGGAAATTAGTTTTTTGATTTTATATGCGTTTTGGTCAATTTTAAGGAAAAAAAAAATTTTAGGCTGAAAATATTTTGTTTGGGACTTCGAAAATTTCCGAACAAAAATAAAAAAATATCTGTTTTTTATGCGTTTATCTCAATTTTGGGACGTAAAAGTGCAGGAACTGAAAATAGAAGGAAAATCCTGTGTATTGTGTGGGCACAATCGCTTCATTTAGTTGGTATATGCTTTTCTTAGGAGGGGCGTATGCAGCTTATTCAAGTCAAGTCCCTGGTTTGATATTTAGACTACCATGTCAGGTCAGCGCCCTCAGGCCCCTGGGGCTTCTTGTTTCATATCTAATCGCCAATGCATAAAAAACCCATTTTTTTTTGGTTCACACACACACCGCCGCATGCCCAGAAAAGCTGTGTGTCAAATGGTTTTTAACACTTTAGAAATGAAAAAAATTGTTACCTGTGGCACTTAACAATTTCAGACTTGAAACATTCACCCTTTTTTCAAAGTATTATTGTACAATAATCATTGCCAGCATAAAAAATGAACAATTTGTATCATATTGAAAGTTAATCACTTTTTTAACAACTGGTTAGAGTTGTTTCTGTTTTGTTTTTCACGCATTCAAAAGCATTTACAACAAATGTATGTATGGTTTTCAACTTCAGTAAAACTGCGCCAGGTAATGAAAACCCACTAACAATTTTTTGGGTGCCCAAAAGATTTGAAATAAATTAACTCTGAAATAAGCATCAGGAATTGCCTTTATAACCCGATTGCTGTATGTAGACATTGAGATGTGTTGTACACACACCACATATCTTAAAAGAATGCATCTTTTTGGACATTATGTATTTGAGTGACATTATGGTGTGAACAAAATGCTTTGGCACAAAATAGTGTTAAACCAAGAATGGTAACAGATTGCCAAAGGTTATATTTGTCCCCCACAAAAAAAAATTTCTGGGGGACTATTAAAATAGCCGGTGTCCATCCCACTTTGGTTTCCTGATGATAACTTTAGTTATAGTTGACCAAATCCAATGAAATTTGGTATAGGTGTATCAACATAAAATACAGGTCAAGTTTCCAATCGGGAATTGTCTGACAATTTTTGCCAGAGTTATGCCCCTTTTTTTACTTTGAAAACTCTGTTTTTTTAGTTTCCAACCAATAACATAAGCTGTAATTGATCAAATCAAATCAAATTTGTTGTGTGAGTGTATCAACATAAAATACAGATCAAGTTCAAATAAGGGTTTGGCCTTACATTTTTGCCAGAGTTATGTCCCCTTTTCAACTTCGAAAAATTTAAAAAAAATTTTCGGGGGACATGTGGCCGAGCGACCTTTTATTTTTAGCTCACCTGAGCGAAGCTCAGCAGGAGCTTTACTGATCGTGATCCGTCCGTCGTCCGTCCGGCGTTAACTTTACATTATCGACTTCTCCTAAACCACTAGCCCAATTTTATTCAAATGTTGGCTAAATGTTTATTACCTAATGCCAATTCAGATTTGTTCAAATGAAGTTGCCCCTCCTCCTGGGTGGTGCCACGCCCCCAAGGGGCACCAAAATCTTTGTAAATCTTCTTCTCATGAACCAGCAGTAGCAGAGACTTGATATATGGTATGCACCTTCCTTTTGAGGTGTAGACTCAGATTTGTTCAAGAGAAGTTTGAGGGATAATATTTGGCATTGTTATGGGAGGGGCAAAAATTTTGGCCCCGCCCCTAATTTCTATTTTCTGAACCGAGAAGCCGATTTCAACCAAATTTTATGTGAGGGCTTATTGGGTCATGAGTACTTGATTTATGCAAGAAAAAAATTTCCTGCAGCCCCGTGGGAACCGCAGGAGCTAAAAATAGAAAAAATTTAAAACGCCCATATCTCCAAAACTGCACGGCACCGAGAATTTTTATTTGGTGTGCAGCTTCCTTAGGACCAACAGAAAGGATTGGTAAAAAAAAATTGCCATCGGTTTTATCATAGGGCACATTTTCGGGACTTTGAAAAAGTGCTGAGTCAGCACTTTTTAACACTGTAGGCAATGGGAAAAACATTAAAAAATCTTCTTCTCCAGATCCAGCAGGCAGAATCTTTTGATATTTGGTATGCAACATTGTAGGGTGGATCTGATTCAAGTTTGTTCAAATCGGCCCCCTGGGTTCATAATTGGGCTCAGTATAGGAGCCCAATTTCGAACTTAGTGCATTTCAGGCAAATTTCTTAGAAAATCTTCTTCTCCAGATCGAGCAGGCAGAATCTTTTGATATTTGGTATGCAACATTGTGGGGTGGATCTGATTCAAGTTTGTTCAAATCGGCCCCCTGGGTTTATATTTGGGCTCCGTATAGGAGCCCAAATTTGAACTTACTGCATTTCAGGCAAATTTCTTTGAAAATCTTCTTCTCCAGATCCAGCAGGCAGAATCTTTTGATATTTAGTATGCAACATTGCGGGGTGGATCTGATTCAAGTTTGTTCAAATCGGCCCCTTGGGTTTATATTTGGGCTCAGTATAGGAGCCCAAATTTGAACTTAGTGCATTTCAGGCAAATTTCTTTGAAAATCTTCTTCTCAAGATCCAGCAGGCAGAATCTTTTGATATTGGGTATGCAACATTGTGGGGTGGATCTGATTCAAGTTTGTTCAAATCGGCTCCCTGGGTTTATATTTGGGCTCAGTATAGGAGCCCAAATTTGAACTTAGTGCTTTTCAGGCAAATTTCTTAAAAAATCTTCTTCTCCAGATCCAGCAGGCAGAATCTTTTGATATTTGGTATGCAACATTGTGGGGTGGATCTGATTCTATTTTGTTCAAATCGGCTCCCTAGATTCATATTTGGGCTCACTATAGAAGCTCGAATTCGAACTTAGTGCATTTCAGTCAAATTTCTTCAAAAATCTTCTTCTCCAGATCCTGCAGGCAGAATCTTTTGATATTTGGTATGCAACATTGTGGGGTGGATCTGATTCCAGTTTGTTCAAATCGACCACCTGGATTCATATTTGGGCTCACTATAGAAGCCCAAATTCAAACTTAGTGCATTTCAGGCAAATTTCTTCAAAAATCTTCTCCAGATCCAGCAGGCAGCATCTTGTGATATTTGGTATGCAACATTGTGGGGTGGATCTGATTCAAGTTTGTTCAAATCGGCCCCCTGGGTTTATATTTGGGCTCAGTATAGAAGCCCAAATTTGAAAATCTTCTTCTCAAGATCCAGCAGGCAGAATCTTGTGATATTTGGTATGCAGCATCCTTAGGGGGGTGAGATTCAAGTTTGTTCAAGCCATGTCCCTAGGTCCATATTTGGGCTCACTGTGGGAGCTTGAATTGTAACTTTGTTCGAAATGAGGAATTTTCTTTAAAAATCTTCTTCTTCAGATCCAGCAGTCGGAATGTTTGGATATTTGGTGTGCAGCATCCTTAGGGGGGTGAGATTCAAGTTTGTTAAAGCCAAGTCCCTGGGTTCATATATGGGCTCCCTTCTTCAGATCCAGCAGTTGGAATGGTTTGATATGTGGTGAGTAGCATCCTGGGGGGGGGGGATTCAAGTGTGTTAAAGCCAAGTCCATGGGTCCATATTTGGGCTCCCTGTGGGAGCCCAAATTATAACTTAGTCAATATGAGGAATTTTTCTTTAAAAATCTTCTTCTTCAGATTCAGCAGTTGGAATGTTTTGATATTTGGCATGGAGCAACCTTAGGGGGCTGAGATTCAAGTTTGTTCAAGCCAAGTCCCTTGGTTCATATTTGGGCTCACTATGGGAGCCTGAATGACAGCTTAGTTCAAAATGAGGAATTTTCTTTAAAAATCTTCAGATCCAGCAGATGAATGCTTATGATATTTTTTATGCAGCATCCTTAGGGGGGTAAGATTCAAGTTTCTTCAAGCCATGTCCCTAGGTCCATATTTGGACTGATTGTGGGAGCTCGAATTGTAACTTGGTTCAAAATGAGGAATTTTCTTTAAAAATCTTCTTCTTCAGATCCAGCAGTCGGAATGTTTTGATATTTGGTGTGCGGAATCCTTAGGGGTGTGAGTTTCAGGTTTGTTAAAGCCAAGTCCCTTGGTTCATATATGGGCTCCCTGTGGGAGCCCGAATTATGACTTAGTTCAATATGAGGAATATTCTTTAAAAATCTTTTTTAAGATCCACTGGTCAGAATATTTGGATATTTGGTTTCAGCTTTTCTTAGGAGGAGCAGATGCAACTTGTGGAAATCAATTCTCTGGGTTGATATTTAGGATACCATGTCAGGTGAGCGCCCTCAGGCCCCCTGGGGCCTCTTGTTTTTAAAAGTATCAGCTTCATTCAAGTAATTCAAGCTTAATTGTGGTATAAATACAGAACACAACTCAGGTAGAGTAGAGGAGACAGGAATTAATGACCACTGGTGGTGTTTTTCCTGCATTTCAGATGCACCTTTGGCACTTGTGAAATACAGGAAAAACTCCAGCTTGGGGTGTTGATACCAGTCCACCGTACTCCACCCTCATTGGTTTCTAAATATCCTTTCACCACTTCACCATCCTTCCACTGAATGTTATGAGCAAATGAACTGTGTATCGGTTTCAAGTATTAATAACTCATGGGTTGAAGACAGATGGGCTGATTTAACCAAGAATCTGTGTTTGTGTTTCCAAACAGATTTTAGATGCATGTGTTGCTTATAACAGAAGAAGAAAAGGAAAAGCAACTGTTTTGAAAATCACATGTACAGAAAATCATAACCCCAGGAAGTGAAGCAGTACCTGTTCACTGTGGTAAACAGGCTCTGTTTTACTGGTAAAATAGGACCCAGTCACCAATGCTTGGGAGGTGCAAACTCTCTCTAAAATGGGCAACATGGCTAATTAACGCTCTCCCCTAGTCTTGAGTTGATACTCATGTTGTGGTCATGATTAGCCATTGTGCAAAAATATGTGACCTTAAACACCAGTAAATAATAATAATAATCATAACTAGAAATTTGTTTCAGTAATTACCTGAACAAAAAGAGTGATAGGGCAGGGTTTTGAAGATACATGTTTTGAGAAACAATATTGTTGTTATCTCACCTGACTGAAAGTCAAGGGTGAGCTTTTCTTATCACTCTTCGTCCGTCGTCTGTCGTCCTGCGTGAAGGCGGTGTTTGAGCCTCTTTCTCCTAAACCACTGGCCACATTTTAATTAAATTTCATGTAAGTAGTGGTTATATAGGGGCATTTGGGTTTTTCTTCAAATTGGATTTCTGCTCATATTGTGGAGTGGAGCGGGGCCAAAATGCACAAAATTTTAAAAAATCTTCTCATAAACCAGCCATAGCAGAGACTTGATATTTGGTATGCAGCTTCCATTTGAGGTGTAGACTCAAGTTTGTTCAAGAGAAGTTTTGACGGGCAATATTTACCTTTGTTCTGAGTGGGGCAAGAATTTTTGCCCCGCCCAAATTTTTTATTTTCTGAACCCAGAGGCTGATTTGAAACAAATTTAATATGAGGTATTATTGGGTTTTTAGTATTTGATTTATGCAAAAAAAATTTTTCCTGCAGCCCAGTGGGAACCGCAGGAGCTAGAAAAAAATTAAAACGCCCATTTCTCCAAAACTGCACGGCACCGAGAATTTTTATTTGGCGTGAAGCTTCCTTAGGACCAACAGAAAGGATTGGTAAAAAAAAATTGCCATCGGTTTTATCATAGGGTAGAGTTTCGGGAATTTGAAAAAGTGCTGAGTCAGCACTTTTTAAAACTGTTGGCAATGGGAAAAACATTAAAAAATCTTCTTCTCCAGATCCAGCAGGCAGAATCTTTTGATGTTTGGTATGCAACATCGTGGATCTGATTCAAGTTTGTTCAAATTGGCCCCCTGGGTTCATATTTGGGCTCAGTATAGGAGCCCGATTTCGAACTTAGTGCATTTTAGGCAAATTTCTTAAAAAGTCTTCTTCTCCAGATCGAGCAGGCAGAATCTTTTGATATTTGGTATACAACATTGTGGGGTTGATCTGATTCATGTTTGTTCAAATCGGCCCCCTGGGTTTATATTTGGGCTCGGTATATGTTATGCAGAAGGCCTACACCACCACCTCTCCTAAATGTCTTTGAAAATCTTCTCAAGATCCAGCAGGCAGAATCTTTTGATATTGGGTATGCACCATGCTTAGGGGTTGAGATTCAATTTTGCTCAAGCCAAGTCCCTGGGTTCATATTTGAGCTCACTGTGGGAACCCAAATTATAACTCGAATTCAAACTTAGTGCATTTCAGGCAAATTTCTTTAAAAATCTTCTTCTCCAGATCCTGCAGGCAGAATCTTTTGATATTTGGTATGCAACATTGTGGGGTGGATCTGATTCAAGTTTGTTCAAATCAGCCCCCTGGATTCATATTTGGGCTCACTATAGAAGCCCAAATTCGAACTTAGTGCATTTCAGGCAAATTTCTTAAAAAATCTTCTTCTCCAGATCCAGCAGGCAGAATCTTTTGATATTTGGTATACAACATTGTGGGGTTGATCTGATTCATGTTTGTTCAAATCGGCCCCCTGGGTTTATATTTGGGCTCGGTATATGTTATGCAGAAGGCCTACACCACCACCTCTCCTAAATGTCTTTGAAAATCTTCTCAAGATCCAGCAGGCAGAATCTTTTGATATTGGGTATGCACCATGCTTAGGGGTTGAGATTCAATTTTGCTCAAGCCAAGTCCCTGGGTTCATATTTGAGCTCACTGTGGGAACCCAAATTATAACTTAGTTCAAAATGAGGAATTTTCTTCAAAAATCTTCTTCAGATCCAGCAGTCGGAATGTTTTGATATTTGGTAGGCAGCATCCTTAGGGGGTGTGGGGGGGGGGAAGGGGAGGGGAGTGAGATTCAAGTTTGTTCAAGCCATGTCCTTAGGTCCATATTTGGGCTCACTGTTGTAGCCCGATTGATAAATTAGTTCAAAATGAGGAATATTCTTTAAAAATCTTCTTCTTCATATCCAGCAGTCAGAATGTTTTGATATTTGGTATGCAGCATCCTTAGTGGGGTGAGATTCAAATTTGTTTAAGCCATGTCCCTAGGTCTATATTTGGGCTCACTGTGGGAGCTTGAATTGTAAGTTAGTTCGAAATGAGGAATTTTCTTAAAAAATCTTCTTCTTCAGATCCAGTATTTGGAATGTTTTGATATGTGGTGTGTAGCATCCTTAGGGGGGGGAGATTCAAGTTTGTTAAAGCCAAGTCCCTGGGTCCATAATTGGGCTCCCTGTGGGAGCCCGAATTATAACTTAGTCAATATGAGGATTTTTTCTTTAAAAATCTTCTTCTTCAGATTCATCAGTCGGAATGTTTTGATATTTGGCCTGCAGCAACCTTATGGGGCTGAGATTCAAGTTTGTTCAAGCCATGTCCCTAGGTCCATATTTGGGCTCATTGTGGGAGCTCGAATTGTAACTTAGTTCAAAATGATGAATTTTCTTTAAAAATCTTCTTCTTCAGATCCAGCAGTCGGAATGTTTTGATATTTGGTGTGCAGCATCCTTAGGGGGGTGAGAGTCAAGTTTGTTAAAGCCAAGTCCCTGGGTTCATATATGGGCTCCCTGTTGTGGGAGCCCAAATTATAACTTAGTTCAATGAGGAATATTCTTTAAAAATCTTTTTTTTTAGATCCACTGGTCAGAATCTTTGGATATTTGGTATAAGCTTTTCTTAGGAGGAGCAGATGCAACTTGTTGAAATCGATTCTCTGGGTTGATATTTAGGCCACCATGTCAGGTGAGCGCCTCAGGCCCCCTGGGGCCTCTTGTTTCTTTGGCGATTGGTAATTTAGTAGCAATGGAAAGGTTCTAAGTGTATTTTAACATCTATTGCAAACATTTATTACAATAGGGGTTGCACTGCAATAGGGGTTGGTACATTGACCCTCTTTGAAACAATGTGAAATTATGCGAAAGACGAAATCAACCAACTTGCCCTTTTTAAGCACTTCAGACAGAATTTCATCAACTCCAATATACTTGATAGGATGCTAAGGTAACTACGAGAATAATGATACACCCCATTTTTACCTTAGCCACACATCAGCTTCCGTATTGAGACATTTAAAAATGTGAAATCACGGAAAAGAACCAGTGTCTCTATTCAATCAAACAAGGAAATAATAGTAAATTTTACTTCTAACATAGACAGCGTAAAAGTTTATGATAACAGAAAAGTTCCCTTTCACTACCCTATGGTAAACGCCAAGTTGAATTATAGAATGGACAACCAGTATACTTTATTGGCCCTAGAAACGTTAATGCTCTCTCTTCCCATCCATCCTTTCCGGTGACATCAAGAATGTGAAAATTATTTTTCTGTAACTTTGAATCGACAAAACTATCTGTGATTAAATTTTATAAAATTGTGCAAGTGGGTATGCTTGCCAAATCTAAGAAGAATAGCGATTTACCCGCACAAATATATGCACGAACTTTGTTACCCTAAATGTGGATGCTCCGTGGGTGTAATCGGTTCTGATATGACCACCTTGACACAATTGCCACCAGGAGCATTCTGCTGCAGTATATTTGTCTGAAGCAAATGCTTCGGAAATGTTTTGTACAAGAATCTTGGCATCTTCGTTGTGCATCGTGCAAAACGTATGTGTGGGCAATGGTTCTACACACTTTTGTAGAAAACATCAATTTAAATGTAGCGATTCGAATAGAAGTGACAGAGACGATGTTGTCTGCCAAGGGAAAATATAGCGAAAACAACATCGCTTGAATAAGGCTATTATTTTTTAAAAGTTCAAAAGTAATGGAGAGAGACCAGGGTTAAGGTGAGTACTTTTAACTGTTTTTGAATAAAAATGATAGATTTGTAAGTCACAATTCGACCGCCACGTGTCCTACAGCTGTAACACACACCGCAATGTATAGAGGGGAAGATGTCGCTTTCGCTTTTTCCATTCCCTCTATTCAATGGTGGTCGAAAGGTACACAGTATACTACCTATTTAGGATGAACTCACACAGAATACGATAGGTAATGTTTAAACAGAACAACACTGAAAAGCCCCTCTCTATTTAATTTTACTGTCCATGTACACAATATTATAAAAAGACTTGATTTTAATAAATTGAGTCGCCTCTCTGTTTACTTTCGTGCATACAATGAGTTTATTTAACGGGTTTTATAAAAAGAAATTAGCTTTCCTTTCATGAGAGAAAATGTTTTTCACGAACGAATAAACGATAGGTGTGAAATATAATGTTGTAAACTCTGTAGCCGATATACTCCATTTCAGAACGCGGCGAATCTTTTCCAAACAATTTTTCATGTAAAAGCTTTTAGGAGCTTGAATACAGACTTTTTGAATAAAAAAATGGGTGTCACATTTCAAAATAGCGTTTTAATTTTGTTATGTTGCAAATTGTTGCCCAAGTGAAGCTAAAAAATACAGGGATATCTTGGCTTCTCTTTTTCAGTGAAAACTACAAAATGGGTCCGCGCGATTTTGGAAAAAGATTCTGATTACTAAATATATGCTGTAGATATCTATTGAATATATCTTAATTGTTCACTCCTCTTTCAACTGTAAATTTGACAATGGCTGCTGTAGAAACAAGTGTGATTTTACCCTTATGAGGGAGTCGATTTTAGTTGTATTTTTATTTTTCATTTTGCTACAGGCCAGTCGTGTGATTCCACGGGAAAATAGGCCAATTTTGCGCTCCAATTCCATAGCATTGCGCATTATCAGAGAAGAAGCGGATGGTTTCTTTTCCAGGTATGATGCAGAGATGTTATTATTATTATTTATTATTATTGTTATTATTATTATTTTCGAAGTCAAAGAAAAATATGCTTTTCAATAAGTATTAAGTTCGATTTCACTGAGGAGTACCAACAGGAACTCACAAATGGTTTGTTACAGCCCCACACCCATCCCCATTGGAAGTGTAAACACTACAGGAAGAATAATATTTTTACAAATCATCTCGGGAAAAAACTGAACTCTTTTACAGTTAAGTGTATGGGTTCGTATCAAAAACATGTTCAGTCTTGTGTCCCGTCTGGGCGTCGCATATGTGCACTTGCAGCTACAAGCGTATGTTGGGTATGATGTTGTTGGGTGATGTGTGAATGGTACTACTGTAACAGTCGGGTGGCCGTTGGTCCAACTGTTTTATCACCAGGTTCAATAATCCGTCAAAATGTCTAAATGTCTGATGAGAACACAACAGGTTCAAAATAATAATAGAACTCATTATAAAATTAATCATTTAATAAATTGGCCAAGCTTTGGAACAAATGTATTTTGGGGAGAAACAGACAAGTTCCTATTTTCCAAGTATGATGAATCCGATCAGTTCTCTTCTCGAACTATCGCCGGCAATTTCCGTACACACACGGAAATAGCCGATGATACACCGACAAGAGAATGCAAAGAAATGGTCAAAGAAACCTGCGACTCGGAATATTTTTTTCCAGTAACGTCAGAATAGAGACGAGAAAACATCAACTGGTCAAACCGACATAATGCCAAACATCATGACTTGCAAATCACAAGGATTCACACAAATTCTCTCAGGGCAACAAGTGCCCACAAGGGAATTTAAATGAGACTGACTAGGCCGGCAGGCCTATTCGTTTACTGTCTTACTTGAAGACTGAAAACTGTCCGTCGAATACTAAAAGCTAAAAAGAATGGTTTTAGCGCGCCGAAGGCGCACTGGGACGTTATGGGGCAAGCCCCTTTCGACCCTCATTTACGGTATGTTATAATTTCGTTAATTTGAGGCAGCGTCATCAGCATCATATCTGGGCTGTGCAAAGGTGGAAGAGGATTGTGGTTGATGTTTCTTGTTGTTATTCTTCAGGCAAGTATAGTCTGCCGCTTGTGATTTTGTGGTGAAGATAAGCCTTCATCGGCAAGTATAGTCTGCCTTGGGCTCTTAGCTGGCGTGTATGGTTTCGGCGATTTTGACAAGTGAAAGAAAACGGACCTTAACAAGGTGCCACCCAACCTGAACATTCCTGGTTCAGGTAACAGGCCTGCTATTATCATTGGGTCGGGACATGCTGTACGCTAAAGGAGCGCTTTGCAAAAAAGAGGCCAAGACCTCGGGTCGCATGACCTCCCTGGGGGTGGATGCCCACCTCCAAGGATGGAGTGAAGGATGTGCTGAATCCATAACGGTTATTGCGTTGCCATATCCGTAGCGGTTATTGGGGAGAAAGGTAGAGTCTGAAAGATAGTAAAAAAACTTAGAGATAAAGCGGCACAAGATAGAGTAGAGTAAGGAAGTGTGTGCATTTGTAAGGTCTTTTCTGGATGTATTTCTGTTGAGTGTGATTTTCAGGCAAGTATAGTCTGCCGCTTAAACGAGTGTTGGTGCTATCACTGGCAAGTATAGTCTGCCTCAAGATCTTCTGTTGTTGTTTGTTTTGGCTGTTGTGATGTTGCTTTGTTGGCTGTCGGGGAGCCTTTCTTTCTGCGGTGTCTGGTCTGGTGCGTGTGTGGTGCTAAGTCTTATGTCTCTGCCGTGGCTGAAATTAAAAAGTATAGGATGATTAGAGCCCCCCCCC
Source organism: Pictodentalium vernedei (assembly GCA_031216915.1). NCBI lineage: Eukaryota > Metazoa > Mollusca > Scaphopoda > Dentaliida > Dentaliidae > Pictodentalium > Pictodentalium vernedei. Next base: position 603,364,341 of record CM062297.1, read on the forward strand.
CCCCCCCCGCCCCCTGTCTTCTGTTCTCGTGTCGCGTGGCTTGGCTGTGTGGCTGTTCTGTCGGATGTTTTCGTGGTTGATTATCTCTTGTGTCTTGTGTGTTTCTTCGGGCAAGTATAGTCTGCTACTGTATAAGTGTTGGAGCTATCATTGGCAAGTATAGTCTGCCTCAAGCTCTTCTGTTGGTGGTCGATGGGTGGACCCGAGTGGTGTTGGTTGGTCTGATGTCTGATTCTGTTGATGAGTTTGGTTTTTGTTGGGATGTTTGTGCTATGTCTCATGTCTCTGGGTGTTGCTGAAATTAGAAATGATGAGAGATTAGTGAGCCCCCCCCCCCCCCCCTACCTGGTTGTCTTCCCGTGTCAGTTCTGTGGTTCTTACCAAAGTGACTGAGCTTCCGAGGCTGAGTGGGGTTGCCTTAAGTTTGAACGGGTTCGTTGCAGCGAGAGGGTACCAGGTTAACACACTAAACCACACCGGAGGGTGTTTCTTTCCTGTTGTACCCTTCGCTGGTTGCGACCTTATTTAGGTTAGTTTAAGTTTATTTGAAGGTGCCGGGGATCGCGGGCGTTTATGTGGGCTGAGCTTCCGAGGCTGAGAGTGAGGTTGCAGCGGGAGGGTAACAGGTTTAACACACTAAACCACACCCGAGGGTGTTTCTTTCCTGTTGTACCCTTCGCTGGTTGCGACCTTATTTAGGTTAGTTTAAGTTTGAAGGTGCCGGGGATCGCGGGCGTTTATGTGGGCTGAGCTTCCGAGGCTGAGAGTGAGGTTGCAGCGGGAGGGTAACAGGTTTAACACACTAAACCACACCCGAGCGTGTTTCTTTCCTGTTGTACCCTTCGCTGGTTGCGTCCTTATTTAGGTTAGTTTAAGTTTATTTGAAGGTGCAGTGGATGGCGGGCGTTTATGTGGGCTGAGCTTCCGAGGCTGAGAGTGAGGTTGCAGCGGGAGGGTAACAGGTTTGACACACTAAACCACACCCGAGGGTGTTTCTTTCCTGTTGTACCCTTCGCTGGTTGCGATGTTGTTTAGGTTAATTTAAGGTTATTTGGAGGTGTCGGGGGTCGCGGGCGTTTATATATGCTCGGACTGCTGGTACCAGCACGGCTGGTGCTGGCTATCAGCGCGGTTTTGGAGGAAGTGGAGAACAGGCTCGTTTATATTTGTTTGTCATTATTCTATTTTGATTTTGTTCAGAGTAGATAACAGGTTTACACAAAATACCACACCCGAGGGTGTTGCTTCCTGTTCTGCTCTCCATTTACTGTTTTAGTTATTATTTGGCAGGTTTTGGGGTTTTTGTCTACTGTCGCATATTTCCTTGAGTTTAGGTATCAGTGTGCTGCCTTTGAACCGTTCTAGGTTTTTGGCAGCTAGCGTGGCGAGGCGGTCTTTAACGGTTGGGATTTTGGCCCTTTGGTGAAGGAGTTTAATGGGGGTGTCGTATGGGGCTTGGAGGGCTCTTCTTAGTGCGTGGTTCTGTACTCTTTGGAGTTTGGCAATGTTGCACTTGTAAGTGTTGGTTAGGACCAGGGCCCCGTATTCAATTACTGGTCGTACAAATGCCTTGTACAACTTGAGTAGTACTGTTTCGTTCCCCCCCCCCCCCCCCCAGGTGGTGCCCCATAGCATTTTTAGCAAGTTAATTCATTTGGTCGCTCTCGTGGCTACATTGTTGGTATGTTTTGTGAGGCTGAGTCTCGAGTCTAGGGTGATTCCCAGGAATTTAGCTTCGGTGAACTTTGGGAGGGTTTTGCCTTTTAGTTGGAGATCGAAGTCGCGTTTCTTCCTCCTGGCGGAGAAGGTTATCCTCTGGGTCTTGTTTATATTTAGTTTGATTCTCCATTTGTCACACCAGTGTTCAAGGTCATCTAGCGCGCTTTGGAGAGATTTTTGGAGGGGGGGGGGGGGTTGGCTGTTAGAGTCCCATAGGCCTTTATCGTCTGCGAATTGTGAGATTTGGACACGTTCCGAGGTGATTTTGAGGTCGTTTACGTAAATTATGAACAGGAGTGGGCTGTGTACTTACCCCTGGGGCGTTTCGGCCACAAGTGGGATACTTTTTGATGTTTCTCTGTTGACTCTAACTTTGATTTCGCGATCGTTTAGGAAGGATGAAATTAGTCTATGTAATTTTTTGGGGATGTTGAGTTTGATGAGTTTGTATCTGATGCCGTTGTGCCAGACTGAGTCGAAAGCTTTTTCCATGTCTAGCAGAACGGCGGCCCCTAGATTGTTGTTATCGATCGCCTTTTTCGTAAGTTCTGCTAGGCGATAGATGTGTTCCATGCCTTCTTTGCGGTGCCTATAGGCTCTTTGCCAGTCATTGAAGAAATTAGTTTCCTCGAGGTGACCCCTGAGTCTATCGACAAGAATTTTCTCAAATACCTTGCCGATGCAGCAGGAGACTAATTGGGCGGTAGTTGGCTGGTTTAGTGAGGTCTTTGTCGAGTTTGGGTATCATGACCCCTATGGTTCCCTCTGGTTGTTTTCCAGCATTTAAGAAAGCATCCATGGGTGAGGCACGCGTTGAATATGACTTCTAACCTGGTTATGTAAGAGTTAGGACTTTGTTTGAGGATTTTATAGCTTATTTCGTCCTCTCCCGGGGAGGAGGAGCTTTTGCATTTTTTTATCACATTGATTATTTCGTGGGCCGTGATGGGGGTAATTAGGTCGTGTTCGTCCCCTACCTCTTGTTCGTTACCGAATTAGGGATCGCGGTATACCTCTGGGTGTGAGTTTACGAAGTTGTCGATTTCGTTCATGACTGAGTCGTCATATTCCGGTCCTGTATGGGGTTGGTGAGTATGGCTTAATAGTTCCGCGAAGGTGTCGGCTTTTTCTTTGTCGCTGGCGGCGAGGGTGCCGTCGGCTTTTTCGAGCGGTTTGGACTGTCTGGGGTTGCATTTTTGAGCTGTGAGTACCTTGAAGGTGTTCCAGAATTTTCTCGCATCTTTTGTCGCGTTCAGGTTGGAAGTGGCCCTCTCTCAATTGTTTTGTTGCTCGGCCTTTAGTGCTTCTTTAACCTCGCCATGAAGGCGGTTGTAGATTTGTTTGAGTTCCACTCGCTTGGTGGGGTCTTTGTTCAGCTTTGACCTTGCGCAGGGCTATTCGCTTTGTTTTAATTAGAGTGAGTGTGCTCTCGGATATTGTTCGTCTCCAGGGGCGCACTTCCTCTTTGGGACAGATTTCATCTAGGGTGGAGGTAATTACTTTGCTGAGGTCAGCACACTGATCTTCAATATCGCTCGCGTTAGGGGGTTTACTTGTTGCGAGTTTGGCGTCGAGAATGTCTCGATTTTAGTCCCAGTCTATTTTGTTCGGGTTCCTTGAGATTTTTTTTTTTTGGGGGGGGGGGGGGGGGGGGTAGCGTACTGGTCCGGACCCAAAGCTGATTGTGGCATGTACTGGTAGGTGGTCGCTGCGCTGTGGTTGATGACGTTTTTGCCTAGAGAGTAGCTCGTTATTATGAGGTCTAGGATGTCGGAGCGGTGGAGTGGGTTAGAGCTGATATAGGTATTGGATGAGTCTTCGCAAATGATTTGTAAGTTGAGATTTTCGGTGATGTCGAATAGGACATTGCCGTTGCGATTAGTGGAATTACGCCCAAAGTATATAGGTTTGGAGTTGAAGTCTCCCATGTAGATACAGTTCTTGTATTTACGTGAGAAAAATTCAAGCACATCGTTACTGACTGTTTTATCAGGGGGGTTATAGTAACAGATGATTGCAATTTTTTTTTATTATCGGCTGTTAATTCCACGGCTACACCTCCGCATCGAGGTGGTCAGTTTTGATCGGTTTATGTTTCAGATCGCTTTTTATAAGAAGGGCTACTCCGCCGTGAGTAGTGTGGGAGCGGTCCCTTCTAATGACATTAAATCCGCTGAATGAGAAGCTTCTCTGGTTACGTAACCAGGTTTCACAAATTCCCAGAATGTCCGTGTTTTTAAAGTAATTACAAATTTGGACTTTTTTTGTTATACGCGCCGCGAGCGTTCCATAGTGCTAATTGGAGCTTATCCATGGTCGGGCTTTGATTAATTAGGGTGTTTATACAGTGCTGGACTTGGTCGGATTAGTTATTCTGATTGATAGCGGCTTTTATTAGGGTGTGAGAAATCTCTTTCTTCCTTGTATGACTCTACCTCCGGCACTCAAGGCATATGCCTATTTTTCTCAAAGTTTAACTCTTTTTTTCTTTTTAAAGATCCTGGCCACACATGTTCCAAACACTATAAGACAGGTAACCCTCCAAATAAGTGTATCTGCAAAAATCATGTTACATTGCAAAACATTCTTTTTAGACTTTTAGTTCTGGACCTTTCATGCTTCTTACTTCCAACTATAACGCTTAATTTATCGATTAATGGGTGAATAGAAAAGTCCTGCCATAATCAACATTTTGAGTTCCATAAGCCTTCAAAACAGCCCTGATAAAAGTGTCAAACATCAGATCTGTGGCTCTATACAGAATATTTATTAGTAGTCCAGGCACATTAGACATAAAAATGAGAAAGTAAGGAAAAAAATCGGAGAAAGCTGATTTTTTTATATGTTTCCGGGACACACATTGCGGATAAAGTGTGAAAAGTCCCCGCGAATCCGAGTTGAGCTTTTTTAGTTATAGCGTTTTTTTGATGAAAAAAAAAATTTAAAAAAAAATTCGACCCAGCTCCATATTTCTCATTCTTATTCGCCTTAGTAGGGTGAGAATCATAAATATCGTGCTGAATTATATTGAGAATACATATCCCCAACAGAAAATGCCAACTTTGTACCAATCCTCACACTCAATGGTGAAATATTCACGAAAATGTACAAAATTACGAAAAAAAATTTATTGTTTTCATACACACAACGGTACACAACGTCCATTAAATCAAATCTACGACTACTTTGGGAGTTAAATTATATATCAAAAATTGCAGAAAAGCAGTGGCTTTATAATGATATATAACAATAGTCATTTATTCCATAATGAACTGGTGAAACGTGTGAAATATTAACCATACCCCCTAAACTCAAATTCAAGCGGCATCGACTTTTCTCATTCAAATACCGTATTATAGCATCATTGTTTCAATTGAATGTGAGAAACAGGGACTGAACGTTTGTCCAGTGACGTTTAACCAACCACTTTATATCAAAGCAGTGGAGATTGTGTCTTCGTCAGATAAGTTGACAAAAGTTTTCGTTAGACTCGGCGGCTTCCATATGATTATGTCATATTTAGGGGCAATTGGTTCGATCATGGCTGGTAGCGGCTTGGATGAACTTTGGGGGACTGTTTATGCTGGTGGGTCAATCCATCATTTGATCAGTGGTCATGCATATTCAAGAGCAGTTCGTGCCCATTTGCTAACACAAATTGCCATTACAAAACTTGTGTTTGAAGAAAGCCGAACACTAGATAACATAGACTGCACAGAAGTCAATGAAATATTCTGTGGACTTGCCAGAGGTGACTGTACAACAGCTGACGCTGTCAATCAAGAAAGTGTCAACCATCTACTGTCAAAATTACACGAACTGCTCCAGAATGCGTCCGTAGGACGCACAGGAAAGCTTTGGGTACAATACTACGAGCAAATAGGTCTTCTCCAGTTGTCCTTGAGAGCAGAGCGCACAGGCGACTGGGAACTCCACACATATTGTGTTCGCAATATGATTCCAGTATTTCACGCAGGTGGTCATTTTGCATACGCAAAAAGTTCTCATCTCTATTTGCAGTAGATGAATGAGCTAACAGAAATAATGCAACAGGATGATTTGAAGTTGTTCACTGAGAAAGGTTACTTTACCATAAGGCGCTCAGATAAATTCTGGGACGGGATATATTCTGATCAGACCATAGAGCAGTGTTTAATGAGAATGTTCAAGCTCCCTAGTGGTCTCACACATGGCAGGGGAATAACCGATAGCACTGTTGCGAAATGGGTGCATGGACTACCTCTTTGCCTTCCGATATGTAATGCTCTCGAAAATTTTGTTCATGTTCACACTGGTCATGGCGAACAACATCGGGATCTCCGTCAAAGTTCACAATTGACTGATGCCAATGATATCACCAAATTATTGAACTGGCTCAGAGTGCATTCCCCCTTTTCAGAATAGAGATCCACTACAATCAGTCTCTATAGCGACCGGGCTTGTGGCCGACGAAACTGTGAACTGTGACCAAGTTCGCAAAATTGGTGAATGTTGCGTATCGAATGTTGTAAGCAAAACGTTCAACAGCATCAAACTACGACGTGTTGACACTGTGAAGTCTTTCGCATCGATGGCAAATAGCATCAAAGTCCGTGGAAGTAAGGTAGTGATTGACCCCACAATTCTGTTCAACCGCATCGCATGTGTTATTCAGTCACAAGCAGAGATGGAAACCACCAGCATTGTTTGATTCTGCTGGAATGAGGAAGACACAGAAAACCACGCTCGGTAAGATCCTCAAAACATACGGTTCCGAGCAAACTAAAATCCCAGAACATTCTCTGTTTGTTGTAGATGGTGGATTTTTATTGAGGGCAGTTGTATGGCCTAAACAGTCGTCATATAAGGACATATGTACATCATATTCCAATTATCTAGTGAGACATTTTGGGGCGAACGTCGTGGTTGTTTTTGATGGTTATGCTTGTACAATGTCGACAAAGGGCATGGAACAAGCCCGTAGATCTAAAGACAGGTATTCCATTGATATCAATATCTCACCCGAGTTACCAGCCACCACACCCCAATCCGATTTCCTTGCAAATGCCAAGAACAAAACCCAACTGATCGATCTTCTAATGCAGGAGCTATCTGCTATCAATATTCAGTCCAAGCAGGCCGAGGCTGATGCTGATGCACTGATAGCCGAAACTGCACTTGACATCGCTCAAGATGACAACAATGTTGTCGTTGTGGGAACAGACACAGACTTGTTAGTCATTCTTACCTCTCGAGTTCAACCGGGATGTAATATTCACATGATGTATTCCATTACCCCAAACTTACTAGTTTTAGTTAGTGAAATAGCAACCAAAATGGGTGACCATAGAAGCAACCTCCTGGTAGCACATTCTATAAGTGGTTGTGACACTACTTCTGCACTCTTTCGAGTTGGTAAGAAGAAAGTATTCAGTACAATTGTCTCCGATGTTACTAGCGACTCACAACAGTATGTCAACACAATTTTGGCGGATGACAGTACACCAAGTGCAGTAGCCGCTGCCGGGGAACAACTTCTCCTGATCTTATACGGGAGTAAAACTGTTTCCTCTCTCGACCGATATAGATATGTCACTTACAAGCGTTATGTAGCAAAATCTAAACTGAATAAACCCATCGACCTAGCCTCACTCCCACCAAGCAGCGATGCTGCACAACAACATGTCTACAGATGTTATCTCCAGGTCCAACAATGGCTGGGCACTTCGCTTCCTCCGACGGATTGGGGGTGGTCGCTAGACAATGGACTTCTTGTACCGTCTGCAGCCACAAAGCCATGTGCCCCCGATAACCTACTGAATCTGATCAGTTGTGGTTGCAAGAGTGCTTGTACAAAAAGGTGTGGGTGTAAGAAGGCAGGACTCTCTTGCTCAGGTTTGTGTAATTGCAGTTCGGATTCTTGTAACAACCACAGAAACACTGTCCTGTCGGAAATTTCTGAGTTCGATGAATAATATGTATATAGGTCATGTCATTTCTGTATATAGCGTTGATAATAGTCAATGTAACTTAATCCATGTTGATTGATTTGTACATTCTGTAAATATTATTTATTGATTTTTGTACATTCTGTAAATATTATTTATTGATCTAATGCTGCGAGACACAGACGTGTCTGTTCGGTCCCAAGCCCGAAAATAGTTGAGTTCTCATGCTGACGAATTTTATGCCAAAAGGGGAACTCGGCCAGAAGCAGAGGGGGTCTTCCATAATGTCTATTTTGTAAGCAATGATAAAAGTGTTCAAATGGTGGTGGATTTTTTATCGTCTGTCCAACTAACATCCCGTTCTGTACTACGACCCTTTGGGCAAATCCGTTAGGAAAATCGTCATTTTTTACGTAAATCCGATACTTTTTTGTGAATTTTCAATAATTTTTCGCAGAAATTGTCACAGAATGCACATTTTCCTCTAGGTAAATGTATATTAGACATTATGTAGCTCGAAATACGCGTAAACAAAAAATACAGTTGGATCAATTCGAGGTTACAAAGTTCGTGCGATTTTTTTTGATTTTTTTCAAACGCGTTTTCGAAAAAAGGCTGTACAAAAAAAAGCTCAACTGGGATTTTAGGGGACTTTTGTCTAATCGTTCAGTGACATGTACTCGACATTCCCTGAAAAAATCAACTTTCTCCGAAAAAGTTGTGAAACCTAATGTTCTTGGGCTATAGGTTATTGCTTGATAAGTAATAGGAACAAAATCTTCACCAGAAAATTCTGTAGCAATACAATTGAGGGTATTAGCAGGCACTTTGCAACAAATTGTAACAAATCAACTAGTTATAAACAAAATTTTAAAAGAGTGAAAAAGTACCACAACTCTGAAAAAATGTGGGAAGAAACACATGCTACAGCAGCTACACAGGCATTGTTTCCCCCATGATGCTCGATCACAACACCAAATATCCTTCAAATTGGAGTAGCAATGGTTGAGATACAAGGGAGAATGTTGGTACATGTAATGATGAATGGGTAAGACTAAGATTAAGAGGACAGGGGTCACCACTGCACGGCCCTAGATGCACCTTTGATTTTCCAACTTCCAGGTCTGGGGCATAATAATCGCAACACCCCCACCTTATCAGTTCATAATTTCAGTAAAATAAAAGAAATTATCAATTTGAATTAATTAATAGATGATGGAAACTATTTGGCTTCCTTCGCCTTCTCGTACTATTTAATTACCACAAACAATATCAGTTTGATGCCGACAAACGAAACTGAACGCATGTGGTCTGGTTAAAAAGTAACTCGGCATGAATAATGATGAAACTGCGAATATTTCGTGTATTTCGTTTGTTTAAAAGCCAATTGCAGCTAATATTGACTGTGCATTCGATAATTCGTTTCGATTTTGACCACACGGCCACGCTGACACTCGGTGACAGCGGTTATGTTTATTGTGATATGCAAATTGGGGGATGGGTTCCGGTGAAGGTGATTTGTCACATTTGTCAGTGTAAAACGATCATAAAAGACACTGATCGACGCTTGTATTACTATGGTTGGTTGCAAGAAAAAACTAAATTCTCAGCATCGTCCAAGCGCACCTTATTTAAAAGCACGAATACATCATTTTCAACCCATCTTCAATCGGTCCTTTGCAGACATCACCACAGTCCGTGGTAACTTACAACATCACAACATCGGGGGAAATCAACACGCTCAATATAGTTCCAGGTCACTTGGAATATACTTCGTGAAAAAGTGATTTCTGAAGCATTCTGCTTACATTGTTATGAATATTGCCTTATTTTATGTGTATCGTCCCGATTTTATACACTCGGTTATTTTTTTACAAGTGGTTCATGTTGTCTTTCTAGTGCGCAATAATTCAGATTTTTTGTCAACAAAAAAGTTCAGACAGCTTGTAAACACGAGAGGGAATTTCGAACCATATTTTGCAGTTATGACATTAACAACTCAAGTATTTGCTGTCACCTGTTTGCAAATCCGTTCATACATTGTCTCAAACAAATAAAGGGTGTGATCACGTCCTTGCATTCTTACGATTGCCCAAATTGAGTATTTCTGCAAGAACCACATCGTAATCACATGACCGGAAAAAACATCATTGAAACATGGCCACATCCGGAACATCCAAAATTTGTGTTGGTGTTATTACATTCAAACGTCAAAACCCACCAGAGTGTGTGTCAAAAAAATGCTTTCTCCGAGTCTGTAGTATGTTATCATTATATTGAGGACAAGGCTTTCGAATTACCGATTATTTTGTGGTTTTACCGGTTCGTTACTTACGCCATTTGCAAATTAATCTTCTTCAAAATCTTAAAATTCACTTTTTTTCCTGAAAAAAATTATATGTACCTTTTCTATGCACTTTACTCATTATTTTGATATATAATTTGCCTTTCCTTACTTCTCTTATCTGTTTCTGAGGCATTGGGAAAAATGTCAAAAAATTGACCAAAGTTAGGTTGGACGACCCCTTAAAACCTCATGCAGGCTTCCTGCAATGAGGGAGCAGAGGGGGTATGGGGAGGAGGCGTTAGCAGGCTTAGTGAGGTCGGCCCTTTTAAGTTCCGCGCTGGTTCTGACTTTTTGTAGTGGGGGCACCCTTTGTAGTTGCTAGTGTGCTCTCCCTGGCAATTAGGGCATTTCAGGGCAGCTGGCTTGCACGCACTGGAGATGTGATTTTCCCCGCATATCATGCATTTCAGCTGCCCTCTGCATTTGCTGGCTATATGGCCAAATTTTTGGCATTTATGACATTGGACAGGGGGAGAGTTAGAACGGTATTCTTCTGCGTAGTGATGCCTACCGTTGATTTCCACCCCCGTGCCATGATTTTTAGTTTTGCTTCCCTAGCTGGGCAATTGAATTTTAATTTCCAGGTGTTTTTACCTGTGGCCTTGGAGGTGAAACGTTCCCATTCACACCCCGCGAGACCTGAGTTAATGGTACCCTTGGGCGTGTCCGGGTGTACCCTGGTGATGACTATAATGAATTCTTTCTGTTGTGCCCTCGAAGGGCGCGGCTGTTGTTGTTTATTACTGTTGGTGCGGCCTCTATCCTCTCCATCAGAGACAGTTGCCGGCTTGTTTACAGCTGCTGCATAGCTCATGAAAGGCTTGGGGGTTACCTTCTCTTGCCTAGTGGTTTGACCCGTGGTTGGAAGAGGCCCTATGTCACTCTTTTTGTTAGGTTTGGGATTATATGTCCCAGAGAGGGAGCCCTTTGCGCCACTGGAGATGGAGGAACAGTGGGTTCTAATTTTCTTAAACCTCCTATCTTTTGTCTGAACGAACCCTTCCTCGTTCAACACTTCTTCAAGTTCGGGCTCGTTTTCCTGAGTATTGAGATTCCTTTTAACTGGTGTTTGTGATTTTAACATTTGACTTAGGGTAGGGCCCGTGTTCGTTGTATCCAGTGGGTCCAAAGTGGTTCTGTTATTAGTGTTTTCATTATTTATGATAGAGTGGCTGAGCGGAGCAGGATCCGCATGTACCCCCCCCCCCCCCCCGTGATCTCCGTAGGAGGAGAGCCTGGTATAGGAGGAGATGCCTCTGCAGATACTGCTGAGATTGACTCAGCGTGGGCCTTGGCCATTGCCAATGCATCCGCTGGTGCCTCAGTTCTGGTTATTACTTGGGGGATGGCTACTATTCTCCCCACTGACGCCTCAGTGCATGTTGCCTGGGTGTTATCTTTTGGGGTGTTGCTGCCTTTCTCTAGGAGCGTGTTCACTCCCTTGCATAGCTCTTTAGACATATGTGCTACTTGCCCCGTCAGATCCTGAATCTGATCCCTGAGGCCGTCAATGAGTTCTTGTTGTTTTGGGGCCCATCTGTCTGCTTCTGCAAGCCTTTTCTTTAGCTCGCTTCTCTCTTTATCCCACTCCTCGTTATTTCCTTTTGGGTATTTTGGTTGGGCACCCACCCCCTGAGGCCTGTTTAGTGTTGTGACTCCACCCCCCCCCCCCTTACAGTGAAACGAGATCTGACTGACCTTGTTGTTGTTGTTGCTGCTGCTGTTGTTGCTATTGGGGAGAGTCTCCCTTCTGCTATCTTTCCCTGCCTTCTCTTTCTCTGTTCTACTTTTCTTGTTAGCAGATTCCATGATGTATTAGGTGTTAATTACTGTACTTAATTAGCAGTTGATTCTCTCAGAGATGTTCTCTCGATGAAACAGGATACAAAGTAACCAATAGAAATCATCTTAAGATAAAACCAAAGACAGCTCCTATATGTACAAGTTGTGTGACTCCTTCGAAAATTACTGATCACCACAACGAGTAACTACAAATATCGAGGAAGTGAATCGAAAATACGTGATCCCAGCATGTCGTTACAAACTGAAATGCGGGAGTAACGCACAGTCTGTGTCCCTTAAAATATTTTGGCCTTAAATTTTCTTGAATCTGGAAAAAATCTTCTCTTATTGCTATTACAACTCGCTCATCATCTTCACCATGAGGCATCCACTTCCTGTCAATCTGGGAGGTAACTGTAGTAGTGCAGCATTATACTTTAACATCTATTCTCTCATCTGTGGAACTGCATGAGGACGTCGAAGAGCTTTTGACAACATTTCGTACTTCTTGAGATCTTGCAGCCCTTGCTTCCCAAATGATTACCGGGACCAGCAAATATATCTTGGAAATCGATCAGCAAGTCCACTACAGACTTTTTTTGAGAGTCATCAAGTTTATCAGACACATTATCGATTAAACTTTTCAAATGTTCGGGTAAGCCATCACATTTTGGACAAGAATCTTGCATTTCCAAAACACAATCATTGATCGTCTGTAAACTATCTACTACTGTTCCCTGTTGAATTCCAATGGGGTGCTTACTGGTGTTCACAACTGAAAACTGCATTGACTGTTTACTTCCAAATAATCGTGACTAAACAGTTTACTACAAAATAATCATGTGTATCTGCCTTCATTGGTCCGACCAAACCAACCTTCAATGGACATTGACCCTCTATGTAACATTTTATAAATAACTCACTCTCGGGTGGAATTGACACATCGTAACACAAACAAACCTGGGCACAATCAACACAGCTCATCATCCCCTTTGTAGCCTTGACCTTGTGGTTTCCTAATTGTAGGACTCCACTCTTGGCATACTCTTGGCATACAAAATTCCGTTAAACCTATCCAGGAAGTCTATTTCCACAATTCCCACAAGTTCAGCGACTACAGCTGTGTGACGATATTTAACACCTGGAATATCAATCTCAAACTCAGCTTGCCCCATAACTTTCAATTCACCCCCCTCAACAGAAACTAATCTCTTTGAAACACACTGCAATTTGGGTCTATCCATATCGATTTTATCATACAATTTCTTAGACAACACAGTTATAGATGCGCCACAGTCTATTAAGAGTTCAGCATTGGTCTCTCCAATTGATGATTTTATAAACAAACACTTACTTTGCTTAGTATCCAAATAAATTATTGGCCAGTTTGTGGGGATTCATTTTAGTGTCCCCATCGTTAATTTTGGCTGAATTTTTGGCCTCAAATTCAACCATGTCTAGTTTTCCTCCTGATTGTCAACTTGAGCAGTTCATTGCCTTGAAATTTTTACAGTGCCGTTTAATATGGCCCTCCTTGTTACAAAAATAACATTTAAATGTATCTGTTTTTTACCAATCCTTATTTTTTTAAAACTGACTTAATTGTTGTATTTCTTTGCTTAACTTCTTATATAGCTCTGCAAAACTATTCAAAATAATATCTGACAAGTCAGATACTTCCAAATGTTTATTAGCCACCCCGGAAGAAGTCTCCCCAGTTTTCTTGTCCTAGAGTGTTCTTACCGAAAGAACACTTTCATCATCCCTGGGTTTTATGATCTCCAGACGCGAGCCATCAAAGGCCTCAAACTCGACAGCAAGTGAAACAGCCTGTTCCAATGAGTTTGGATGACTAAACTGAACGTGTTTGCTTCATGTCATGCGACCCCAACCCTTGTATGAATTGTTCTATTAAATATGTTTCTCGTGCTTCAAAAGGTAAATTTGGATAAGCCTGACAGCTTATTTTCCAAAGGTCGTATCCATAATCAACAATTAATTCATGATTCTTTAGCCGTCTATTTCTAAATTCACTTCTATGTGCTATTTCTCTACCTACTGGGTTAAATCTTTGCTTCTGCAAATTACATAAAGTATGATAATCATTCAATTGGAATGTGTTTAAGTCACTTAGCAACTTTTGAGAAGAACCACGCAATGACATGACCAACTGCTGTGCCTTCTGTTTATCATTCTATTCATTCCACAATGCAATTTGTTCAAAGTGGATCGAATAATCTAGAAATGCGACGTGTGTGCCATCATATATGTCAGGCTCTTTGATTGACCTTGGCCTATTTCCATGTGTATTGAATGATGCATTAGGTGCTTGAGTCATACGGGGTTTGTAAAACTGTTTCCGGTACAACGTGTGTATGTGGTGCACATAACGGTGTTTCAGGTACACGTAGATACTGTGTACGAGCTGGTGTTTCAGGTACATGTAGATACGGTGTATGAGCTGGTGTTTCAGGTACAGTGTCTGTATACCGTGTATACTGTGTACGAGGAGGTGTTTCTGGTACATGTGTATACGGTGTACGTGGAAGTGTTTGAACTGATGACCGAACAGACGGATAACGAATTTGTACTGGTTTGCTTGAAAAGTGAACAGACGGTTCATTTATATTATACTTTATCAATTTTGGTTTAACAGAGATTCCTTCATTGGGCCTACATTCTATGTGTGTTGGTGTAGGTGGAAATATGATCGGACTTGAAAAACGGTCTGACTGAGAAAAACTGGCAAAATTATTCTATGATCTGCTTGGATTTTCCCTTGGATACAATTCCAAATGCTCCCCTTCCGCCATAATGCTATGGGATTTATTTATTGCACTAGGAGACTAAATGATACTTGGGCCCCCTGGGTAATTATTTATGCCTGGTTTGTAGTCATTTATTTCAACACTGTGTCTGTTAGTAACAACCTGTGTGCATAATTACTAATATTGTCTCTACTGCGTTGATACTGGACCAGCACCAAAACTTGGCTGGAAATCAATTATATTGGGTTCAGAGGACAACCTTCTGTTTGAGCTATCTGTACAGTCGGCGAATGATTTTGGCTGAGCTCCGGTACATGGACCATAATGCATTCTGCATCTTGCTTCGTGTGAAATTTTATTTACTTCTGAATAATTATGAAATTCAAAAATCCTGCCTTGCCTTAAAGCATTTTCTAATTTACTTATGTCATCTTCACAGTCTTGAATCTCTCTCTCAAGACAAGACAAAAATGAAAGTACTGGACTATTTGAAGCCATTTCTATTTTCACAAAAGATTTTATTCAATAAATCACAAAAATTATCAAACAATTTTTTAAACAGATCCTGGTCACCGACACCAAAAATGTAACAGTCGGGTGGCCGTTGGTCCAACTGTTTTATCCCCAGGTTCAATAATCTGTTAAAATGTCTGATGAGAACACAACAGATTCAAAATAATGATAGAACTCATTATTAAATTAATCATTTAATAAATGTGCCAAGCTTTGGAACAAATGTATTTTGGGGAGAGATAGACAAGTTCCTATTTACCAAAGTATGATGAATCCGATCAGTTCTCTTCTCGAACTATCACCGGCAATTTCCGTACACACACGGAAATAGCCGATGATACACCGACAAGAGAATGCAAAGAAATGGTAAAAAAAACCTGCGACTTGGAATATTTTGTCCAGTAACGTCAGTGCAGAGACGAGAAAACATCAACTGGTCAAACCGACATAATGCCAAACATTATGACTTGCAAGTCGCAATGATTCTCACAAATTTTCTCAGGGCAACAAGTGCCCACAAGGGAATTTAAATGAGACTAACTAGGCGGGCAGGCCTATTCGTTTACTGTCTTACTTGAAGACTGAAAACTGTCCGTCGAATAATGAATGAAGAATGTTTTTAGCGCGCCGAAGGCGCGCATGGACGGTTTGGGGCAAGCCATTTCGACCCTTCTCTTACAGTATAGTAGAGGTACCTTTGCTTCTTGATTTTCTGCACCACGTCTTAACGTGTTAAAGAGGCGAGGGAAGGAGCAGGTTTAGCGGCGTTTATGTGTTTTACTTCTTTTCTTGGAGGGAGGAGGCTGTGACGGTGATGTTGTTGTGGTGGTAGTAGGTGTTGTTGTGTCTGAATATGCCCGTGCTTTTGCTATTGCTTCTCGGATTCTTGTTGCTTCTGCACTAGCCTCTTTTGCTTGTTGGATGATTTCCTCCAGGGACAGGTCTTTTGCCGAATCTTGTGTGGCTTGTGTTGGTGTAGGTTTGGCGTCCTGGTCCTGGCTTTCCGGTAGTGAAGGGAGAGGGGAGTGAGGGGTTGGAGGTGGCGAAAATGCAACTTCCAGTTCCTCCTCAGTCTCCGCTGTACGTTCCTCATCCAGCTGTACTGGCCCAGGAGTCGGCAGTTGGTTGGGTGTACCAGTGGGACTAGGAGGGGAACTAGCGGCTGTCTCCAGAACCTCCATCCCCTCACTCACCTCTTTCTTCCTATTCCGGAAGGCCTCCAAGCGCCGGACGTCCCTGCGCTTGGTCGATGGGCTCTTCTTTTTCTTATTCTGTCTCTTTTCAGGGCCTCCGTGCCCCCTCGGGTGAGGACCAGTGCGAGAGGGGATCCTCTCACCAAAGGTGCTACCTCTCCCCCGAAGAGGGTGGTGTTGTGATCTTCTCAACTTCAAATTCCAGTTTCAGATGGACGCTCATGCCTATTTCCTGGATAGTCCAGGAGATAGGGCATGAGACGCCCCGGTAGTTCCATGGCTGTCCAGGTCTTCACGCTCTGAAGTCAGATGTGTGAATCAATCATCCTGTCCATCGAATACTCGAACAACGGGGGCTTATATACAGCAATTTTCGAGGTGTCGTGTGCAAAATCACACTCTGGAACAGGATACAAAGTTTTCGAGGTGTCGTGTGCAAAATCACACTCTGGAACAGGATACAAAGTAACCAATAGAAATCATCTTAAGATAAAACCAAAGACAGCTCCTCTATGTACAAGTTGTGTAACTCCTTCGAAAATTACTGATCACCACAACGAATTACAAATATCGAGAAAGTGAATCGAAAATACGTGATCCCAGCATGTCGTTACAAACTGAAATGCGGGAATAACGCACAAAGGACAAATTTAAAGAAGTTATTTAAGAAAAATAGTTACTGGATAACACCACAGTTACTGGAAGTTGTGGCTGCAACCACTTTTTTCACCGATAACAATGAATGCACCACGTTAGTCCTGACCCGTGTTACACATAAAGTAGTCTATATAATAGACAAGTAATGAAAGCCTATTTTGCCCTGACCGATACCCCATTCCCAGTTCATTTGTGAATTCGTTCATTGAACCAAGATTCATCAACACAGTTTTCTTGTACAGCTATCCACAAGGTATTTAACTTCATGTTTATCATAAATTAATAATCAAATCATCATACTACGGCTTCTCTATTTGATAAAAAAAACCCTCTCCGTTCAACTTTTTTGCCCGTGACTCGACGCCATTGGAACAACAGGGATGACGTAACGTTTCTAATGTCTAAAAATACCGTCTAAAAATGATTGCGGAATATTGAAACGGATCATCAAGTTCTTGTCATCTGCTTTACAGTGATAGTCAGTGAATTTTTAGACTGCAGCCGTATGTTTTATGCTATTTATGATAAGCAAAAGGAAGTACTCAGAAGTTGGACATGTCTGCAGCAGTATCTACGTGTGCAGAAAATGTGCAGCTGATGTTACGGTTAGTTCAAAGGAAAATTTTAAATAAATAAATAAAGTCTACCCCCATTTATTCACCTTATTAGTATTGCTTATTTCGTTCTCTCAGGTTATTTGACTTTGGAAATGCGCCGCAATCTAGGGGTGGCGCCCAACATTCCCCCGATGTAGGCGTATGACCCCCACCCCTGGTGGGGGGGGGGGGAGGGGTCTAGAAAATTAATTTATTTATTGGTGTTTAAGGTCACATAGTTTTGCACAATGGCTAATCATGCCCACAACACGAGTAGGCCTATCAACTCAACACCAGGGGTGGGCGTTAATAAGCCATTTTACCCGTTTTAGAGAGGGTTTGCACCTCCCAAGCATTGGTGAACGGGTCCTATTTTACCAGTAAAACAGAGCATGTTTACAGCACTGCTTCACTTCCCGGGGTTTCCGCGGGCAGGGATCTGGAAATCCCCGGGCCGTCCATGGTTTGGCCAGATGTGTATAATTTTTGTTTTAATTGGGAAAAAGTCACAATAGGCTTATCCATGAATCTAGCGGCAAGAACGCCAGTAACTGCGAGCAGCCAAGTTAACATAAACTACAGATTCTGAAGATATCTTCCAATAATATAACAATACCATGAGTTTGGAGGGCCTTGCGGTTTATTACTGGCCCGAGAGGAATGAAAAAAAGCCCGAGGGTTTAGTACCGGCCCGAGAGTCGAGGGCCGTTAATAAGGCAGGGACTGTTGATCTTCATCCACCAAGCGCCGCATCTGAAAGTCTGTGCCCACAAGCTCCCCACCCCCTCCCGTTCACCAGCTTCTAGTTTTACGTTTCACTCATCATGCAAGTTACAGGTAATTTTTGATGTCGCCAGTTCAAGTTAGGCAATTCAGGAGGAAGAACGTTTGCAGCAGCAAGTGGAAGGGGTCAAGGGGAACGGTGTTCCCACAAAAGCATCACTGGCCTTGCTCCCCCACCGACTCCCAAACGCACGCACAAATGCCCGCGGTGGGTTTTCTAGAAAGGTTATTTTTTTTTTTTTTTAAAAATGTCTCCGGGAAAGATTTTGTCGAGACCCTGAGATATCTTAATCGGCCAAGTGCTTCGTCTGAACAATATGTGCCTACAACAAGCCTCGCTGCTCCCAACCCATTCACGCCCCCCCCCCCCCCCCCCCGCTCCACGTTTGAACCAGCATGTAGACCTAGTGGGCCTAATAGCCTACACTATTAAGATTAATGTTGTTCAGCATTAAATTTAAATGTTGTCAATGTCACGGTTCCTAACTGGCATTGTAAAAAAGAGATGCAATAGAATTTTCTTTTTTATACAGGCCATGAGATCACTCTCACCCCCTCCCTGTCTGTCATATAGGCATATAGCCTAGATCTAATACCCTTTCCACCCTCCAATACATATTCCTTTCAAAGCTTCCTGCATTTTCAACTTCTGACAACAAGGTAGCTCGCTGTGTTAAATTAACCACCGTTTTTTTTTTTATTAAAGTTCGGACAAGTTGGTTGTGCCTTGACAATAAATACAACTCGAGGACAGGGGTGCACCAATTGTTTTGCAGGGAAGACTCTTACATTATAGCCCACATCCATTTTTCTGTTCTGTCGTCTGCAACACAAGAACAACGCAGTGCGTAGTTTCGCTTTCCGGGTTGACTTTTGCACAGCCTAGCAACGAAATGTCACGCCATCATTGTTGTTCCTATGGCGTCGAGTCGCGGCAGTAGTAGGGGAGTAGTAGGGGAGAGGTAAAATGACCCAGTTCTGCCGGAGACCAGGGTGTGGCCGGGATGCAGCCGGGGTGGATGACGTCATGTAATTAAATTAACATAATTAACATGACGTCACTTAATGAATATTTTTTTTATCACTTTAATTAATAACTGTTGCTTAATTAATTTTAATTAATGACTGTTGCATAATTAATGTAATTAATGTAATTAATGTAATTAATGAGTGTAATTAGGGTTGATTATAATAATTAGTATATTAATAAATGAATCAGGGGGGTCAGGAAAAAATTTGCAGACACTAGGCCTGAAAAAAAAATTTCCACCCCTAAGGGACCCACCACCCCCCCTCTGCATATTTTTTCCACCGACAGTTCAGGGACCCACCCCCAATTCCACAAAAACTGTTATGAATAGTCAGGATTTCAGTCATATTTGTTCCATTTTATACTTTCAACTTGCTTCCACATTTTTTAACAGTCTTATTCAAGGGAATTAACTCCATTAGAACAAAATTGGAAGTTTCAGAGTTATGTTTAGAGTCACAATTTTGTCTCCAGTGATGAGAAAACAACAAACACATTATATGTAACTTGTCCTCAGAAAAAGGTATCAAAATAGTGTTCCACATTAAGAACAGATGTCTTTTAATGAAAAGTTTGTTATGTTTTTTTTTGGTAGGAAGTGGGCATCCCTAAATTTGTGCTACTGCTAGGCCCCCATGATGATGCTCCTCAGCTTTATGAGAACATACAAGTGAGTGAAGTGACATGCACTCATGTTGAAATGAACCAAGTTGAATCAACCAAGTTGAATGATCAAACCACAGTATGAACACTGGTACTAATATGAACTGAACAGGAGCGGATCCAGGATTTTGAAATAGAGGGGGCGCCATCCAATGACAGTTTGACACTCAGTTGCAAGTTCTGGGGGGAGGGGGGCACTAACTCATCTGCGAAACGGAGGGAGAAAAAATTGGAAAATGATAAATCAACTTCACACTTTCCGTGGCTATTCGACGGTACATGGCGATCATTCGAATTGCGGGGCGTTGGGTTGTTTGGGGTATTTATATATTCACTTCAGCACTTCTGGAGACTGTGACATCAACTACCAATTGTGGACTCAGAATTTAGCTAAGAAGGGGCACCGCTTGTTTGCCTAGTATGAATTTCAAAAAGATTGAAACTGGTATTTCACATATCAATGATCTTCGTTTGAACGGATTTTGGTTTGGGCAATAGAGGGGGCGTGCGCCGGGTGTGATTTTGAGCTTTGTGGGCCATACATCCTGTAAAGCATGTGCAGTCAGTACATATCAACTGACCCAAATGGAATGATCATTCATAAACAAAGAGAGGGACCCGCAGCAAAATTGGTAATCAATCATCATCCGCAAGATGCCGGTCAGGTTGTATCCAAGATAAATTTTGATTATTCAAGATCTCAACCCCCCAAAAACCAAATTTATCATTCTAAATGGGCTAGAATGCATCCAGATACATGCTAAAATGGTTTTGTAAGCTCAGTCTATTGCAAAAATGTGTTTTTTTGGCTGGAGGAAAAAATTTGCAAATTGTCTACTTTACGTGTTTTTTCCAGCCTCGGGGTACCCACCCACCCCGGCCTAGTGTTTCGAATTTTTCTGCAGACACCCCCCTGAATGAATTAATATTTTTTAAAGTCATAATTTGGGATAGATATTATTAGATAAAAAATAATATATTTAAAAATAATATTGACGTATTGGACATATATATGAATGCTATCGACTGACTCTGACCTGGACACGTGCTAAGGTAAACACTGTATTGTGTCTGCGTATAATTAAAAACCAATGAAATCTTGTTAAATCAATTTTTTTTTCAAACGTGAACTACGACATGCGAGTGACAGGTGTTGATGGCTAATTCCTATTGTTCAAAAGTTATGGGCGTAATAGAAACCTCATTAAATTAGCGATCAACACGCGACCTTCTTCCAGACTCTGAGATTCAAATTTTCAAATTCAGCGATTTTTTAATGGTCCGATTTCTGCGTTTTGACGGGTTCTCAAAAAATCAATCAGTCAATTTTAAGACAATGACAGTCACTCATAGCTAAATTTGTCATTTGTTTTGCAAACACCTTTTTGGCAATTCAAGTTTTATTTTCATCGTATCTACTATGTTATAATTAATCAAAATGGAAAACAAAACCTTTACCTGTGGAATTTGTGAGAAAAGATTTTCATCCAACGACCACAAAAATTTGCCCCTGGAGAGGCTGCACATGGCTGTACTTTATGCCCCAAGACTTTCAAGAGATGAGTTAACGGATCATCTGAAAACCCACCAAGAAGGTGCTTTGAACTGTCAGTTTTGTGTTTCAATAGCAAATTCAACAAAAGATTGTACAGACGGTGATGTCAAAGAGTTCCAGGGCACATTTTGTCTGAAATCCTATATTAGGAAAGATACATTAGAAAATCTTATGGAGAAATGACCAATTTTGATATGTAACTGCACGACTTGCGGTTTCAGCTGATTCAACTTAATCGTCATCACACCACTAGTAGTAGAGCTGCATAACTCGATTGACCGGTGGAGCCGCTCCTCATCAAATAAGGGGAGTCAAATGAGGTTATGAGGAGGGGTGAAGGATACAAGTGTGCGGTCATATGTTTAAAAATTCAATAACCTTAATTGCTATGAGGCAGTCCCCCTAATAAATAGCGTATATTCATTTAATATAATATATTAATAATTTTCGTTAAATAATTCATTTTTTATTCCACAAGACACTTCTCGAAAAAACAAAATGGTGTTTGAGTTTGACAGAAATACATGCATCGATTTATTCATGACTGTCTGTCGGTTATCAAAACAGCCCTTAAGTGTTTAACAGTTAATTGTGGACCAGTACGTTTAAAAATGACAAATTCAAGTAATCTCCGGCCATCATTTTTCTCAAAGTTGATGACAATAATTGCTTTTAAAAAAAAAGACGCTAAAATTTGGGCCTGTGTTTAATCATAGAAAAATCACACCCGCGTTATCGTGTTTTACCAGCCCGTATGTTTTATTTTTGAACGTTTACTGAAGAATAACCCACCTATCTAAGTAAAAGCATGAAAGAGCTACCATTATCTAATTACCCAGGTGGGGGAGGGGGTGGGGTGGTAGCATTGTGTACTATGGCATACTACCTTCAGCCAATGATAACCCTGTGTAGAACTTTGACAGTTGTTTGCCTTTGCACAGTGGTTCTTTCTGGATTGCTCCAACTGTCATTAAATAAATAAATGAAAAAACTACAATTCTATAATAACAGGCCAAGCCCCCCCCCCCTTCGTTTTACATGTTTTGTGAGGGGGGAAAATCAGCAGTACTTTCACCCCCCTCATTTTAATAGTTGAAAAACGCTGTTACTCGATCAAAAAATGGTAAAAGGATATGCGATTCTGTATTAACCACCCAAAAGTGTAAAACTTGGGAAAATATAACTCACCTAGAGCGGCACCAAAGCTATGTACACCATTCGAACTCCCGCATTGTGTCCTTGGGCAAGGTAATTAACCCCGATTATTCACATGGGGGCATGATGACGCTGTATACTAAGGTGTACTGCACGTCGATGATACGCATATTTTCGAACAATCTAACCCAACCTATGTGACAGTGTGGATTTACGATGTTGGTGAGATGACAGTTACTCTTCGTTGCTTGGTGGTTCTCCTCGGGTATTCCGGTTTCTTCTACCCATAAAATTGTCACGGTTATGATTAGTCATTGTGCATAAGTGTATGACCTTAAACACCAATTAATAAATAATGATAATTAGGATTTTAAATCTATTAAGACCTGAATAATTTATGAATCGGCGCATGTTTTTTGATTTTAGCCAGTGGATTGACAATGACTTCTGAACTTCGAGCTGGAGAACTCCCTGTTTATTTAGAATAAACTGCGAACGTTTAATTATAACTTGAACTTTATGTCCGGTTGTAATGAAATAGCATATTTTCTGCAGACATTCTGTTAAATTCTAACACAGATTTATTCGTGTAAACGCAGCTGGTTTACAGACCTGTATAATTTTTTTTCAATTCAGTAAAAATATATTATAGTTACTGATGTAACATGCCGATTGGCATGTTTAATGGATCTAACTACGCCAGCCCGACCTACCCTTTGCCCACCATGATCACAACAAACGTTTCAATTGATTCTCTCTCTCTCTCTTCTCTCTCTTCTCTCTCTCTCTCTCTCTCTCTCTCTCTCGCTCAGTCCTCACCAACCGCTTTCATTATATATCGATGATACAGTATAGGTGGAAACTAATTGTGTTCAAAGAACTGTTGTTTTTTCTAGGTTTTTTTTTACCACCCCTTACAGCACAAATCTAAATGAAATCTGATTCATTGAACCATACTACAGCGTATGTGCTAAAACGATTATTTTTGTACAAAACTCATGACCTTTCCCTCACAAATACCTATATAAAAACAAGATAATATGCGAGAATGCCTCATGTACCAGCTTTTTGTTTCTAAAATATGTCCTGTATACATTCCCGAATATTATTAATATACCAGCTTAATAACAGCCAAATTTTTATCAGATCACAGCATTTGAATAATTGCTTAAATTTCATAAATTATGTATATTTCCTGAAGTTGGCGAATGTCAAACTTGTCGAGAAAGGCACTCTGTAGTTTAGGAGACACCACAAATAAAACAATGAAAAAATCTCAGATATATTGCATTTATTTAAATATCGATATTAACCAGAGGTCAAAACTAATCAAATTGATTAGTATTAAATTACAAATGAATATGAAATTTGCAGTAAAGTGAACACCGATATGCAGCTATTCGGAATGACACCCTATTGGTGAGAGTTTTTGCTTTTTTGGTCCAGTTTCATGCTTATTGATTAGAGCTTCCACAAAGCCCATTCCACTTTCGCAGTCTTTTCCAGTGGATTTTCTTTAAAGACTTGTCCATCGCAGCTTTGCAGAGATATGGTTTTCTGGAAGAAAAAAGTCCATACATTCTTTATTTCCGATCAGTCCCCTTGGGATATTTTGATCTTTAAGGATGTTTGCCAAAATTTTCCAACCTGTTGGTTGAAAATCTTTTCTTTTTCACAGCAGATCATTTATTAGATCACTCATATTGGATCCCGAAATCGTAATGCCGTTATACACGAGTTGATCTTTCTCATCCCAGGATAAATTGGGTATATTCTTTATTATCTGGAGTAACAAAAGCGCCTTCTTCTGCATAGAATCGGGTACACTGGCCATCCAGTCAGGTTCATTTTCCACTGAAAAACTAGTCTTTAAGGAGTATGGTTTGGTGTTTTCATTGCGTAAGTTTGAATGGTGCTGAAAGATTTCCTTGTAGAGCATCCCTTTCTCTTCAGAACTCGATGTTGAAGATTCAGTAATTGGCCTAGTACCCTGGTCTATGGGTGGCACAGCTACAGCATTCGGGAGTGTGTGTACTTCCTGTAACTGTTCATTTCCCCATGGTTCAATACACTGAATTCTCCTTGAGGGTAGGCTGGTTGAGTCAACTATAGGTTTTTCCCTCAGTGATTCCCCATCACTAGCGGTTTTTCTAGCTCTAGCTTATTTGCAAGCCCCAAAATATTACCACTTAATGCATTGTTCCAACTAAAGGCTGATTTCATATGCACTGTCGGAGGATAGGGTAGTTGGTTACAGATAGATCTGGTTGTAAACTCGTCTGTATTTGGGTTCACTCCCCCTATAGGGTGTTTAAAATTTACATTTTTGTGTAATTTTCGTCTGTGTCGATAATAATTAGTTTTATGAGAGTAACATTTTTGACACAATTTACAGACATAGCATGAATTCATCCTTTCCTTTTCAGAAGCGAGTTAATAGAGTGGCAATACTCTTCCAATACTCTTCCATTTATACGTATGAATCGGATGGGTCCCACCCCAACCTATCAATCGCTGATTGGGTAACGATATACCAAGATAAGGTGGGTTCTACCCCAACCTGTTGATCATTGATTACTTCAAATTCTCCCACAGTGCATTGTGGGAAATTACAGTGATAGAGCTCTGGGGTAAAATAAGTTTTTGCTCAACTTCACACAAATTGATATAGTTTACTTCAAAAAAGAAACATCAAAGTCACATTCATGGCAAGCCGAGGTAGCACATCTGAACCACCCACTCGACACTGTTTAATCAGATTTGCTCCTACAAATGATCACTTTGCCCCATTTGCCACTACAAAGTGATCATCTTGTAGTGGCAAAGTGATCATTTGTAGGGGCAAAGTGATCACTTTGCCCCCATTTCCACCTACAAATGATCACTTTGCCCCTAAGTGATCATTTGTAGGGGCAAAGTGATCACTTTGCCCCATTTCCCCCTACAAATGATCACTTTCACCCTACAAAATGATCACTTGGGGCAAAGTGATCACTTTGCCCCTACAAAGTAGGGGCAAAGTGATCATTTTGTAGGGGCTCTTTCATGCTTTTACTTAGATGGGTGGGTCAGTAAACGTTCAATAATAAAACATACGGGCTGGTAAAACACGATAGTGCGGATGCGATTTTTTTATGATTAAACACAGGTCATAGTGTTATCACCCAAATTTTAGCATTTTTTTTTTCCAAAGCAATTATTGTCATCAACTTTGAGAAAAATGATGGCCGGAGATTACTTGAATTTGTCATTTTTAAACGCACTGGTCCACAATTAACTGTTAAACACCTAAGGGCTGTTTTGATAACCGACAGACAGTCATGAATAAATCAATACATGTATTTCTGTCAAACTGACCTGCCATTTTGTTTTTTCGAGAAGTGTCTTGTGGAATAAAAAATGAATTATTTAACGCAAAATTATTAATATCTTATATTAAATGAACTTCATCAAATATTTTATATAACAATTTTATAATTCCCATTCAACAATTAGGATCAGTGAGACGCTAAATTTTACGTTCCCATGACGCGATACACATTGGTACGGCACTTAACGTAACGGAATAAGAATTAGTCAAAAATGAAAGCCGCTTAGAAGGAAGTAAACTTCCGAGCATGACAGCAATTTGACGAAGTTATATCAAATGAATATATGCTATTTATTAGGGGGACTACCTCATAGCAATTAAGGTTATTAAAATTTTTAAACATATGACTGCACACTTGTATCCTTCACCCCTCCTCATAAACTCATTTGACCCCCCTTATTTGATGAGGAGTGGCTCCACCGGTCAATCGAGTTATGCAGCTCTACTATTAGTGGTGTGATGACGGTTAAGTTGAATCAGCTGAAACCGCAAGTTGCGCAGTTAAATATCGAAATTGGTCATTTCTCCATAAGTTTTTCTAATGTATCTTTCCTAGTATAGGATTTCAGACAAAACGTGCCCTGGAACTCTTGGACATCATCGTCTGTACAATCTTTTGTTGAATTTGCTATTGAAACACAAAATTGACAGTTCAAAGCACCTTCTTGGTGGGTTTTCAGATGATCCGTTAACTCATCTCTTGAAAGTCTTGGGGTATAAAGTACAGCCATGTACATCCTCTCCCCATGTACAGTAGCCTCATGGCGATTTTTGTGGTCGTTGGATGAAAATCCTTTCTCACAAATTCCACAGGTAAAGGTTTTGTTTTCCATTTCGATTAATTATAACATAGTAGATATGATGCGAATAAAACTTGAATTGCCAACAAGGCGTTTGCAAAACAAATGACAAATTTAGCTATGAGTGACTGTCGTTGTTTTAAAATTGACTGATTGATTTTTTGAGAACCCGTCAAAATGCAGAAATCGGACCGTTAAAAAATCGATGAATTTGAAAATTTGAATCTCAGAGTCTGGAAGAAGGTCGCGTGTTGATCGCTAATTTAATGAGGTTTTTATTACGCCCATAACTTTTGAACAATAGGAATTAGCGATCAACACCTGTCACTCGCATGTCGTAGTTCGCGTTTGAAAAAAAATCGATTTAACGAGATTTCATTGGTTTTTAATTACATGCAGACACAATACAGTGTTTACTTTAGCACGTGTTCAGGTCAGAGTCAGTCGATAGCATTCATATATATGTCCAATACGTCAATACTATTTTTAAATATATTATTTTTTATCTAATAATATCTATCCCAAATTATGACTTTAAAAACAAAATATGTACTAATCGACGTAAACATTATTAATTCATTTATTAAAAAAACTAATAATTATAATCAACCCTAATTACACTCATTAATTACATTAATTATGCAACATCCATTAATTAAAATTAATTAAGCAACAGTTATTAATTAAGGTGATTTAAAAAAAACATTCATTAAGTGACGTCATGTTAATTACCTTACGTAACTTTTTAATTACATGACGTCATCCACCCCGGCTACATCCCAGCCACACCCTGGTCTCTGGCAGAACTAATTTTGCCTCTCCCCTACTACTCGTGGGCAAAAAAGTTGAACGGAGAGTTTTTTTTATCAAATAAAGAAGCCGTAGTATGATGATTTGATTATTTATTTATGATAAACATGAAGTTATATACCTTGTGGATAGCTGTACAAGAAAACTGTGTTCATGTGTTACCGGTCGGTTCTTTTTGTGTTTCATCAGTACTTAGGGAATAGCCGTAACTTAACCCTTTAGCTGAATTTGCACCTTACTACTGACTTGGGGAACTCGCTGACTGGTACACCTATCCATGGGCTTACGGGAATCTGAAGAAAGGAATACACGAATTAATATTTATTCTCACATAACTGAAGTCTACATTTTTACAGTTAGAATAATAAGTATATTAACATAATATTGACAGTTAGGATATTTAGTACAAATATAATTAAACTAATAAATAATAATACATTCTTTTTTTTAAGTATAAATTGAATGCTACAACAAACAGTTCATTGAGTCCGTTTCGCATTTAACTTCGCCAAGGGACACAATCCTCTCGATTATATAACTTGCACATGTCAGCTGTCGCGATCACCGACTAACAACCGATAGCACGACTGGTTAAGGTAATGCGTCGCGGTTGCGTGAAGATATAAACCTCGAACAGAATATGCCATGTTAACCCTAATATAGCCCATATCAAGTTCAATAGAGACTAAACTAACTGATGAGTTGACGAGTGCACCCAGGGAACTTTGGTTACTTCGAGCGCCATATTATTTTACTAACAGCGGAATCATCTTGGTAAGCCGATTCCAACAACTCGTAAAATAATATGACAAACAAAATATTCCTAAACTAAAATGTAACAGCACAATCCACTGTCAGCCAAACCACCCTGATTCCGTACTCTAAAATTAATGGCTTATTTATTATTTGAATCACCCTCAGCTTTGAGCTCATTCCATGGATTCTCACAAAAGTAAGTACATGAAATAAAATTACTCTCCTACGCAGTCCAACGCCATATTGCGCGCTATTCAACATTCGATGGAATGTTCCGTGCGCATTCCAGCGAACGTCGAATAACCCGAAATATTTGGGATTAGAACATAACACGTGGAGTTACATAACAGATGGAAAATAACCTAAATAGAACTCCTTTTAGACTCTATTTAATCAACATAGATATTTACAGAATGTCTCCGAACCTTTTAGATATACTTCGAATAAAACATCAATAATACCTGTGATGTGCAAAATAACCTTGATGAGTTTTGTTTACATCTTGTTGGAAGGTGCATCCGATGCTCATTCCAACACGATGTAAACAAATACTAAAATGACTATTCAAGTTAATGACATCTTGAACTTGCAAGTCAGACAATGTGGGTTCCAAACGAACGCAAAACCTACTCAGGGAAAAGCTACTTAAGTTTATGTCCAAACCAAATATATATTTACAGATTTTAAATAATGAACTTCGCATTATTCTTGCTTCCAATGGCACTGAAATTAGTACAGCCTGTGTTAATAACTGAAGATAAAATTACGGCGCAATCTTCAAAATACTGCTTCTAGAAATAACATTACTTTCCCATTTTACGCTTCTGCAACTTAAGCTCAACTATTTCAAACGGGTATAAATTCTATATAAGCTAGCTATGCATTTACCCGAAGAAAGGAATACACGAATTAAGAGATGATGAATGAAAGGTTTTAGCGCGCCGAAGGCGCGCAGGGACGGTGTGGGATTTACAAATCCCTTGCGACCCGGTTAACCTTATTTTATTTCACTTGGTTCACACAGGCCTAGCTTTCCTATTGCCTCAAATGGGGTCTGAGGGGGTATGCACGCGGTTAGAATTCCCGGCAGTTTACGTTGGAGTGATAGATTGTCAATACTCAATCCCTCAACGCCATTAAGACTATTCGAAAGTGGGCTCTATTCGGTTCTAGCTTGGCGTTGGTAGAGGTTTGATTCCCACCATGGTGGCGAGCCAGAATATAATGTTGTGCGATGGCAAATTTAAGGGAAGAAGAGAAAATAAAACCAAACAGCAACGCCGGTTTGGTAGCGGCCCCGGTATATGACCATAGCGGTAACAAAAAGGAGTGGAGAAAGCTCCAAAAGTTTAGTTTTGAAAAAAACGGGAGTCATCCATCAAACCTTCTGGGAGATAGGATGCCGTATATGATTATGAGGTATCTGGTTATCCTTCGGGAATTCCAAATGAAATCCACCCCCCCCCCCCCCCCACCAAAAAAAAAAACAAAAATCAATCCCCCCCCCCAAAAAAAAAAACAACAAACAAAACAAACAAAAAAACACTCTCTCACAGCAGACACACACCCTCAAGCCCTGAAAAGGGCTGTTAAAACTTTATTCAAATGTTTAGTTATATAAAATGTACACTCGTTCCAGCCAGACAAGCTTGTTTCAATCCTTGTCTGGTGTTTGGTGGTTTCTTGTGTATGCTGCAGAAAGGTTGGTTGCACCAATTCCTCCTACGCTTTGTCTACCATTTCCATGTGTCTTCTTGATAAGAGTGTTGGAAGAAAATTTGAGAATGTTCAATTAGAAAAGTTATAGGTAGAGAGAAAGATAGGTATCCGCTATTGTATATTGTGCCTGTTGTGTGATTGTTGCTATGGATGGGGTAAGGGGGGGGGGGGGGGTGTTTCTTCGGAGCCCACTCCCCCACACGCAGAGTTGCGAGGCAATCCTCACAGACTCAATCCTAAAGATCTCAATGAGTAGCGAGGCAATCCTCACTGACTCCACGCAGTTTAATTCTATTGAGTAATTTTAATTTACTGTGGCTTATTTTGTTTTTCTGTTAAGGATTCGGTGTTCGTTCAGCTTCACCATTGATTCACTATCCTGGAGTATATGGAGGGTTTTGTTATATAGTTCTTATTAAAATCATTTCAATCGCGCTTCAGCAGAGTTGCGAGGCAGTCCTCACAGACTCTATCCTAAACTTCTCAATGAATTTCGAGGCAATCCTCACTGACAGGCAATCCTCACTGACAGGCATGATGAATGAAAGGTTTTAGCGTGCCGAAGGCGCGCAGGGACGGTGTGGGATTTACAAATCCCTTGCGACGTGGTTAACCTTATTTTATTTCACTTGGATCACACAGTCCTAGCTTTCCTATTGCC
This sequence comes from Pictodentalium vernedei, assembly GCA_031216915.1. Lineage (NCBI taxonomy): Eukaryota > Metazoa > Mollusca > Scaphopoda > Dentaliida > Dentaliidae > Pictodentalium > Pictodentalium vernedei. The sequence goes on from CM062297.1 coordinate 603,395,145, forward strand.
TCAAATGGGGTCTGTGGGGGTATGCACACGGTTAGAATTCCCGGCAGTTTACGTTGGCGTGATGGATTGTCAATAATCAATCCCTCAACGCCATTAAGACTGTTAGAGAGTGGGCTCTATTCGGTTCTAGCTTGGCGATGGTAGAGGTTTGAGTCCCACCATGGTTGCAAAGCAGAATATAATGTTGTGCGATGGCAAATTTAAGGGAAGAAAAGAAAAGAAAACCGAGCAGCAACGCCGGTTTGGTAGCGGCCCCGGTGTATGACCATAGCGGTTAAAAAAAGGAATGGAGAAAGCTGCAACAGTTTAGTTTGAAAAACCGGGAGTCATCCATCAAGCCTTCTGGGAGATAGGATGCCGTATGTGATTATGAGGTATCTGGTTATCCTTCGGGAATTCCAAATGACCTCCCCCCCCCCCCCCCCCAAAAAAAAAAACACCCTCTCACAGACACACACCCTCAAGCCCTTAAAAGGGCTGTTAAATCTTTATTCAAATGCTTATTTATATAAAATTTACACTCGTCCCCAGTCAGACAAGCTTGTTTCAATCCTTGCCTGGTGTTTGGTGGTTTCTTGTGTGATTGCTGTACAAAACACCCTCGGACAAAACACCCCAAGACAAAACACACCGGGACAAAACACCCTCGGGACGAAACACCCTAGGACAAAACACCCTTTGAGAAAAGTACTTCCGGGCAAAACACCCTCAGTGGTGTGTTTTACTTTTTTATTTTTTATTTTCAAGTTTATCATTTCAAAATTGTATTGCCCACATTTTCCAACAACAATAGCTTGTGGTGTGCTTGCATGTGTGAATAAAAATTCACTTTGATATATCTCTGTTGACACTACTACAGACTGTAACAAAGGAGATTTCTTGTTTATGAAAAACAAATAAATTCTTTGATGATCACCACTATGGGTGATTGATCTTGACTTTGTTTTTTCTACTGTTTCTTCTACAAGCCGTTTTCTTAGTTATTGAAACAAACAAGTTCTTTGGTGATCACTTGTTAATGTCCTCAGAGTAGAGTAACGCGTGAAAAAAGCACGAAAAGATCATCAGGAGAGACTTAAGAATTTGTGCTTGGCATTCAATTCAGGTGACAAGTGTATTGGCCAGCTATTAAGTGGAATTGGCGGTGTGATTAGACTGTAAGTGAACACTATCATGATAGGACTACACATCAGTTGTCATTATATTTTATATATTTATATTTCTATTTATGTTAACATCAGTGCTGGCTTTATGAAAAATCCAGGGTGGCTAAAAATCGCTCTCCTAGAACCCATCCAGGCGAGCAAATCGCTCTCCTCAACACTGTCACAGTAAACATGTGATTAATTTAAAACATAGGTTTTAACGGTGTACTTGAAGGGATGCAATCAACTGCCCAAAAGCAACGGTAGTGTAGTTTAACCCCTGCACTCTGATGACGAAACACCCTGATTTGTCATCCACAGTTATCGCCCCCTGTGTTGTCAGAAATTCAGCAATTTAGATTTTGGTTGACAGAGCTCCAATTGAGCTCTGTCAACCAAAATCTAAATTGCTGAATTTCTGACAACGCTGGGGGACAGATAACCATGGATGAGGGAAGATGTGGTTGGGCTTAGAGTGGGGAGGTGTCGAGTATTTTCGACATCAGAGAGCAGAAGGTTAAATATCACTTGCCTGGAAACTCATTGACAAATAGCTGATATCATTGCCTGATACTGAGAATAAAAAGTAAATAAATTTTAGTCCATTTCCTTCTGTGAACTGGAACTATGTTTGGGTATGTACTCTGTACATACCCAAACACAGTTCCAGTTCATGAATGAAAATAGATTTTTTATGCATCGATAGATCTGCATGCTGACTCCTTGACAACAAAAATTACATGTGAGCATCACATCAACGATGTAAATTGCTCTCCTCAAAATTCCAGCCCACGGAGGGTGTTTTCCTCAACAGCCCAAAGTTGGAGGGTGTTTTGTCTGAGGGTGTTTTGTCAGAGGGTGTTTTGTCCTGAGGGTGTTTTGTCCATAGTGCACATTCATCAAGGGTGTTTTGTCCAGTGTGCATTTTTCGAGGGTGTTTTGTCAGAGGGTGTTTTGTCCTTAGGGTGTTTTGTCCGGACACCTCTTGTGTATGTTAACAGAAAGGTAGGTTACACCAATTCCTCCTACGCTTTGTCTGCCATTTCCATGCGTCTTCTTGATAAGAGTGTTGCAAGAAAATTTGAGAATGTTATTAGAAAAGTTATAGGTAGAGAGAAAGATAGGTATCCGCTATTGTGTATTATGACTATTGTGTGATTGTTGCTATGGATTGGGTAAGGGGTGTGTTTCTTCGGAGCCCACTCCCCACACGCAGAGTTGCGAGGCAATCCTCACAGACTCAATCCTAAAGATCTCAATGAGAAGCGAGGCAATCCTCACTGACTCCACGCAGTTTAATTCTATTGAGTAGTTTTAATTTACTGTGGCTTATCTTGTTTTTCTGTTAAGGGTTCGGTGTTCGTTCAGCTTCACCATTGATTCACTACCCTGGAGTATGTAGAGGGTTTTGTTATATAGATCTTATTAAACGCATTTCAGTCGCGCTTCAGCAGAGTTGCGAGGCAGTCCTCACAGACTCTATCCTAAATTTCTCAATAAGTAGCGAGGCAATCCTTACTGACTCCACGCAATTTAGTTATATTGTATAATTTTTTTTTTTTTTTATTTTCTGGAAACTTATTTTGTTTTTCTGTTAAGGGATCGGTGTTCGTTCAGCTCAACCATTAATTCACTATCTTGGAGTCTGTTGAGTGTTTTGATTTGTAGGTCTTTTAATCGCGTATCAATAGTTTCTATTTTTGCTAGCTCGCGAAGTTCCTTTATCGGTGTCCATTTGGGTTTGCATAGTGCCACACACAGGGCATAATTTTGAACCCGTTGTAGTTTTTCAATGTTGGTTTTATTCAGGTCACTCGTTATTATGGCCCCATACTCTAGTACTGGGCGTATATATGATTTGTAAAGCTTGAGGAGAACTTCTTTATTGGCTTCCCAATTTTTACCTCTAATCATTTTCAGGAAATTGATGCGTTTAGTCCATGGCTTTGACAGTGACTGAGTTTACGTGATTGTTTAGATTGAGACTGCTATCCAGGGTGAATCCCAGAAACTTTGCCTCATTACTGGCTTCAGTAACAGGCAATCCTCACGAATTAATATTTATTCGCACATAACTGAAGTGCTGGCTTCAGGTCCTGTGAGAATTATATACCTGCTTCAAGTAACCTAAGAAACCTATTACCCTGTACACAAGTAAACAAACGTATTACCACCCCATTCACCTAATGACTGATTTGATTGTTTGTTCACACTTTTCAATGCTCAGTACATATTTTATTCCGTATTGTCACTAATCACCCCGTGTGACAATGAACAATCTTTTAAACAATAATGCCAACTATGTTCAATAATAAAGCTTACTTAATTCTGATATGAAACCACTAATTTATTGGCAAATACTGTAAACGTCAAAATGTGTGTATTTTTTATAAAAATAATAAACTTCAACTTTTCTAGCCTATAACAGATGAATCTTGGTTCAATGAACGAATTCACAAATGAACTGGGAAGGGGGTATCGGTCAGGGCAAAATAGGCTTTCGTTACTTTTTTATATAGACTACTGTATGTGTAACACGGGTCAGGACTGACGTGGTGCATTCATTGTTATCGGTGAAAAAAGTGGTTGCAGCCACAACTTGCCTGTAAGTGAGGTCACTACTCCCTGTAACAATTGGACTTCTTAACCCTTTACCTAACCTGAAAAGCAGACGACACTTGCAAAAATAATTCTTGAATAACTAATTGTTTTCATTTTTTGTCTCAAAAACATAGGTTATGACCCCTCGTTGGAACGAGCTCGTTCCAACGAGGGGTCATAACCTATGTTTTTGAGACAAAAAATGAAAAAAATAATGAAAATTAATTGGCGATTTTTGAGAATAGCGCTGGCCGGTTTTGGCCGTTACGTTAGGTAAAGGGTTAAAACCAATCTCACCTCCCCAATGTTTACAGTTCTAGTTTTGCCCTGAAAGACATGATGATCAAAATTTGTTCATCAAAACTTCTTCTGTTATAATTTATTGGTGAGTGCTAATGGGCATCCCCCGGTGATTCCTAGTAGAGCAAATTTTCATCGAGCTCTGACCACTGAACCAACATTTACGACCTGCATGTGTTGCCCAACTACATACACAGTGTCTCCTATAAACGAGGCCACTATTTAGCCGGACTTCGTAAAACCAATCTCACCCCACCCCTGTTTACAGTTATTGGTTAAGTCGTGGAATACTTTGATAGTTAGAATTTGATCATCAAAATTTCTTCTGTTATAAACTACTGGTGAGTGCTGATGGGCACCCATCGGTGGCTTCTAGCAGAGCAAATTTTCTTAAGAGTTTTGCTCACTGAATCTCATCGTGAGAAAGTTCGTCTATTTTATTGTTTTGATAGAAGTCCGTCGAGATCTAATAATAATAATAACACTTCGGCCGGCCGCTGATTTGTCGCGGTTCTCGTATGAGAAGGCCTTGGTTACCCATGTTCTACCAACTGCCTCCCCCTATTCCCGCGCTTCTTCTCTCCTCCCAACACTCGGAGACGAACTGCTTGAGGACATCCCTTGCCCCATTCTTCCCAATCTCTCCGATTAGTATATTAACCCTCTCCTTTGAGTCGCCCCCTAACCACATGTCCTTCATTCTCCCATCCCACTTCTTCATTATACTCCCCGTGAATCTTGTTCTTTTAGACTGGTATTTTGGGCATTCTATAAGAAAGTGTTCCAGGGTCTCCACCAAGCCCACGTTACACATCTGGCACTCCTTTTCACTGTGTTTCCCAATTTTTCCCCTCAGCTCCAGGGACCGCGACCTCAGCTTGAACAACAGTGATCCCCCAAAGGTGCCATCAAGGTATTCTTCAAAACCAGGCTTCTTTTTATCACGCAGGCCACCCAAAGATCTCTTTGATTTGACCCCCTCTCGCCAATTACGGTTATAATCCTCCATGACCCTTTCTCTGACGATCTTTTTGCCCTGGTTTGCCCCAACGTCAAGGTCCGAGATCTCCATTGAGTAGTTTTCTACTAGCTCCCTCACTTGGACCATCCACCCCGTCTTGATATTTGAGTTGAAAGTTCTCAGGAACATTACTTTACACCATCGGCTATCGGGGAGATTTACTAAATAATTAAGATAACCGAGTTTCAATAGGTCTATCCTGTCCTTGAGCCTCATCCACCCAAGCTCGCCCCTGATTGCTGCTAGTGCTGCGGCATTACTCGAGCCTGTTATCCATCGGCCTGCATCGTTCTGCAGGATTTCCAAGCTCTTAACAGCTGTCTGGTTTAGGGGTATAACTTCCGTACCGTATGTTATACTAGGCAGACCCACCATTTCCCAAATGGTTTTCCCCACGAAAACCTTATCGAAACTGTCACGTCTATTGTCCATGTGTTATATGTAAATATGTGTAAATATCCATAATTACTCTCAGGTCTAACGTTTCCAACTCTTTTGGCAAATATGTTTAAGTACCCATTTTAACTCTCAGCTACTCAGCTACAACGACTACAACCGATCGAGTGGTATTTTTTATTTTTTTTTTTTTTTTTGGCGAATAGTGTTGTTCACGATTCATCGACCCAGCATGGGACGCCCTCGTCTCCTTCTTGTAATCGTCATAACTACTTACTTTCATTCGAATTCATTCCTTACAAGAGGGCATGTTATCGGGGGTGGCGCCCATCTGTTTCTTATCACCGGAACTTAAATGCAGTGCCCACTCCTTCTTGCCAACTTTCGTATACTTTTCGCGGCAATGAAGGACAGGCCCACCGCCCACGAAATGTCCTAGTTCAGCGCCCGTGATACGCCCTCCTTGACGAATCCTTTTCAACACCCAGCTTATTAAAATACTACAATAACTAGCCGATTAACTTGAATAAATTTGAATAGTATGAATGGTATGGATGGAAGTCCTCCTAATGGGCAGTATTAGTGGTGGGGGGGGGGGTGAAAGATTGGCTAAACTTGATCTTAACTCTTTTCTGGGGATACAATTAGCCACAGTTTCAAAGAAGTAGCCTCAATCATAAATAAATAAATAAATAAATAAATAAATAAATAAATAAATAAATAAATAAATAAATAAATAAATAAATTATGGGTGTAGTCCCTCCGCAATAAACCAAGGCATTGATTCTTGTGACTGCCTAACGAATTATCACCTAGCACAACGTAACTGCTATAGCTGACCAGTGCTATCCACCTGAACTTTCACTCAAACTTAATTATGGCTTAATCTAATGTCTCGATGACATGGCTTGTGACGTCCTATTGGAACGAGCTCGTTGACTTCGTTTCGGTGGGGGTCACAGGCTGTGTCTTATGAGACGGGAAATAAAACATTTTAGTTATCCATAACACTTGTATACAAGTGTCGCTTGTTACTAACGATGGGTAATGGCAAATTATACTCTGGTTCCATGGATAAATAGGACATAATCACTATTGCCATGGGCGAAATCACAAGGCTATTAGGCATCGTAGATCCAAACGTCAGACAAAACTAGACTTCATACTTGTGCTGTCTCACGATTGGGATTTTGACAATAGCAGATTGCTCTTCCATTTGCCCATTGTTGTCCCTGGTCTTACTCTTGAGGCTTTAATGTGCCTCGGTCCAAATTGCCTTACAACCCAAGTCCGATCACCATTATCCAGTCGCACTTGTAAGTTTTATCCATATGTTGTAGCATTTAACCATTGACCTCGTACAGTCTTATTATCTTTTTCTTTTTTTTTCAGCCCTTACTAAACACTAAGCTGTTACTGTGTATATATACATATACATATATATATATATATATATATATATATATATATATATATATATATATATATATATATATATATTATATATATATATATCAGAAGTTTATAAACAAATCCTTGTGCTGGTAGTTATAAGAAAAAAATATTAAAGTTCAAAACAAATACAACGACATCACTGACTATATTCCTGCTAGCGCTTTCACCGCTCTGTATGCGGATCTTCAGGCATTTTTATTTTTATAAAATACGTTATACAAATATTTACAAAATAACGTTATGACGTAAACCACTGGGTGTGGTGTATCGATTTTGGAGACGTTGTTTCAGAAACTGCATATGCAATAATTATTTCATACATTTGAACAGAGGCGTGTTGATCCTTTATCGAAAGAAATTATAACGAAATTAACATAACAAATAAAATAATGATGTTTCTTTTATCCTAGAAATTAAGTTATAAATGTTGTGGGCTCCGAAAAAAACCCGGTATATTTATTTCCCACAGATGCTTCCCACTCCAACTCTCTTTATATTACTATGTTGGTAATACTCATATTTCTGAATAATGTAAGGGAATGAACGCCTTACTCCCGACTCTAATTTGTTCATCCTTATAATTCCCATTTTAATTCTTTATCTAATCGTACTATTTTTCCTTACAACAGGAGTGGCGACAACGGGACACATTATGGGTACGGAGTCCCCCCCCCCCCCTCCCTCCGGTGGGGTCTGGAGGGGGGCATACCACCGCGTTATATAATTATAGCATACCTACTGATAACTTGAATTTATTTATCGGAAGATCATGCTTGCCTCAGTTTGCGTCGCATAAGTTATCTGTTATAGAACGCTTGCACCGGGTCCGACTCGACTCCACGTGGTACTGAGTAAAGAATCTCGTGGTGTCGAGCTGGAGTCTGAGTAAGGCGCTCACAGCCATAAATTTAAATTATGTAGAAATATTGGTATCGTGAAGATAATAAGGAAACATTCGTGAAAAAACACATATATTCAGAGTCCATAGACTTTAATTCTAGTATGAAGGCAACATCATTATTTTATATGTTATGTTTCATAGAAATAACACGATCGGCACAGTGAGTCTTTGTGTATAGACCCCTACTTACCCAACCTTTTCTTACATGAACAATGACGCTTGCCCCGAGTCCGGCTCGCCTCCGCGGGAATGATAAACTCTCTCGAGGGTTCGAGTTGGAGTCGGAGTGAGGAGTTCATTCCCAAACATTATGCAGAAATATAGGTATTATCAACATACAAATATACAGAGATTTGGCGTGGGAAGGATATGTGGGGAAACAAATATACCGGGTATTTTCAGAGCCCACAACCTTTTTTAATTTAATTTCTAGGATAAAGGAAACCGCATTATTTTTTATATATTATGTTAATTTATACTAGTGATTAGTAATACCAGCGTGTTTTCATCAAGATATTCTCGATGTTCGCTTGGGAGAAAGGGATTTTACTGTTTACACCGAGCAGCACTTTGAAGCCTGTATTGTTTAAAAGTATTAGGTTTGGGGGGGGGGGGGTATGAATTTGTTTTATGAGGTTTCTTAAAACCATGGTCGTATATACCTTTATTTTGAGATAAAATCAAATATTTCTATATCGGCCAAACTAAAATCTAATTGCGAAAACGCATTACATTGCATAAAAAGCCAACTATATCAATTGTTCACATATAATTATATCTTACGTGACGAGAAGGAATTATTATTATTTTTTATACGCAGTCTACAGCCTTAATTTAACTCATGCACGTGATGTCGATCTATGTGGCTCGGCCGTTGTTCGTATCTCCCGTGAATTTACGGTTTGGGCTCATTCATGCAACGGTCAATTTAATGCTACTGGGTGGCGCTATTACAATCCAAACGTAATGTAATGCCTGTAGTTTAAAGCTTTAGATGGGTGGTGGTGGTAGTAGGGTGGGCACCCAAGGTTTTCAAATTATGCGCTATATTATTAATTTTATAGTCTTAACTTTGGAGGGGGGGGGGGGGGGTATAGATAACTAATCCATTTTAAATCGTTTGGGATGGCTCTTTTTATAATAGTAATTACCTACACCTGCTTGTTTTTATAAGGCTTTTGTCCATGTTCACTTGGGGGGGGGGGGGGGGGGGACTTGCTTTGTTGAGACTGAGGATGAGTTTAAGTAATGTAATATAATGGGGATGATTGTAAGCATTAGTTTGGTGTAGGGGGTGACGGGAGGGGGGTGGGTGGGTTGGATGACCAGCTCATTAAGAATTATTTATTTGTTCATCCTTATAATTCCTATTTTAATTCTTTATCTAATCGTACAATTTTTCCTTATTACAGGAGTGGCGTCAACGGGACACATAATGGCTACGGATTCCCGGGGGGGGGGGGGGGGATTAAACCACGGAGTTACAAAAGTATAGTCTCTCTACGGATAACTTGACTTTATTTATCGGAATATCATGCTTGACTCCGTTTACGTCGGATTAGTTCTCTGTTCAAGAACGCTTGCATCGGATCCAGCTCGACTCCAGGAGGTGTCGAGCTGGAGTCTGAGTAAGGCGCTCACAGCCATTAATTTAAATTATGCGGAAATATTGGTATCGTGAAAATAAATATAAATAGATGGTTAACATAGGAAAATTCGTGGAAAAACACATATATTCTGAGTTCATAAACTTTACTTCTAGTATAAAGGCCATATCACAGTATTATATGTTATGTTTCATAGAAATAACACGATTGGCACAGTGAGTCTTTGTGTATAGCCCCCTACTTACCCAACCTTTTCTTCTCCCTTAGCCAGAGAGTTACATCTACAGTGGCGCTTGCCCCGAGTCCGGCTCGACTCCCCGAGAATGATAAACACTCTCGGGGGTTCGAGCTAGAGTCGGGAGTAAGGCGTTCATTCCCTTACATTATTCAGAAATATGAGTATTACCAACATAGTAATATAAAGAGAGTTGGAGTGGGAAGCATCTGTGGGAAATAAATATACCGGGTTTTTTTCGGAGCCCACCACATTTATAACTTAATTTCTAGGATAAAAGAAACATCATTATTTTATTTGTTATGTTAATTTCGTTATAATTTCTTTCGATAAAGGATCAACACGCCTCTGTTCAAATGTATGAAATAATTATTGCATATGCAGTTTCTGGAACAACGTCTCCAAAATCGATACACCACACCCAGTGGTTTACGTCATAACGTTATTTTGTAAATATTTGTATAACGTATTTTATAAAAATAAAAATGCCTGAAGATCCGCATACAGAGCGGTGAAAGCGCTAGCAGGAATATAGTCAGTGATGTCGTTGTATTTGTTTTGAACTTTAATATTTTTTTCTTATATATATATATATATATATATATATATATATATATTTACGAACTTTAAACTTTCTTAATTAATTTTTTTTCGTTGTTAATTACCTTTTTCTTTCTTCTTCTTTCTGTTTACATATAATTCTCAGCTTAAACTACCCTGTTCTCCAGTCGGCTTGAATATATATTATAATGTGTTACCTTGAAACATACCGTGCGCGAATTAGTACTTTCAGCCTGATAGTTTATTCACGTAGCCAAAAGCATCGCTTATCGATGGACAGATTTATTTGTATGTTAGTGTACCTGCTCCTGCGCCTCAATGGTGAGAGGCTGCATAAAAGTATCACTGTTATGACTTCCTTGTGCATCTGGCAACGCGGGGACTTCACTGCATATACTTTTCTAGATACTTACCATGAATCTCCCTATTTCTACCAATGTGTTAACTTTAAGAAAACAATATGCCTAGAATCGACAATCACTGATTCTCTTGTTACCCTCCTCTGTTTCTGCTTGGTTATAAACCTTCTGAAATCAAGAATAGCTGATTCCCTTGCGATATTCGTCAGCTTCTGTTTGACTATAACCCTATTGAAATCATTAATCACTGATTCCCTTATCACCCCCATCTACTTCTGTTTGGCTATAATCCTACTACGGTCCGGTGACATCGAAACTAACCCTGGTCCAAATTCTGTTAACTCAGGTCATAATCAGAATATCCTAAGAATTGCGCACCTTAACATTCAGAGCCTTAAACCTAAACTAGATATTGTCCAATGTGAACTCGAAGCCTTTGATATTTTAGCCTTTACCGAGACCTGGTTATGCGACAATGATTCCACATCTGATATCCAGCTCCAAGGGTTCCATGAACCACTACGCTTCAATCGCTCGACCAGGGGAGGGGGAGTGGCTATATTCATTAAAGACGGAATCTCGTATCGTCCCCGACCGGACCTTGACGTGTTGAATACTGAGTGCATTTGGGTTGAAGTCTTTACAACAAGGAAGAAGCCATTACTATTAGGGGTATTCTACCGACCACCTAACAGTCCCCAGGATATTTGGGATGCTATATCTGCATCGATAGAAAAAGCCAGAGACACGTCAATTGCTGACTTAATTGTAACTGGCGATTTTAATGACAACCAAATGGCTTCCTCACGAAGTAGTGTTTCTGAAATTATTAACTATTTTAACCTGAGACAGGTTGTGAGTGAGCCAACGTGCATTACTGAGTCATCGGCGACCCTGCTGGATCTCTTTGCTGTCAGTGACACAGTCAACGTTAAAACCTGTGAGGTATTAGAGCCACTTATTCCAGACATGATCCGCTATCACTGTCCCATTGCAATTGAAGTGGAATTTTTAAAAACCCCACCTCTTTCTGTCAAGAGGAGGGTATGACTGTACTCTCAGTGCAACTATGAGGCATTAAATGAGGCCTTCACTAACTTTGATTGGGATTCTCTCTTTGACACCCCGCATCTTGATACTTTGGTCTCCAAATTTACTGATGAAATACTTAATGTAGCAGGCCGATTCATTCCTAACAAAACCATAACCTCAAGGATGAATCAACCGACATGGATGCACAACAACATACGATTACTAATAAGACAGAAAAAACGCTTGTACCGCACAGCTAAACGCACGGACCATCAGTCCGCATGGGCAAAATACAGAACCAAACGTAATGAAGTCGTCGCAGCTATTAGGAAGGCCAAAGCGTTTTATCTATCCAAAGTCCAGTCTGCCTTGAGTAGCAAAGATACCCCTCCATCAACTTGGTGGAAGACTCTGAAAACATACATTGGTAACATTAGCGCCCCAGGAATTCCTAATATTATCCACTTAAACAAAATATATTCCACTAGTGTTGAGAAAGCTGAAGTGCTCAACGAATACTTTAGTTCGATCTCGACAGTCGACGATTCGAATGCTTCCCTGCCAAACTCAGCTCCCAGTGTCTCACAAGGCATTGACACTATCACCTTACATTGTAGTGAAGTATATGCAGCAATGAAGTCGTTAAAAGTGTCCAAGGCGTCTGGTCCTGATCTCATCAGCCCGCGACTTCTTAAAGAATGCAAATCTTCTTTATGTGAGCCACTCACGATCTTATTTAACATACTACTGAATAGTTCCCATTTCCCATCAATCTGGAAAAAAGCAAATGTCTCCCCGATTTTAAAAAAACAACCCTCAAACGTTATTACTAATTATCGTCCAATATCTTTGATCAACTGTGTTGGTAAAATACTTGAAAAATGTGTCTTCAAGCGCTCGTGGCAGTTCTTGAATGATAACAGCGTCCTTAGTCAATTCCAGTCAGGGTTTACACCTGGTGACTCAACCGCTCTCCAGCTGACTGATATATATGATGAATTCTGTCAAGCGCTCGACCAAGGAAAAGAAGTAAGAGTGGTGTTCTGTGACGTGAGTAAGGCTTTTGACAAAGTATGGCATGCAGGTCTCATTCACAAGCTGGAGAACATTGGTGTTTCAGGTGAGCTATTGCTGTTTCTGAAATCGTACCTCTCGGACAGGTCGCAGCGAGTTGTAATAGCTTCAGAGACATCTTCATGGAAACCTATCAATGCCGGAGTTCCTCAGGGATCGATTCTGGGACCCTTTTATTTCTGATATATATTAACGACATAACGAAAGATTTACTCAGTGACATACGTCTCTCCGCCGACGATACGTCTCTATATTTAATTGTAGAGAATCCTGAATATGCTTCGACTTTGATTAATCGCGACTTGACCACAATCGAACATTGGGCCACTACTTGGTTGGTCGAATTCAACACTAACAAACCCGAGAGCATGCTTACGAAATTCCTAACGAGTTTATCAAAAAAGGGGGAGAGGAACTCTTAGAAAGCCTAACTGCCCTATTCAATTTAGCCATAGAAAAACAAGAGGTCCCAAAGGAGTGGAGGGAAAGCAAAGTGACATTTATTCACAAAAAGGGGGAAAAAGACGTCTTGGATAACTATCGAGGGATCTCTGTCAGCAGCAACATTGGAAAAGTCTTTTGTAAAGTCCTGTGTGGGAGATTAGAGGAGGTGATCGAAGAGAAGGGTTTTTTGGGAGAAATCCAGAATGGCTTCAGGAAGGGAAGGAGAGTCACTGACCATCTTTTCACGCTATCCCAAATGATAGAATCCGCGAAAGCAAACAAGAAAAAGATGTTCATGGCCTTTTTGGATGTTAAAAAGGCATATGATATAGTATGGAGGGAGGGTATGTGGCGCAACCTGAAGGCTCTGGGCTTGGGGGGGGGGGGAGTTTGTTGGGATTATGAAAGCATTATATAAAGATGTACAGAGTGAACTTAGCCTGGGAAACATTACAACAAAACGTGTGCCTATGGAGATAGGCCTAAAACAGGGGTGTATCCTTTCGCCAATACTTTTGGCATTGTACATCAAAGGTTTAGGAGATGAACTCCTGCATAGCGACGAGGGGGTTGCAGTTGGTGACTTGAAGATCCCAGGGCTATTTTTTGCAGACGATATGGTGCTAGTGTCAGAAAGCGAAGAGAGGCTAGCGAAGATGCTGGGAATTGTTGGAGACTCGAACTTAATGAAAGCAAGAGCAAAGTTATACCCGTGGGCCGCAAAGTGGACCCCGCTCGAAGGTGGAGAGTGGGGGAGTTCTGCACTCCGGAAGGTAGCAGTAGACTTCTTAGTGTAGGAGAGACTAGCGATTACGAGTATTTGGGGGTAAATATAAACATCACAGGAAGAGGCATCTACCGAAATCACACAAATAAATTGATTCTGAAGGGGAAGCGAATCCTTAACCAAATGAAACTTATAAGGAGAAACAGTTTCAATAAGGTTTTCGTGAGGAAAACTATTTGGGAAATGGTGGGCCTGCCAAGTATAACATACGGTACGGAAGTTGTACCCCTAAACAACACAGTCGTAAAGAGCTTGGAAATCCTGCAGAACGATGCAGGCCGATGGATAACGAGGTCGAGTAATGCCGCAGCGCTAGAAGCGATCAGGGGTGAGCTTGGGTGGATGAGGATCAAGGACAGGATAGACCTATTGAAACTCGGTTATCTTAATTATTTGGTAAATCTCCCCGATAGCCGATGGTGTAAAGTAATGTTCCTGAGAACTTTCAACTCAAATATCAAGACGGGGTGGATGATCCAAGTGAGGGAGCTAGTAGAAAACTACTCATTGGAGATCTCGGACCTTGACGTTGGGGCAAACCAGGGAAAAAAGATCGTCAGAGAAAGGGTCATGGAGGATTGTAACCGTAATTGGCGAGAGGGGGTCAAATCAAAGAGATCTTTGGGTGGCCTGCGTGATAAAGAGAAGCCTGGTTTTGAAGAGTACCTTGATGGCACCTTTGGGGGGTCACTGTTGTTCAAGCTGAGGTCGCGGTCCCTGGAGCTGAGGGGAAAAATTTGGAAAAACAGTGAAAAGGAGTGCCAGGTGTGTAACTTGGGCGTGGTGGAGACCCTGGAACACTTTCTTCTAGAATGCCCAAAGTATCAGTCTAAAAGAATGAGATTCAGTGGGAGTATAATGGGGGAGTGGGATGGGAGAATGAAGGACATGTGGTTAGGGGGAGACTCAAAGGAGAGGGTTAATATGCTAATCGGTGAGATCGGGAAGAATGGGGCAAGGGATGTCATCAAGCAGTTCGTCTCCGAGTGTTGGGAGGAGAGGAGAAGCGTGGGAATAGGGAGGCAGTTGGGAGTTCAGGTGTAACCATGGCCTTCTCGCCCGAGAACCGCGACAAATCAGCGGCTGGCCAAAGTGTTATTATTATTATTATCACGTAAAACCAACCCCAGCTTCCACCCTGCTTTATTTTGGGACGACTCATAAATTTCGGAAGCAACCAACCATAAACACCTAGGAGTCACGCTTAACAATACTTGCACGTGGAACGATCACATTGACCATATATGTTCCAAAGCCTGGGCTTGCTTAGATCTGTTGAGAAGACACAAGTTTCACCTTGATCGTAGTGTCTTGGAAAAATATACTTTGCTTTCGTTAGACCTCTTCTTGAGTACGCTGGTCCTGTTTGGGACAATTCTACTGAAACCCAAGCCGCAGAACTTGAACAAATCCAAAATCGCTGCAGCAAGGATCGTCACGGGGGCAACCGTCAGTGCTAGCAATTCCCTATTATATACTGAAACTCAATGGGACCCCATGTACGAACGACGCCGCAAACAAAAACTAATTCAGTTTTTCAAAATGAATCATCACATGTCACCTCCTTACCTATCAAACAAAGTTCCCCCTCTGGTCTCCTCAACTTACCCATCGCTCAGTCTTCGATCGAGTCAAAACCACCGAGTGCCTTTCTGCCGGACTCAGTTATACCAGTCTTCGTTTATCCCAAGCACCACTGATCAATGGAATAACCTGCCCTTATCCGTCCGGTTGAACACATCTCTATCCAATTTTAAGACTTACCTTAATGGTGCCAAGCAAAGGCCGCCAAAGTTTTACAGTAATGCGAAGTCTCGCTCCTCACAAATATACCATTGTAGGCTCCGGTTGCATTGTAGTAGCCTTAACTCTCACCTACTTGATAACCACTTATTACCCAGTCCCTTTTGTCAGTGTGGTGAGCGCGAGACGACGGATCACTTCTTTTTCCATTGTCCAATCTACTCAGACGCTCGTAACTGTACGATCAATCTACTTCCATTTGAAGCGGATACAACTACGCTTCTGTTCGGCTCTGAATTGTTGGACAACACAAACATCTGTCTTATTTTTGAAGTGGTACACGACTTCATTCTACTTACGAAGAGTTTTTAATAGTTGCCATATTCGGAAACCGTCGCGTAAGGTTCATCATAAGTTTTTTTTGACTAATACATACTACTCCCCCTCAACTACTGAATTAACACACCTCAATATGTACATTCAACTCCGCCTCAAATTTAAGAATGTATCTGTCCTCACATACGCTACTTTCCTTGTTCTAGGTAATGCACTACATATTCAAGCTGGCACCCTCCCTTTTCTTTATCTCGTAATTTTTCATCCTTTTCTCTATTCACAGTTTAAACAACATTATAAGCCGTTGCCTGACCTGATAATTTTAGTTCCCATCCACTACTTGGCTATTGAATAGGGTTAGCCTCAGTTGTGACTCTGTTCCGGTGGGGTGTCTGTCTGCCCCACCACAGCACTTGTATTGCCTGTGTGAGTGATGTTGTTAATCGCTATGTCAACGATTATTAACTCCTCCATTCTAAGATTTTTAATGGGAGCATCTCCACACGAATCTCTTCTACCACAGCTCACTCTTTCCAATTGGCAGCAAGTGCTGGGGTGCGACAGTCTGCCCTGATGTTGTAATGGGTGGGTGCAGTCAAACCTGTGACCAAGCCCAATCTGATGTACAACATGGGGTTGCTGCTTTCGGGCAACGACATGTGATTTTACCTCCTGACCTAAACCATCCACTTGAACCAGTGAAAAATGATCTAGGGAGACGACCATCATAAGCTGTATGCTTCCTGTCGAATCCCCTCGTTGTACCTTTGTTTACTTCCTTATTTGTTATACTGTATACTTGTGTTGTTGTGCCTTTTGACTATGTATTGTTTAATGTATACAAATGCTAAACTCCAAATAAATATTGTTTAAACTAACTTCCAGTAACTGTGATAACACACCCAGAGTCGCCACCATTACACTACAATCATTCGCTCACATTCTTAGGATTTCTGGCGGACTCTCACGGCGTGTGGGGTGGTGCGACGGCCTGACTTGTTTTTTTTTTGGGGGGGGGGGGCGGGGAGACGATGACTTACCTCAAAACCAAATTAACATGGTGATTGACCACTGGCCATGGCCTCCAGAGGGCGATGTGTGAGTCCATGTGTGAATCCATATGGTCTATACCACCTTTTTGAGTAATTGTATGTATGACTTCGGGAGATGACTTACATAAGCTATACAAGCTTCCTGTCAAATCCCTCCATCATCCGGCAATCTGATTGCTCTTAATATATGTTATATTTTGAGCTATTGCATTAGCACTGTTTCTCTTCTGGTATTCAATTCTGTAACATTTAGCATATTCCTTCAGTAAATATTGTTTAAAGTAAAGGCATTCTCCAGTTATCAGAAGCAACTTCTTCAGCTGAATCGAGCTCAAGGAGCTAACCGTTAGGTCTGGACAGTTCAAAGACATGGAGGTCCTTCAAAACTGACCCCCTCCATCTGCACTTTCTCATCATCGAGCCTAATAATTGGGGAAAATCCCTGTGTATAAAAATCAAATTACAACTTTCATCTTCTTGGTCCTGGTTGGTCCTGGTTGGTAATTAGTCTAGCTGAAGGTTTGAAAGCCAGCATTAGCGCAAGTCATAAACGACTGCACTTCGCAATTTTTGTTTCTTTTTCAGCTTCATCAAGTGGTTGAGTTCTAAAAGCCAGTATCATGGCCCCCGTTGAATAGTGTAAAAAACACTTCAGGGGCTTTTCATTGTCTTCATTAGTTTGTTCTCGCAGCTAAAGGAAAAAATCGTTTGAAAATTTATCTTGTAACAATTTAGTGCAGAGTGCCACCAAGTACTCACAATAAGCACTCACAATTCGTACTCACAATAAGTCTGGTACAATTCAATTATTTATCAACATATTTACGCTAAGTATGGCTCCACTTGCTAGAATTCCGAATTCTTAAAAAAAATATTCATGTTCAAATTTAACTGTCCGAGCCAGTAAAATAAATGTCTTCCAAAAGTATTCTGTTGGAAATCACAGAAGAGTGCCAATAAGGAGTTCGCAAAAAACTGCTACAAATCAATTATTTGTCTACAAATATTATAGAAACCAAGGCCCCACTTGCTAGAATGCTGAATTCGTCGAAAAAATACGCATGCTATATATAATTCGGCTTGTTTTTATCCAGTATAACTTACGGGTCCAGTGCTAGAAGACAATTTCTTGGCTTTTTCAAGGTCACTGGTGTGGTTTCACGCCGCCTGAAAACAATTATATCTCAACAAAGTTATGTAACCAGTTGACGGGTGCACGAAGTGATGCTCTGACATAAATTGAACCCTCAAGTGACATAAATTAAAGCCTTAAGTCCGAAGATTTTTTACTTTTTTGCTTTAATAATTACTGCATGTACATTTCTGAACCAACTAAAACTTTTAGGGAAAAATAGTTTCAACAAGGTCTTTGTGGGGAAAACACTGTGGGAGAGGGTGGGTTTACCAAGTATAACGTATGGCACGGACGTGATTCCATTAAACCAAACCGTTATTAAGAAGTTGGAAAGTGCTCAGAATGATGCCGGCAGATGGATAACAGGGTCGAGTAATGCTGCAGCTTTGGAAGCAGTAAGGGGGGAGCTTGGGTGGATGAAAATCAAGGACAGGGTAGATTTGGGAAAACTGTGTTACTTTAACTACTTGAGAAACCTGCCTGACAACCGGTGGTGTAAATTGATGCTCGATACCATTTGGAATTCTAATATAGAAACGGGGTGGTCAAAACATGTGAGGGAACTAATGGACAATTACTCTATAGAGGTCACAAACACAGAAGTAGGAATGAAAGAAGGCAAAAGGTTTGTCAAAGAGAGAGTCATGGAAGACTGCAATCGAAACTGGCGAGCAGGGGTTAGCGTGAAAAGATCACTGCAGGGGTTACAATATAAAGAAAAGCCAGCTTTTGAGAAGTACCTAGATGGCACCTTTGGAGGGTCACTGCTGTTCAAACTGAGATCAAGATCACTGGAGCTTCGGGGAAAAATTGGGAGAGATGGGGAAAAGGGATGCCAAATGTGCCACTCTGGAGTAGTGGAGACCCTGGAACATTTTCTCTTGGAATGCCCACAGTATATACCTCATAGAATAAAATTTACTGGAAGAATAATGCAGAAGTGGGGTGAAGAAACAAAGGATAGATGGCTGAAGGGGGACACGAGGGAGAGGGTAGGAATGCTTATTGAAGAAATTGAAAAAGAGGAAGTGAGGGACACTATTAAGCAGTTTATATCTGAATGCTGGGAGGAGAGGAGGGGAAGAGGGGGTGGGGTGCAGGGGGAATGATGGCCTTCTCTTATGAGGACCGCGACGAATCAGCGGCTGGCCAAAGAGTTATTATTACACAGCGGTTAATGACTTAACAGAGTTTCTGCATTATTGTTGGCTGCTTGTGCAGGCTGGCAACAATGATGTAAAACGCTATCAAGATACATAAATCTTACCAGTGGAGTTCTGAGAAGAATATACTTGAGGTAACTTGTTCAGAGAAATATAAAAGGGGTAGTTTGTGGCTGTTTTGGGACGTGAAGGTTAACCTCACTATGTGAGACCAATAACGCGACAACCATACTCTCCCGTACGTGACTGATTACTAATCTATCAGTATCACCAACAATGATGAACTGCGCCCTCAGTTCTGATAATTTTTCGCCCTGATTGTCATGTAACACTGACAGCTCGAATTATTTTTTTTAACCCACACCTCGCCAGATGTCAATACTCATCCAGGTTTGAGTGTCAAAATGGTAAGTAGGGTATAAACGCGTAGAATATAAACTATCAGGTGTCGCCACAACCTCCAGTAATGAACGCTGAACTGCTCAAATTCCAAATTTACCCACTGACGTGCATGCACTTTTCATTACAACAAAGGGCTGTTACCCCAAAACTATTGTTTCACGTATATTCAAATTTTCTACCTTATCTTTCTTCTACTCGTTTTCCTTTTTATTTTATTTTTTTATGTTTTATTTTTGTAAACAGATGTTGACTGGTTGACATTTTCTTCCATTAAATCATTTATCCTTTCAGTTAATTAGTATACATTTAAAAAAAATTTAGTGGAATTGTATTTAACTTTATTAACCAACCTTCTGGTTCTTTCATTCATTCACTTCTTTCTTTAACTAGATTAACCATTGACTGCATAGCCCATATAAATGCCATATTATTGCCAAATAGTTGCCATATGATTGACTGATAAGCTGGATGATGGGTGGGTGGATTGGTGGTTGGATTCATTCATTTATTCCATTTGATGGATGAATTCATCCATTCTTTCGTTTGTTCGTTCGTGCGTTCGATCGTTCAGTAATTCATCCGATCGTTCCGTCATTCTTTCACTCCGTTTTAGTAACACATCCATTCCATCTTCTCTCGCGCTCTTTACTAATCCGGAAAATAGAATAATAATTAGACTTTAAAGTCCGTTTTCCTGCTATGCGGGTACGCAATTGATTTCTGACTGAATGAGTAAGTCGAAGAATGAACGCAGTGTCCTCATCCACTCATTAAATCAGTAATACAATCATCCATTCATTCATTAATTCATTCACTACGTACTTTTGATTGTGTGGCCGTGATACTTGTCATATAATTGATTGCTTCTTTATTGGAGATAATTCATTTATTCACTCACTCACTCACCCACCCATTCAGTTCTATTTTCATTTTCAAATGGACACCTAAAACACTAATTGTATGTGTCTTTCAATAAATATGCCCAGTATTCCCTTATCGAAGCACAAAAGCACACATACAGAACGTAACACTCCGTAAAGGTTCCCCTTTTATTCTGAAATAAATTTCACCAAATTTTAAGCGGATTTCACAACCAACTGTAAAAGCAGATGTACCACGATTTACATAACAAACTTAGTCGTAATTAAAACAACAAAACCACAAACCACACAAATTTGCAAATCTTGTAATGAATATTATTATGACCTTTTGTTCTCTTTTTTTTAAACATTATTTTTTATTTCAATACTGCATATAAATATACAAGGTATAGAACAGCATGCTGAGATACAGTATTAGAAAGTGGATTCAGCAGCAAGCCGAAGCTTATGTAAGCTGTCTCCTGCAATCAACAAATACATCAGACTTTCATGGCATGGAAGAGACTATGATTGAAACAAAATAATATGAAAGAGGAAAGAAGGGGAAAGGTGAAGGGGTGGGGGTGTCTGGGGCAAAGGCAGCTGCTTCCTTTAATAAAGGGAGAGCACAAGAGGGGCGAGCACTGCAGGTGTGTTCAGTAAAATCTCTTGGAAGCAGTAATATAACTCTGTACTTTTTCAAAAATTAGGCTGTTTGCTTCCGCTGTGTATTCAGCATTTCCATCCAAGAGAATATCCGTTGAAATTGTGAATGTCAGTGTTGCTAGTGTGCGCTGTCTGCTCTCTACATAGAACGGACAGTGCAACAAATAGTGAGCACTCGTTTCACGGGCTCCACATGAACAGTATGGAGAGTTTGATAAATGGTTTCTAAACAGATGATCGTTAAGATTGCTACAACACAAGCGAAGTCTACAATGGTGGGTCTGTGCCTTACGGTCTTTACTTCGTTTGAAGCAGTTTGGAACGAACAGTTTATTTCTATTTAGGAACGAGTTGAAATTTTGCAATGAACTATTTTCTCTGATGTGTGATGGCAGCGCATTCCATAATCGTGTTGTTGATGGCACAAAGGACTCGTAATGATGCTGGGTTCGACAAAATGGGGCTGCGAGGTCGGCGTTATGGCGTAGGCCGTAATCGTGGGACGCCGAAGATCGTGGCGGAATTAGCATGGATACATAAGCAGGGACCATCCTATGATACATTTTAAAATATTGTTTTAATTTGTGCTTCTCTCTTCTTGCTTTTAGGGTTTCCCATCCCGTTTCCAAATAAATAAGTTCCCTACTGGCGCTACGGGTTGCACCTGTTACGATCCTGGCAGCTTCCAACTGGATACGTTCCAGTTCGTCGGATTCGCCATCAGCACAATTATCCCAAACTGTATCTGAATACTCAAGAACCGGCCTAATAAAAGTCAGATATATTGTTTCTAATGTTTTGCGATCAAATTTGTATTTATACTTTCTTAGAAGACCAATTCGCTTCCATGCTTTGGAGGCTATTACTTCAATGTGTTCTTTCCAGGAACCCTGACTGTTTAAAAGTATACCAAGATGTGCATGACTACTTACTTCGGAAATGCTCTCGTTACGCATTTTCAGAGGGGGGTGACAATTTCTATCACTTTTTCGTGAAACTAATAGGGACTCAGTCTTTAATGGGTTGAAGTCAACAAGCCATTTATTGGACCAATCTTCGAGTTGTTTCAAGTCTTGGTTTAAAATATTAGCAGCCAAGTCTGGGTTCTCTATTATTAAGTAGATCGTTGTATCGTCGGCGAACAAGCGGATGTTACTTGAATTTTTTTCAACTATATCATTGATGTATATGATGAACAGCAGGGGACCAAGAATCGATCCTTGGGGCACACCAGCTGAAACTGATTTCCATGATGAGGCTTCGGAATCAATGACAACCCGCTGTTGGCGATTGCTCAGGTACGACTCAAACCACCGAAGCAGATTACCTGTCACTCCGATTTGTTCCAACTTAAACAGAAGACCTTTATGCCAAACTTTGTCAAAGGCCTTGCTCACATCACAGAAGACAAGGCGGATTTCTTTACCTTCGTCAAGGGCACTACTGACAGTATTGTAAATTTCGGTAAGTTGTAATGTAGTCGAATCTTTGGGGGTAAAATCGGATTGGAATGGAGTAATCAAGGTGTTTGACTGCAGAAAAGCCAGAACTTGTTTGAATATACATCTTTCGAACACCTTGCCAACACAGCTGAGCAACGATATAGGCCTATAGTTAGTGACTAGATTCGGATTCTCCTTTTTAAAAATTGGGGATACATTAGCTCTTTTCCACTCAGTTGGAAAGTAACAATGGGAAAGGAAAAAATTGAACATTTCAGTAAGTGGTTTAGCGAGACCTAGTCTACATTCCTTGAGAATTTTCGGACTTATATTATCTGGACCACTTGCTTTAGAGCTTTTAAGAGTTTCTAGGACGTCCATAACTTCACTGGCCAATATACTAATGTTATCGAGGGTCGGCCGGTTAGTGTTATGGACGCTCGTGGGAAGAGAGGCGTTCGAGTCATCCACCTGGGAGATGGTACAAAAATAATCATTAAATGCTTCCGCCTTTTCGGTATTAAATATTAGATCACAGTTGTTATACTGAAGGACAGGGATGTCTTGTTTTGATT
Organism: Pictodentalium vernedei; assembly: GCA_031216915.1. Classification (NCBI taxonomy): domain Eukaryota; kingdom Metazoa; phylum Mollusca; class Scaphopoda; order Dentaliida; family Dentaliidae; genus Pictodentalium; species Pictodentalium vernedei. The sequence continues at coordinate 603,418,437 of CM062297.1, forward strand.
TACTCATCAGTTTACCGAGCGTTTTCCACCAGTTAGCCGAGGAGGTTACTTCGTTGTTCAGGATGTTTTCAAGTTTCGTGAAATATTTTTCCTTTGACTTTTTAATTGCAGAGGTAGTTTGATTTCTCTTTTGGCGATATTTGAACCACGCTTGCGTCGTATTGACTTGCTTTGCATGTTTGTGAACACGTTTACGTTGGCGGATTAGTTTTCTTATGTCGTTGTGAAACCATGCTGGCTCATTTTGCCTACATGTAACTAATTTGTTCGGGATATATTTTGAAACAACAGATTCGAGATAGTTCTGGAATTCACAAGTTACGGCGTCCTCGGAAGAGAAAGAGAGGATATTCTCCCAGTTCGTTTCCTGTAGTGTCTTGTTTAGACCAAAGTAGTCGCCTTGGTTAAACAACCACATGTGTCTTTTGTGTGCTTGGGTGCGTTTGGCGGAAAACTTTAACACTGCCTTTATGGGACAATGATAGCGTATACGCTCGTCACAGAGAGGACCATCGACGCCACTATCCGATACAAAGGAAGCATTGTTAGTTATAATTAAATCAAGAAGAGAGGACGATGTTTCAGTAAAGTGTGTTGGTTGATGCAAGAGTTGAGCTAAATTATATTGTTGGAGAATACATTTCATAGGACCGTTAAAATTTGACAGTTGATCGTCATTAAAGTCACCGGTTATGACAACATTCTGAGAGTTTGTATCCAATGCTCGTTCGATGGAGGTAGCAATCAAATTCCATGATTCCGCTTCAGAATTTGGAGGACGATAAAAGGATCCCAAGAGAAAATGGCCAGATTTATTTGAGATCTGAAGCCATATACACTCAATGCCAGGAACTTCGAGATCATTTCGAACCTTGAATAGGATGTCATTCTTTATATAAATGATTATTCCACCACCTCTGGAGTTTCTGTCTTTTCTAACTGGTTGTTGGAACCCCTGGAGCACGATATCGTTATTATCATCGTGGATACTCAACCATGATTCTGTGAAAACACAGATATCGTATTCCAAGACTTCACAACGAAGTGTATCAATTTTTGGAAGTAGACTTTGAACGTTTAGGTGTAGAAGGGACAAACCATTAGGCTTCCGGTCGGAGTTGGATAAGACGAGTGACTGTTCTGATAATCTGGATGATGAATCAGTAAATGGACCTGGGTTAACCTCCACATCACCTGATCGAATAATAAGTAAAAACATGCCACAGTACGTGCATGCAAACAGGATCATAAGTGACAGATCAGCACAAGATTGTTGGTAATTTGGACGCGCACCTGAGGGTTTGAAATAAGTCTGGAATATCCTTGAGGTGTTATCGATCCGGGCAATTTTTGGGATGCTGTTGAGAAAGATAATTATTCCCAAAATAAATGGTACAAAACTATAGAAGCCGTAGCATATGGTAAACGCTGAGAGATGACTCTCATCCCGATTCAATACTCCACTGCAGTGAGCGCCATGTCGTGCTACAAGACAAAATAGACCTACTCTCATTCTGTATGTTGCTATATCAATCATTATGCGGACTTAAGAACACTTTCAAATAGGCTTGGTATCCTCTGAGAATAGGTCCAATTCCATGAAGGAGCAGCTGCCTGTGCCTGGGGAATGACTGGGAGGAAGTAGTCTGAGGATATGTGGGTAGAGGGGAGTCGTGATCAATAGTATCTCTTGAATATATATATTCAGCTTGGGTCTCGGGGTAGAATGAAGTTAATCTAAAAAAAGAAAATATATTGTGAATATATATACACAGGTAGAATATTAAGAGAAGCAAGGGTATCATGGTACCTTTTGGCTGAGTTGTATATTTTCCCTGGCTATTATCCAACAATGGACACGTGCTGATTCACTATTATTCGAGTGTGGCTTAGTAAGTTCAACCCGATATTAACATTATCTACCAGGCCATTTGTCCCCAAATTAGAAATAGATCCACTCTCATTCTGTGTGCGTCCCCTATCGGATCACCAATTACTAATATTCTATTTAGAAGTCAGAAGAACAAACGACAATAAAGTCTGGTATAATGTCAGCTCAAATCCTTATCACGTGCTATGATTGATTCCTAAGTAGTATGGGGAGAAAAATAGACTAAGGATTTCGATCGAGTGGCGACTGGCCCGATCGAAAACTCACGTCTTAATTTAGTGATACCAACACTTTTGATGTAATGGCAGAGTCAGTGACAGGTCAATTACCTTCACCGAAACGAGCTCAGTGAGCTGGCGTCCATGAAGATGCGTAATGGCTATATTTATGAGACGAGAACCAAAAACATTAAATTTGAATAAGGATTTTGTATACATACCGTTGGCCAGTTTATTCCGTACCTATAGGCACACCCCAATAATTCATAAAAAACGAATACCAATGAACAAATTCTGACTTTCAAAAATGATCCAGCACTCAAGACGCAGCCCCATGACCCCTCATTGGAACGACCTCAACAAGTCCGCTTCAATGGGGGCGCACAGTCTACAAGCATGTCTCCGAGACGAGGGCTGAAAAATAATTCATTTTTACAGGCTTTTTGTATACAGGGCTGGCTAAAGAATTAAAAAAAAACGCAGCCCCATGACCCCTCGTTGGGACGATCTCAACAAGTCCGCTTCAATGAGGGCTCATAGTCTACAAGCATGTCTCCGAGACGAGGGCTGAAAAATAATACAATTTTTACAGGCTTTTTGTATACAGGGCTGGCCAATTTGTGCCGACACGAAGAGCGAAGGGACAACAATGAACACCCTCCAATAATTTACAGGAAAGCTGATGCCATTTAACAGTAAAACACAGTTCGAGTGAACTGTCGGTCCAGTAATGTAATATGTACCGTATCCCAATATAGAGGTGAATCATTGGTCCAAAGTACACGCCTGCTTCTTTCGTGAACGTCGTACACTTCGGAGACTATTTCTTGTGCTATTTGATATTTACTGGGAAATTTTCATGAAGTCATATCACGGCGGCCTCGCGACATCCGTGCCATGTTCTCTTTGTTTTTCCTTCTACCAGCTTTATACTTTTATGAATCAACCCTTCTCTCTGTCGATTTCTGTTCTAGAAGCCCTCATGTTAGAACGCAAATACAAACAGGTCATTCTCGTGTGAAATATACCTGTGTGTGGTGGTGGCCTCAAAAAGTCCCATTTAAGTACACCATGGCAATTGATATATACACAGAACGACACGCGTGTGTGAATGGGTTAATCGATATGGCACGAGTGCCACCAAGATGGATACATCATATGTCGTTTCGGTTTCGTGTTGGCCTTCTTATCGTGTTCCTTTGGACATGTGGTGATGTTGAGTTGAACCCGATACCAGTGGATGTACCCAACAATATTGCTGATGCTATGTCAGTACTTAATTACATCATTTGTAGTATGCGTAACAAGCTTTCGGATCTCTCAATGTAATAGACGACTTTGATATTCTGTGTTTTATGGACACCCACCTTGATGATGATTTCGACAGTAGAAACATACTTATCCCAGTTTTTTTCCCACCGATTCAACACAACAGAAAACAGTTTAGAGGTTACATCGCAGTGTATATGTACTATTCAAAAAAGTAGGGAATATCCAAACTGATGTTGATATTTTCGGAAAATGATATTGGATACGCGTGATTGGACACATCAAAATGTTAAAGTTTAGTGCGGATCATGAATATCACCGGCCTACGAAAACTATGGCAGGTTTTTCGCACGAGCGTCGCGTTAATGTCTGTGAGGTACTTTTTGAAATTTTCATTTGTAGTGGACGGGCTTTTTCGGAAGTCGCATAGTTCTTTTCTTGGTATAATCTCGTTCATCAGTAGTTTTTGGTCGAAACGTAACTTTTGAGGTATGCGAAGACTGAAATGTGACAAACGTTTACGTGCCGTTGGCATGTTGGAAGCTGGCAACAGAAAGACTGCAGTGGCTCAAATTCTCAACGTTACTGAATCGGTGATTAGCAGGTTGTGGTCACGCTACTGTCAGCCAGGCAATGTTGATGACAGACGTCGGTCAGGTCGTCCAAGGGCGACAACTGATACCCAGGATCGTTTCATCCGAACTACAGCATTACGTAACCGCCATCAAAGTGCCTCAAACATTGGACAGCAGCTGCACGGAGCGACAGATGTGCGAGCCAGTGGCCAGACTATCCGAAATCGCCTACACAGCTGAAATTTGTACACTCGACGACCTCGAATAATTCAGCGCTGTGAAATCCGTTACTTATTCCCAGTTCCTTATTCGACTTTCTAAATTTAGCAGAAATTCGAAAAATAAATGGCCTTATAGGGTGGCGCCCTAAAATACAAGATTATTCAAATCCTAAGGTTCACCCTCCCACCCCTTTTTAGGGGCCACATTGGACCCTAAAATTGACCAAATGGTCAAAATCGTAATTATTGACGGAAATTCGCAGAACAAACGGCGTCATAGGGTGGCGCCCGAAAATACAAGATCATTCAAATCCTAAGGTTCTCCCTCCCACCCCTTTTTAGGGGCCAGATTGGACCCTAAAAGTGACCAAATGGTCAAAATCGTAATTATTGACGGAAATTCGCGGAACAAACGGCGTCATAGGGTGGCGCCCGAAAATACAAAATCATTCAAATCCTAAGGTTCACCCTCCAACCCCTTTTTAGGGGCCATACTGGACCCTAAAAGTGACCAAATGGTCAAACTCCTAACTGTTGGCCGTAATTCACGGAACAAACTGCCTTATAGGGTGGCACCATAAAATGCAAGATTATTCAAATCCTAAGGTTCGACCTCTCACCCCCTTTTAGGGGCCAGATTGGACCCTAAAAGTGACCAAACGGTCAAAATCGTAATTATTGACCGAAATTCAGCACACACATGGCATTATAGGGTGGCGCTCTGAAATAAAGATTATTCAAATGCTAAGGTTCACCATCTCACCCCTTTTTAGGGGCCACATTGGATCCTAAAAGTGACCAAATGGTCAAAATCGTAATTACTGATGGAAATTCGCGGAACAAACGGCGACATAGGGTGGCGACAAAAATACAAGATCATTCAAATCTCAAGGTTCACCCTCCCACCCCTTTTTAGGGGCCAGATTGGACCCTAGAAGTGACCAAATGGTCAAAATCGTAATTATTGACGGAAATTCGCGGAACAAACGGCGTCATAGGGTGGCGCCCGCAAATACAAGATCATTCAAATCCTAAGGTTCACCCTCCAATCTATTTTTAGGGGCCATATTGGACCCTAAATGTGACCAAATGGTCAAACTCGTAACTGTTGGTCGAAATTCATGGAACAAACTGCCTTATAGGGTGGCGCCCTAAAATGTAAGATTATTCAAATCCTAAGGTTCGCCCTCTCACCCCTTTTTAGGGGCCAGATTGGACCTTAAAAGTGACCAAACGGTCAAAATCGTAATTATTCATCGAAATTCGGCGAACACACGGCATTATAGGGTGGCGCCCTAACATACAAGATTATTCAAATCCTAAGGTTCACCCTCTCACCCCTTTTTAGGGGCCACATTGGACCCTAAAAGTGACCAAATGGTCAAAATCGTAATTATTGACCGAAATTCGGCGAACACACGGCATTATAGGGTGGCGCCCTAAAATATAAGATTATTCAAATCCTAAGGTTCACCCACCCACCCTTTTTAGGGGCCACATTGGACCCTAAAGGGACCAAATGGTCAAAATCGTAATTATTGATGGAAATGCGCGGAACAAACGGCGTCATAGGGTGGCGCCCGAAAATACAAGATCATTCAAATCCTAAGGTTCACCCTCCAACCCCTTTTTAGGGGTCAGATTGGACCCTAAAAGTGACCAAATGGTCAAAATCGTAATTATTGACGGAAATTCGTGGAACAAACGGCGTCATAGGGTGGCGCCCGAAAATACAAGATCATTCAAATCCTAAGGTTCACCCTCCAACCCCTTTTTAGGGGCCATATTGGACCCTAAAAGTGACCAAATGGTCAAACTCGTAAGTGTTGGCTGTAATTCGAGGAACAAACTGCCTTATAGGGTGGCACCCTAAAATGCAAGATTATTCAAATCCTAAGGATCGCCCTCTCACCCCTTTTTAGGGGCCAGATTGGACCCTAAAAGTGACCAAATGGTCAAAATCGTAATTATTGACGGAAATTCGCAGAACAAACGGCGTCATAGGGTGGCGCCCGAAAATACAAGATCATTCAAATCCTAAGGTTCACCCTCCCACCCCTTTTTAGGGGCCAGGTTGGACCCTAAAAGTGACCAAATGATCAAAATCGTAATTATTGATGGAAATTCACGGAACAAACGGCATCATAGGGTGGCGCCCGAAAACACAAAATCATTCAAATCCTAAGGTTCACCCTCCAACCCCTTTTAGGGGCCATATTGGACCCTAAAAGTGACCAAATGGTCAAACTCCTAACTGTTGGCCGTAGGTCACGGAACAAACTGCCTTATAGGGTGGCGCCCTAAAATGCAAGATTATTCAAATCCTAAGGTTCGCCCTCTCACCCCTTTTTAGGGGCCAGATTGGACCTTAAAAGTGACCAAACGGTCAAAATTGTAATTATTGATCGAAATTCGGCGAACACACGGCATTATAGGGTGGCGCCCTAAAATACAAGATTATTCAAATCCTAAGGTTCACCCTCCCACCCCTTTTTAGGGGCCACATTGGACCCTAAAAGTGACCAAATGGTCAAAATCGTAATTATTGACCGAAATTTGGCGAACACACGGCATTATAGGGTGGCGCCCTAAAATATAAGATTATTCAAATCCTAAGGTTCACCCACCCACCCTTTTTAGGGGCCACATTGGACCCTAAAGGGACCAAATGGTCAAAATCGTAATTATTGATGGAAATGCGCGGAACAAACGGCGCCATAGGGTGGCGCCCGAAAATACAAGATCATTCAAATCCTAAGGTTCACCCTCCAACCCCTTTGTAGGGGCCAGATTGGACCCTAAAAGTGACCAAATGGTCAAAATCGTAATTATTGACGGAAATTCACAGAACAAACGGCGTCATAGGGTGGCGCCCGAAAATACAAGATCATTCAAATCCTAAGGTTCACCCTCCCACCCCTTTTTAGGGGCCAGATTGGACCCTAAAAGTGACCAAATGATCAAAATCGTAAGTGTTGGCCGTAATTCGAGGAACAAACTGCCTTATAGGGTGGCGCCCGAAAATACAAGATCATTCAAATCCTAAGGTTCACCCTCCAACCCCTTTTTAGGGGCCAGATTGGACCCTAAAAGGGACCAAATGGTCAAAATCGTAATTATTGACGGAAATTCGCAGAACAAACGGCATCATAGGGTGGCGCCCAAAAATACAAGATCATTCAAATCCTAAGGTTCACCCTCCCACCCCTTTTTAGGGGCCAGATTGGACCCTAAAAGTGACCAAATGGTCAAAATCGTAATTATTGACGGAAATTCGCAGAACAAACGGCGTCATAGGGTGGCGCCCGAAAATACAAGATCATTCAAATCCTAATGTTCACCCTCCAACCCCTTTTTAGGGGCCAGATTTGACCCTAAGAGTGACCAAATGGTCAAAATCGTAATTATTGACGGAAATTCGCGGAACAAACGGCGTCATAGGGTGGCGCCCGAAAATACAAAATCATTCAAATCCTAAGGTTCACCCTCCAACCCCTTTTTAGGGGCCATACTGGACCCTAAAAGTGACCAAATGGTCAAACTCCTAACTGTTGGCCGTAATTCACGGAACAAACTGCCTTATAGGGTGGCACCATAAAATGCAAGATTATTCAAATCCTAAGGTTCGACCTCTCACCCCCTTTTAGGGGCCAGATTGGACCCTAAAAGTGACCAAACGGTCAAAATCGTAATTATTGACCGAAATTCAGCACACACATGGCATTATAGGGTGGCGCTCTGAAATAAAGATTATTCAAATGCTAAGGTTCACCATCTCACCCCTTTTTAGGGGCCACATTGGATCCTAAAAGTGACCAAATGGTCAAAATCGTAATTACTGATGGAAATTCGCGGAACAAACGGCGACATAGGGTGGCGACAAAAATACAAGATCATTCAAATCTCAAGGTTCACCCTCCCACCCCTTTTTAGGGGCCAGATTGGACCCTAGAAGTGACCAAATGGTCAAAATCGTAATTATTGACGGAAATTCGCGGAACAAACGGCGTCATAGGGTGGCGCCCGCAAATACAAGATCATTCAAATCCTAAGGTTCACCCTCCAATCTATTTTTAGGGGCCATATTGGACCCTAAATGTGACCAAATGGTCAAACTCGTAACTGTTGGTCGAAATTCATGGAACAAACTGCCTTATAGGGTGGCGCCCTAAAATGTAAGATTATTCAAATCCTAAGGTTCGCCCTCTCACCCCTTTTTAGGGGCCAGATTGGACCTTAAAAGTGACCAAACGGTCAAAATCGTAATTATTCATCGAAATTCGGCGAACACACGGCATTATAGGGTGGCGCCCTAACATACAAGATTATTCAAATCCTAAGGTTCACCCTCTCACCCCTTTTTAGGGGCCACATTGGACCCTAAAAGTGACCAAATGGTCAAAATCGTAATTATTGACCGAAATTCGGCGAACACACGGCATTATAGGGTGGCGCCCTAAAATATAAGATTATTCAAATCCTAAGGTTCACCCACCCACCCTTTTTAGGGGCCACATTGGACCCTAAAGGGACCAAATGGTCAAAATCGTAATTATTGATGGAAATGCGCGGAACAAACGGCGTCATAGGGTGGCGCCCGAAAATACAAGATCATTCAAATCCTAAGGTTCACCCTCCAACCCCTTTTTAGGGGTCAGATTGGACCCTAAAAGTGACCAAATGGTCAAAATCGTAATTATTGACGGAAATTCGTGGAACAAACGGCGTCATAGGGTGGCGCCCGAAAATACAAGATCATTTAAATCCTAAGGTTCACCCTCCAACCCCTTTTTAGGGGCCATATTGGACCCTAAAAGTGACCAAATGGTCAAACTCGTAAGTGTTGGCTGTAATTCGAGGAACAAACTGCCTTATAGGGTGGCACCCTAAAATGCAAGATTATTCAAATCCTAAGGATCGCCCTCTCACCCCTTTTTAGGGGCCAGATTGGACCCTAAAAGTGACCAAATGGTCAAAATCGTAATTATTGACGGAAATTCGCAGAACAAACGGCGTCATAGGGTGGCGCCCGAAAATACAAGATCATTCAAATCCTAAGGTTCACCCTCCCACCCCTTTTTAGGGGCCAGGTTGGACCCTAAAAGTGACCAAATGATCAAAATCGTAATTATTGATGGAAATTCACGGAACAAACGGCATCATAGGGTGGCGCCCGAAAACACAAAATCATTCAAATCCTAAGGTTCACCCTCCAACCCCTTTTAGGGGCCATATTGGACCCTAAAAGTGACCAAATGGTCAAACTCCTAACTGTTGGCCGTAGGTCACGGAACAAACTGCCTTATAGGGTGGCGCCCTAAAATGCAAGATTATTCAAATCCTAAGGTTCGCCCTCTCACCCCTTTTTAGGGGCCAGATTGGACCTTAAAAGTGACCAAACGGTCAAAATTGTAATTATTGATCGAAATTCGGCGAACACACGGCATTATAGGGTGGCGCCCTAAAATACAAGATTATTCAAATCCTAAGGTTCACCCTCCCACCCCTTTTTAGGGGCCACATTGGACCCTAAAAGTGACCAAATGGTCAAAATCGTAATTATTGACCGAAATTTGGCGAACACACGGCATTATAGGGTGGCGCCCTAAAATATAAGATTATTCAAATCCTAAGGTTCACCCACCCACCCTTTTTAGGGGCCACATTGGACCCTAAAGGGACCAAATGGTCAAAATCGTAATTATTGATGGAAATGCGCGGAACAAACGGCGCCATAGGGTGGCGCCCGAAAATACAAGATCATTCAAATCCTAAGGTTCACCCTCCAACCCCTTTGTAGGGGCCAGATTGGACCCTAAAAGTGACCAAATGGTCAAAATCGTAATTATTGACGGAAATTCACAGAACAAACGGCGTCATAGGGTGGCGCCCGAAAATACAAGATCATTCAAATCCTAAGGTTCACCCTCCCACCCCTTTTTAGGGGCCAGATTGGACCCTAAAAGTGACCAAATGATCAAAATCGTAAGTGTTGGCCGTAATTCGAGGAACAAACTGCCTTATAGGGTGGCGCCCGAAAATACAAGATCATTCAAATCCTAAGGTTCACCCTCCAACCCCTTTTTAGGGGCCAGATTGGACCCTAAAAGGGACCAAATGGTCAAAATCGTAATTATTGACGGAAATTCGCAGAACAAACGGCATCATAGGGTGGCGCCCAAAAATACAAGATCATTCAAATCCTAAGGTTCACCCTCCCACCCCTTTTTAGGGGCCAGATTGGACCCTAAAAGTGACCAAATGGTCAAAATCGTAATTATTGACGGAAATTCGCAGAACAAACGGCGTCATAGGGTGGCGCCCGAAAATACAAGATCATTCAAATCCTAATGTTCACCCTCCAACCCCTTTTTAGGGGCCAGATTTGACCCTAAGAGTGACCAAATGGTCAAAATCGTAATTATTGATGGAAATTCGCAGAACAAACGGCATCATAGGGTGGCGCCCGAAAATACAAAATCATTCAAATCCTAAGGTTCACCCTCCAACCCCTTTTTAGGGTCCATATTGGACCCTAAAAGTGACCAAATGGTCAAACTCGTAATTGTTGGCCGTAATTCGTGGAACAAACTGCCTTATAGGGTGGCGCCCTAAAATGCAAAATTATTCAAATCCTAAGGTTTGCCCTCTCACCCCTTTTTAGGGGCCAGATTGGACCCTAAAGGTGACCAAACGGTCAAAATCGTAATTATTGATCGAAATTCGGCGAACACACGGCATTATAGGGTGGCGCCCTAAAATACAAGATTATTCAAATCCTAAGGTTCTCCCGCCCACCCCTTTTTAGGGGCCACATTGGTCCCTAAAAGTCACCAAATGGTCAAAATCGTAATTATTGATGGAAATTCGCGGAACAAACGACGTCATAGGATGGCGCCCGAAAATACAAGATCATTCAAATCCTAAGGTTCACCCTCCCACCCTTTTTAGGGGCCAGATTGGACCCTAAAAGTGACCAAATGGTCAAAATCGTAATTATTAGCGGAAATTTGCAGAACAAACGGCATCACAGGGTGGCGCATGAAAATACAAGATCATTCAAATCCTAACGTTCACCCTCCAACCCCTTTTTAGGGGCAATATATTGGACCCTAAAAGTGACCAAATGGTCAAACTCGTAACCGTCGGCCGTAATTCGTGGAACAAACTGCCTTATAGGGTGGTGCCCTAAAATGCAAGATTATTCAAATCCTAAGGTTTGCCCTCTCACCCCCTTATAGGGGCCAGCTTGGACCCTAAAAGTGACCAAACAGTCAAAATCATAATTATTGACCGAAATTCAGCGAACACACGGCATTATAGGATGGCGCCCTAAAATACAAGATTATTCAAATCCTTAGGTTCACCCTTCCACCCCTTTTTAGGGGCCACATTGGACCCTAAAAGTGACCAAATGGTCAAAATCGTAATTATTGACGGAAATTCGCGGAACAAACGGCGTCATAGGGTGGCGCCTGAAAATACAAGATCATTCAAATCCTAAGGTTCACCCTCCAACCCCTTTTTAGGGGCAATATATTGGACCCTAAAAGTGACCAAATGGTGAAACTCGTAATTGTTGGCCGTAATTCATGGAACAAACTGCCTTATAGGGTGGCGCCCTAAAATGCAAAATTATTCAAATCCTAAGGTTTGCCCTCTCACCCTTTTTAGGGGCCAGATTGGACCCTAAAGGTGACCAAACAGTCAAAATCGTAATTATTGATCGAAATTCGGCGAACACACGGCATTATAGGGTGGCGCCCTAAAATACAAGATTATTCAAATCCTAAGGTTCTCCCGCCCACCCCCTTTTAGGGGCCACATTGGTCCCTAAAAGTGACCAAATGGTCAAAATCGTAATTATTGATGGAAATTCGCAGAACAAACGATGTCATAGGATGGCGCCCGAAAATACAAGATCATTCAAATCCTAAGGTTCACCCTCCCACCCCTTTTTAGGGGCCAGATTGGACCCTAAAAGTGACCAAATGGTCAAAATTGTTATTATTGATGGAAATTCGCGGAACAAACGGCCTTATAGGGTGGCGCCCTAAAATACAAGATTATTCAAATCTTAAGGTTCACCCTCCCACCCCTTTTTAGGGGCCAGATTTAACCCCAAAAGTGACCAAATGGTGTAAATCGTAATTATTGATGGAAATTCGCAGAACAAATGCCGTCATAGGATGGCGCCCTAAAATGCAAGATCATTCAAATCATAAGGTTCACCTCCAACCCCTTTTAAGGGCCCACATTGGACCCTAAAAGTGACCAAATGGTCAAACTCGTAACTGTTGGTCGTAATTCGCAGATAAAACAGCATTATAGTGTGGCGCCCTAAAATGCAAGATTATTCAAATCCTAAGGTTTGCCCTCTCTCCCCTTTTTAGGGGCCAGATTGGACCCTAAATGTGACCAAACGGTCAAAATCGTAATTATCGACCGAAACTCGGCGAACACACGGCGTTATAGGGTGGCGCCCTAAAATACAAGATTATTCAAATCCTAAGGTTCACCCTCCCTCACCTTTTTAGGGGCCACATTGGACCCTAAAAGTGACCAAATGGTCAAAATCGTAATTATTGATGGAAATTCGCGGAACAAACGGCGTCATAGGGTGGCGCCCGAAAATACAAGATCATTCAAATCCTAAGGTTCACCCTCCCACCCCTTTTTAGGGGCCAGATTGGACCCTAAAAGTGACCAAATGGTCAAAATTGTAATCATTGACGGAAATTCGCAGAACAAACGGCGTCATAGGGTTTGGACCCTAAAAGTGACCAAATGGTCAAAATCGTAATTATTGATGGAAATTTGCGGAACAAACGGCGTCATAGGGTGGCGCCCGAAAATACAAGATCATTCAAATCCTAAGGTTCACCCTCCCACCCCTTTTTAGGGGCCAGATTGGACCCTAAAAGTGACCAAATGGTCAAAATTGTAATTATTGACGGAAATTCGCAGAACAAACGGCGTCATAGGGTGGCGCCCGAAAATACAAGATCATTCAAATCCTAAGGTTCACCCTCCCACCCCTTTTTAGGGGCCAGATTGGACCCTAAAAGTGACCAAATGGTCAAAATCGTATTTATTGACGGAAATTTGCAAAACAAATGGCATCATAGGGTGGCGCCCGAAAATACAAAATCATTCAAATCCTAAGGTTCACCCTCCAACCCCTTCTTAGGGGCCATATTGGACCCTAAAAGTGACCAAATGGTCAAACTCGTAACTGTTGGCCGTAATTCGCAGAACAAACTGCCTTATAGGGTGGCGCCCTAAAATGCAAGATTATTCAAATCCTAAGGTTCGACCTCTCACCCCTTTTTAAATGCCAGATTGGACCCTAAAAGTGACCAAACAGTCAAAATCGTAATTATTGACCAAAATTCAGCGAACACACGGCATTATAGGGTGGCGCCCTGAAATACAAGATTATTCAAATGCTAAGGTTCACCCTCTCACCCCTTTTTAGGGGCCACATTGGATTCTAAAAGTGACCAAATGGTCAAAATCGTAATTACTGATGGAAATTCGCGGAACAAACGGCGTCATAGGGTGGCGACAAAAATACAAGATCATTCAAATCCTAAGGTTCACCCTCCACCCCTTTTTAGGGGCCAGATTGGACCCTAAAAGTGACCAAATGGTCAAACTCGTATCTGTTGGTCGAAATTCGCGGAACAAACTGCCTTATAGGGTGGCGCCCTAAAATGCAACATTATTCAAATCCTAGGGTTCGCCCTCTCACCCCTTTTTAGGGGCCAGATTGGATCGTAAAAGTGACCAAACGGTCAGAATCGTAATTATTGATCGAAATTCGGCGAACACACGGCATTATAGGGTGGCGTCATAAAATACAAGATTATTCAAATCCTAAGGTTCACCCTCCCACCCTTTTTTAGGGGCCACATTGGACCCTAAAAGTGACCAAATGGTCAAAATCGTAATTATTGTCCGAAATTCGGCGAACACACGGCATTATAGGGTGGCGCCCTAAAATATAAGATTATTCAAATCCCAAGGTTCACCCACCCACCCTTTTTAGGGGGCCACATTGGACCCTAAAGTGACCAAATGTTCAAAATCGTAATTATTGATGGAAATGCACGGAACAAACGGCGTCATAGGGTGGCGCCTGAAAATACAAGATCATTCAAATCCTAAGGTTCACCCTCCAACCCCCTTTTAGGGGCCAGATTGGACCCTAAAAGTGACCAAATGGTCAAAATCGTAATTATTGACGGAAATTCGCGGAACAAACGGCATCATATAGGGTGGCGCCCGAAAATACAAGATCATTCAAATCCTAAGATTCACCCTCCCACGCCTTTTAAGGGGCCAGATTGGACCCTAAAAGTGACCAAATGGTCAAAATCGTAATTATTGACGGAAATTCGCAGAACAAACGGCGTCATAGGGTGGCGCCCGAAAATACAAGATTATTCAAATCCTAAGGTTCACCCTCTAACCCCTTTTTAGGGGCCATATTGGACACTAAAAGTGACCAAATGGTCAAACTCGTAACTGTTGGCCGTAATTCGCGGAACAAACTGCCTTATAGGGTGGCGCCCTAAAATACAAGATTATTCAGATCCTAAGGTTCACCCTCCCACACCTTTTTATGGGCCACATTGGACCCTAAAAGTGACCAAATGGTCAAAATCGTAATTATTGATGGAAATTCGCGGAACAAACGGCGTCATAGGGTGGCACAAGAAAATACAAGATCATTCAAATCTACCTCTTTTTAGGGGCCAGATTGGACCCTAAAAGTGACCAAATGGTCAAAATCGTAATTATTGACGGAAATTCGCAGAACAAACGGCGTCATAGGGTGGCGCCCGAAAATACAAGATCATTCAAATCCTAAGGTTCACCCTCCCACCCCTTTTTAGGGGCCAGATTGGACCCTAAAAGTGACCAAATGGTCAAAATCGTAATTATTGACGGAAATTTGCGGAACAAACGGCGTCATAGGGTGGCGCCCGAAAATACAAAATCATTCAAATCCTAAGGTTCACCCTCCAACCCCTTTTTAGGGGCCATATTGGACCCTAAAAGTGACCAAATGGTCAAACTCCTAACTGTTGGCCGTAATTTACGGAACAAACTGCCTTATAGGTTGGCGCCCTAAAATGCAAGATTATTCAAATCCTAAGGTTCGACCTCTCACCCCTTTTTAGGGACCAGATTGGACCCTAAAAGTGACCAAATGGTCAAAATCGTAATTATTGACCGAAATTCAGCACACACACGGCATTATAGGGTGGCGCCCTGAAATAAAGATTATTCAAATGCTAAGGTTCACCCTCTCACCCCTTTTTAGGGGCCACATTGGATCCTAAAAGTGACCAAATGGTCAAAATCGTAATTACTGATGGAAATTCGTGGAACAAATGGCGACAGAGGGTGGCGACAAAAATACAAGATCATTCAAATCCTATGGTTCACCCTCCCACCCCTCTTTAGGGGCCAGATTGGACCCTAAAAGTGACCAAATGGTCAAAATCGTAATTATTGACGGAAATTCGTGGAACAAACGGCGTCATAGGGTGGCGCCCGCAATACAAGATCATTCAAATCCTAAGGTTCACCCTCCAACCACTTTGTAGGGGCCAGATTGGACCCTAAAAGTGACCAAATGGTCAAAATCGTAATTATTGACAGAAATTCGCAGAACAAACGGCGTCATAGGGTGGTGCCCGAAAATACAAGATCATTCAAATCCTAAGGTTCACCCTCCCACCCCTTTTTAGGGGCCAGATTGGACCCTAAAAGTGACCAAATGATCAAAATCGTAAGTGTTGCCCGTAATTCGAGGAACAAACTGCCTCATAGGGTGGCGCCCGAAAATACAAGATCATTCAAATCCTAAGGTTCACCCTCCAACCCCTTTTTAGGGGCCAGATTGGACCCTAAAAGTGACCAAATGGTCAAAATCGTAATTATTGACGGAAATTCGCAGAACAAATGGCGTCATAAGGTGGCGCCCGAAAATACAAGATCATTCAAATCCTAACGTTCACCCTCCAACCCCTTTTTAGGGGCCAGATTGGACCCTAAAGTGACCAAATGGTCAAAATCGTAATTATTGATGGAAATTCGAAGAACAAACGGCATCATAGGGTGGCGCCCGAAAATACAAAATCATTCAAATCCTAAGGTTCACCCTCCAACCCCTTTTTAGGGTCCATATTGGACCCTAAAAGTGACCAAATGATCAAAATCGTAATTGTTGGCCGTAATTCGTGGAACAAACTGCCTTATAGGGTGGCGCCCGAAAATACAAGATCATTCAAATCCTAAGGTTCACCCTCCAACCCCTTTTTAGGGGCCAGATTGGACCCTAAAAGTGACCAAATGGTCAAAATCGTAATTTTTGACGGAAATTCGCAGAACAAATGGCGTCATAAGGTGGGGCCCGAAAATACAAGATCATTCAAATCCTAACGTTCACCCTCCAACCCCTTTTTAGGGGCCAGATTGGACCCTAAAAGTGACCAAATGGTCAAAATCGTAATTATTGATGGAAATTCGAAGAACAAACGGCATCATAGGGTGGCGCCCGAAAATACAAAATCATTCAAATCCTAAGGTTCACCCTCCAACCCCTTTTTAGGGTCCATATTGGACCCTAAAAGTGACAAAATG